>CM060990.1:370537697-371025197 GCA_030765065.1 Deroplatys truncata | reverse complement strand
AACAGTTATGTCAGTAATATTACTATTTGAATTAATTCTCCCTGTTTCAGTTTTTATTATACTCCACATTGTTTTAATTTTATTATTGGAATCATCAATGGCTAGAGAGTAATACTTCCTTTTAGCTTCATTAATTACTCTTTCAAGTATTTTACAATATGTTTTGTAGTGTGCTTTAATGTTTGAATCATTATTTGAGGGATATAGTAAGAACAAATTTCTTTTGTTTGCACAGGACTTCCTTATACCTGAAGTAGTCCAAGGTTTGACCTTTGTTACCTTTGATGGGGTTATTATTTTCTTAGGAAAAATAGCTTCAAATGCTAATGCCACTATTTTATGGAATTGATCGAATTTGTCATTTACTTGAGTGCTGGAATAGACAGAAGCCCATTTTTCGCTTTTTAACACTCATTTAAAGTTATTGATATGTTCATCACTAATTATTCTTGTAATTTTAATTTTTGTATTAACAATCTGTTTGCTAGCTATGACAGGCACCAACAATACTTGAGTATCATGATTGGCATGTCATTTATAATAGGAATTATGTATAATTTGGAATTTTTTCTAAGTCCAGAAATATGTTGTCTGTAGCTGTTGCAGTGTTCATATGAGTTCTGGGGGGAAAGTGAACCACATATTCCAAATTAAATGTATGTAATAGGGAAGTGAGATGAGTTTTCATTTCACTGTCATTAAGTGTGTTAACATTAAAATCTCCACAAACTATTATTTTAGCATTTTGAGTGTAAATGTACGAGATGGTTCTTTCTAATCTATTTACAAATCCTTGGAAGTTATCTGTGGTAGCTCTATATACTGCTAAAATGATGTATGTCTCCCTCCCAAATCCTATTTTTACTGAACAGCATTCAAATTCCTTTTCCTCACAAAAAGATGCAACATTTATTCTGTTGAACTTTATCGTGCTTTTAGCAAATATACTCACTCCTCCACAATTTAATCTACTTCTGCAAAAATTGGAACATAATGTATACTTACTGAAGTTCACACTTTTAAGCTCTGCTTCTGTCATGTGGTGCTCTGTTGTGCAGATTACTGTGATATAAGTTGCAAAGCGTCATTCATTTTCTACAGGCAGAAGGGAATAGTGCAGCAAGAATTCATCGCAAAATGAGCCGTGTTTATGGTGCAACTGTATGAGTGAGGGTGTTGTGCGTGAATGGTGTAGGAAATTTAAAGAAGGCCTTTAGCAACAGGAAGACCATGGCTATTTTCTGGGATCAAAAGGTGTGTTGCTCGTGAAGTTTATGGAGCCAGGACTATGATCACTGCAAACGTGTATTGTCAGACATTAAGTCGCTGCAGAAAGTCATTCAAAACAAAAGATGATGTATGCTGGAATTGTTTTGATTTATGACAACGTAAAATCGCATACTGCTACAGTAATCCAACAGCTGCTTACTCAGTTTCATTGGAAAGTGTTTGGTCACCCGGCATAGAGACCAGATCTAGCACCGAGTGACTTTTAATAATTTTCAGCAGCTAAAGAAATGTCTGGGAAGACAAAGCCTCCCCACCAACGGATAACTTCAAAGTGCCATGAAGACCTATCTCTATGCGCTGGCGGCAATCTTCTATGAAGAGGGTATTGGAAAGCTTGTCTATGAATATGACAAATGTCTTAATCTTCACAGTGACTATGTAGAAAAGCAACTGTGACTGAACTTGACTCCTGGTAATAAAACCATCTTGTGATTCACATTTGTCTTTCTGTTATGCCCCATTGGAGATTTAAAAAAAAAAAAATAGCCCTCAAATACCAAAAATTCATTTACCATAAAAACTCAATACGGATTTAATTATTGCACTTTCTACTATACTCCCTACTTGGATAAAACCTGTTACATAAGAAGCCTTTTATACAGAGCAGAATGTTGGAAAACAAGAAGCTGAGAAAAAAGAAAATCCTTTCACTAATGAATTGCCCTGTAACATGACTTTAAAAATGGCCTTCCTGTGTTTTAAAAAAATGGAAAGTAATACCATCTTGTGACAGAGAAAGAGTTTAGCACTTTTATATAAAAAATTAAAATGGAGTTTTTTTTATCCAAATTCATAACATTTTAGTAATAAGTCCCAATTGTATAATTAAATATTTAATGCATGAACAAGCATGAAAAGCTCTTCAGACTTATTTTTCACTTAACCATTTTGTCATTAATAGACCCCCAGGGGCTCACCTTATGTGAGTACGGGTGTTGGCGTAGACGGGGGTTCCCGAGCAAATCATCGCCATCATCATCCTTCCACCCTCGTCCGATCGAGGTGGGTTCGTTCTCGTGACCGGGGGATTCAAGGTAGGCTCTCGTGCGTTCTGTGCATTTCATTCCATGTCGCCTCTCGCCATCGTTTCTTTCTTCTCTTCCACTTCTGCACATTTCGCCCCACGTCCATTCATTTACGCCTCTTTTTTTCTTCCTCGCCGACCTACCTTGCATGCGAAACGCCCACACAGTTTTATTTCTTTTACATTTTATTTTAATCCTCCATGAACATAGCCTGACGGATACCCGCGCACTGGGTGCGCAGCTGGGTGAGTGAGTAATGGCGTCATCCCCAACCACCCGGGGTCGTCATGTAGGGTATGTGTTCGTATCCGTTGTTCAACTGCAGTCCCGCGGGGGACCATTGCATGAGCTGCTGACTTCCGACGGCCATTGGGTCCCTCTGTCTCCCCTCTCAGGGGCTCACCTTATGTGAGTACGGGTTTTTGGCGCACCCGGGGGTTCCCGAGCCAATCATCGCCACAATCATCCCCTCACCACCATCCGGTCGAGGTGGGTTCTTCAAGTGACCGGTGGACCCAAGGTAGGCTCTCGTGCGTTCTTTGCATTCCATCCATACCGCACCTCACCATCGTTTCTTTCTTCCCTTATCACTTTCCGGCCATTTCGCACCACGACATTCGCATATCTCTTTTTCTTCCCCGCCGGCCTACCTTGCGTGCGAAACGCCCACACAGTTTTAGTTTCTTTTATCTTTTTATTTAAATCCTCCGTGGACACAGCCTGACGGATACCCGCGCACGGGGTGCGCAGCTGGGTGAGTGGGTAATGGCGTCATCCCCACCACCCGGGGTCGTCATGTAGGGTTTGTATTCGTATCCGCTGTTCAACTGCAGTCCCGCGGGGGGCCATTGCATGAGCTGCTGACTTCTGACGGCGATTGGGTCCCTCTGTCTATGTTCTGGGAGGTGTGACCCTGGGGTGAGTCTGGTATAGATAGGCCACTCACCCAAGCCGGGGTAACGCCCGAGAAGTCAGAGCCCGAGGTCGGAGACGGTTGCAATGGTGGAGGATTTATCTCGCTATGGAGCACCCTTCCTCCATTAATACAAACAAGCGCCGAAAAGTTATTGTAACAGAAGTAGCACCGCCGTCATCTGGTTGTTACTTGGTCATTTCAAGAACAGAAGAAGGACAAAACTTTGAGAAGGTGAACCCTTTTATAATTCAGAAGGGCATAGATGCTATTGCTGGTACGGTTCAATCCTGCAATGGATCCTTATTGGCACAAACTAAGTCCGATCAGCAAAGTAAGACATTGTTGCGCGCTACGCTTCTCCACGGTTATCCCATCCGTGTCGAGAAGCACCGCACATTGAATTCCTGTCGGGGCGTCGTTACCACCCATAGCCTCGATGGTATATCGGACGAGGATCTAGTAGAATATCTATCCGATCAAAAGGTGACTGTAGTGCATCGAGTGCAGGCCAAACGCGACGGCGTATTGGTACCCACTCGTACCCTGTTTCTAACATTTGATGGCGTCGATCTGCCCACGAGCATTTCCGCAGGGTACGAACGGATTTCTGTGAGGCCTTATATTCCTAGACCTCTGCGTTGTTTTAAATGCCAACGTTTTGGGCATACGGAAGTCTCATGTAAGACTGCCGTTAACATCTGTGCAACATGTAGCCAGCCCTCACACGAAGGTACCTGTTCAACAGCCCCCGTCTGCGTTAATTGTAAGGGTCTCATTCTGCTTCGTTTGCCGACTGTCCGCGGTACTTGGACGAGAAGGCGATCCAGGAGATCCGGGTAAAGGAAAAAGTGTCCTTCACTGAAGCCCGGAGGCGTTACCATGCGCGCCAACCTTCACTCCTGCGATCTGGCACATTTAGTTCTGTTGTTGTCTCGCCAGTACCCCCCTCAGGGGCTCACCTTATGTGAGTACGGGTTTTTGGCGCACCCGGGGGTTCCCGAGCCAATCATCGCCATATTCATCCCCTCACCCCCATCCGGTCGAGGTGGGTTCTTCAAGTGACCGGTGGACACAAGGTAGGCTCTCGTGCCTTCTTTGCATTCCATCCATACCGCACCTCACCATTGTTTCTTTCTTCCCTTATCACTTTCCGACCATTTCGCACCACGCCATTCGCATATTTCTTTTTCTTCCCCGCCGGCCTACCTTGCGTGCGAAACGCCCACACTGTTTTAGTTTCTTTTATCCTTTTATTTAAATCCTCCGTGGACACAGCCTGACGGATACCCGCGCACCGCGTGCGCAGCTGGGTGAGTGGGTAATGGCGTCATCCCCACCACCCGGGGTCGTCATGTAGGGTTTGTGTTCGTATCCGCTGTTCAACTGCAGTCCCGCGGGGGGGCCATTGCATGAGCTGCTGACTTCTGACGGCGGTTGGGTCCCTCTGTCTATGTTCTGGGAGGTGTGACCCTGGGGTGAGTCTGGTATAGATAGGCCACTCACCCAAGCCGGGGTAACGCCCGAGAAGTCAGAGCCCGAGGTCGGAGACGGTTGCAATGGTGGAGGATTTTTTTCGCTATGGAGCACCCTTCCTCCATTAATACCAACAAGCGCCGAAAAGTCATTGTAACAGAAGTAGCACCGCCGTCATCTGGTTGTTACTTGGTCATTTCGAGAACAGAAGAAGGACAAAACTTTGAGAAGGTGAACCCTTTTATAATTCAGAAGGGCATAGATGCTATTGCTGGTGCGGTTCAATCATGCACTCGTCTACGGAATGGTTCCTTATTGGCACAAACTAAGTCCGATCAGCAAAGTAAGACCTTGTTGCGCGCTACGCTTCTCCACGGTTACCCCATCCGTGTTGAGAAGCACCGCACATTGAACTCCTGTCGGGGCGTCGTTACCACCCATAGCCTCGATGGTATATCGGACGAGGATCTCGTAGAATATTTATCCGATCAAAAGGTGACTGCAGTGCATCGAGTGCAGGCCAAACGCGACGGCGTATTGGTACCCACTCGTACCCTGTTTATTACATTTGATGGCGTCGATCTGCCCACGAGCATTTCCGCAGGGTACGAACGGATTTCTGTGAGGCCTTATATTCCTAGACCTCTGCGTTGTTTTAAATGCCAACGTTTTGGGCATACGCAAGTCTCCTGTAAGAGTGCCGTTAACATCTGTGCAACATGTAGCCAGCCCTCACACGAAGGTACCTGTTCAACAGCCCCCGTCTGCGTTAATTGTAAAGGGTCACATTCTGCTTCGTTTGCCGACTGTCCGCGGTATTTGGACGAGAAGGCGATCCAGGAGATCCGGGTAAAGGAGAAACTCTCCTTCGCCGAAGCCCAGAGGCGTTTCCATGCGCGCCAACCTTCACTCCTGCGATCTGGCACATTTAGTTCTGTTGTTGCCTCGCCAGTACCACGAGTAGATGCCGAAACTCAGACCTGGACCTTGACTGGATTGACCGCCACTACCATCCGGCCGTCTAGTAAGGCTACAGTTACCAAGCCGTATAAACCTGGTCCCAAGTCAATGACGTCGCAAGCCGTTGAAAAGAAGCCCAAGCAGAAACTTCGTAGGGAAGATTTTTTGAAAGACCCTCCGCGTGCGCGCGGTAACAAAAGTTCACCTTCTCCTCCTCGGAGGTCGCTGTCCCAGGATGGTCCTGGGCCAAGCCGCGCTCAGCGGCACCCTTCACCCATCGCCACCCAGAACCGATTCACGGCGCTTGAATCGGTTTCTGGCACTGAGCGCGTGGGCCCTCCCTCCGAGGAAGCTATGGAGTCTGACCAACTCCATACAAACAGCCCGAGCCCAAAGGTTAAACAAAAGGTAATTTTAAGCCGCGCTTCTAAATAGACAGTTTATCCCCTTATTCTTAATGGCTATCCTGACCTGGAATGTACGTGGTATACGATCGCATAGGGCGGAACTGCAACTTTTATTGCGTTCCCATTCGCCTATGGTCGTATGTTTGCAGGAGACTAAGCTTCGCCCTCACGATCCTTTTGATCTCCGAGGATATACTCCGGTTCGCTACGATCTTGAACCGGAGGAGGGTACTCCTGCTCATGGAGGTGTCATGTTCTTAGTGCGTAACGACGTTCATTTTACACCTGTCACACTTACATCTGACTTGCAAGCTGTTGCCGTTCGCCTTCACTTACCTGGCTTTTTGTTTTCTGTTTGCTCTGTGTATTCACCTCCATCGTCTCCCCTCGCTCCCGCGGACATTCGATCTCTCCTGTCCGCTCTCCCAACACCCTTTCTTCTGTTGGGAGATTTTAATGCCCATCACCCACTATGGGGTTCGCCAAGGGCTTGTGCGAGGGGTACTCTTCTTTCCGACATTTTTTATCAGTTCAATCTTTCCATCCTCAATACCGGTGCACCTACTTTTATTTCTGATTCTTCTGGTACATTCTCTCACCTGGACCTTGCCATTTGTTCCCTCCAGCTTGCTCATCGTCTTCAGTGGAACGTCGTCGCTGACACCTACTCCAGCGACCATTACCCCTGCATCGTTTCTCTTCTGTCGCACCACGTACAGCATTCCAGAGTACCTACCTGGATATTCGCAAAAGCCGACTGGAGCTTGTATTCCAGCCTCGTGCATTTTGACGACCAGCCCTTCTCCGACATTCACCAACTAGTGCAGCACCTTACGTCTATTATTTTCTCTGCCGCCGAACGCGCAATACCCCGTTCATCCTCCCAACCTCGGCGGCCACCTGTTCCGTGGTGGAACGAGGATTGTCGGGACGCCGTTCGTGCCCGTAGGACTGCACTTAGGGTGTTTCGGCGACACCCTACACATGATAATTTGGTGACGTTTAAACAATCGCGCGCCAGGGCTCGTCGCATTATTCAGGATAGCAAGAAGGCATCTTGGGCTCGTTTTGTCGAGTCTTTTAATCGTTTTACGCCTTCATCCGTTGTTTGGGATAAACTTCGTCGCTTCTCAGGTAAAGTGTCACATTGTACTGTTTCTGGCCTTCAGGTTTCTAATGCCACCATCGTGGATCCGGCTGCCATCGCTAACACTCTGGGTTCTGCCTTTGAGGCGGTTTCCAGTTCACACCATTATTCCGCCGGCTTTCGCTCTATTAAAGACCGGCAGGATTCCGCATCATATACTTTTCGGTCTGCTAATGATGAATGCTATAACGAACTATTCACAATGAGGGAGCTGGAGCACGCTCTTCATTGCTCTCGGCACTCCGCTCCCGGGCCGGACGGCATTCATGTCCTGATGTTAAAGAACCTTTCAGCCGACAGTAAACTATTTCTCTTACAGGTCTATAACCGTATTTGGCAAGACGGCATTTTCCCTTCCGTTTGGCGCGAAGCCACCATTGTCCCTATACTTAAGCCTGGGAAGGATCGTCGCTATCGCTCTACCGTCGACCATCTGGTGTCCTTGTCGACGCATATTATGAATGGATTTCTGAGAAAGTGTCAAACCGTGGCTGTATTTTTTGACCTGGAGAAAGCTTATGACACTTGTTGGAGGGGCGGCATTTTACGTACACTTCACGATTGGAATATCCGCGGTCGTCTTCCCATATTTCTTCGGGAGTTTATGACGGACCGCGTCTTTCGTGTACGTGTGGGCTCGGTTTTATCTCGTCGTTTTATTCAAGAGAACGGAGTACTGCAGGGCTCTGTGCTCAGTGTCACACTTTTTGCGATTGCTATCAACCCCATTGTTGATTGTATTCCACCTGGCATTTCATCGTCCCTTTTTGTTGACGATTTCGCTATTTATTGTAGTTCACGGCGGACCTGTCTACTCGAACGCCGTCTCCAGAGCTGTATCGACCGTCTCTACGCCTGGAGTAACGCCAACGGCTTTAATTTCTCCGCCGAGAAATCCGTCTGCATCAACTTTTGGCGCCGGAAGTATTTCCCTCCGCCCTCTCTCCATCTTGGGCCAGGGATACTTCCGTTTGCAGACGAGGCGAAATTTTTGGGGTTGATTTTTGATAGAAAGTTGTGTTGGACCTCGCACGTTTCCTTTTTAAAAGCAAAGTGTGACCGTTCTCTTAATGTTTTACGTGTTTTAAGTGGCACATCCTGGGGAGCTGATCGGACCGTCCTTCTTCGCCTTTATCGCTCTTTGGTCCGATCCAAACTTGATTACGGGTGTATTGTTTATTCGTCGGCACGTCCATCTGTGTTACGTCGTTTGAATCCCATTCATCATCGTGGTATTCGAGTCGCTACAGGGGCCTTTCCAACTAGCCCCGTGCCCAGTCTTTACGCTGAGGCTGCAGAGCCTCCGCTGTCTTTCAGGCGTGAGATGCTCTTATGTAGCTATGCTTGTCGGCTCTCAAGCAGCTATGCTTGTCGGCTCTCAAGCTTGCCTAACCACCCGACATTCGTTGTATTTTACGAGGATTCGTTTGATCGGCAATATTTAGTTAGCTCCTCTGCATTGCTCCCCCCAGGGGTTCGATTTCGACTGCTACTTCGGCATTTGGACGTTTCGCCAGCGCCGGCCCTTACCCGAGGGGAAACGCGTTTTCCTCCATGGTCGCGCGCTGAGGCCCACATCCACCTTGGGCTGACGTCGATGCCGAAAAATGCGACCCCTGCTTCTGTTCTTAGATCCGCCTTTTTAGAACTACAGGCGCAGTTCGGGGACTGTCATTTTATATATACCGATGGGTCTAAGACTGATGTTGGAGTAAGATGTGCCTTTGTTTTTGGTGTACAGAGTTTTACTTTTCGTTTACCTCAACAATGTTCAATTTTTACCGCCGAACTTTTTAGCATTTATCAATCCGTTTTATACATTCAGCGGCACGACTTACGGCACTGTTTTATTTGTACGGACTCTCTGAGTGCCCTTCAGAGTATTACTGCGCTGTACAATTACCACCCACTCGTACAGCGCATACATGACCTGCTCCACTCGCTGGGTGTCTCTGGCATCAGCGTGTCCTTCATGTGGATTGCAGGTCATGTGGGCATCTCAGGTAATGAGTCTGCCGACGCCGCTGCAAAATCGGCGATTTTATTACCCAGATTTTTTACCTCTATTGTTCCCTCGTCAGATTCGTGTGTTGTTTTACGTCGCCGCATCCTCTCGCGCTGGCGCGATGAGTGGACGGCCCTCCGGGGGGAACAAGTTGCGGGAGGTTAAGCCTTTCCCGTTGATCTGGGATACCTCTTCTCGTTGTTGTCGTCGGGAAGAGGTAATTTTAGCTCGTTTACGGATTGGACATTGTGTTTTTAGTCATAGGTATTTGCTCAGTGGTGACCCCGCACCACTCTGTGGGCAGTGTGACGTGCCCTTGACGGTGCGTCATATTTTAACAGAGTGTCAGGTTTTAGCTGCATTGCGTGCCCGCGTGGGTCTGCCTATTGGCCTAGCCAACGTTTTGGCAGACGACACGCGTGCTGTAGAATGTGTTTTAGGTTTTATTCATGATAGTGAATTTATTCTGCTCATTTAATGCGTTGAGCGTCTTTTAGCTTAATACTTTTCTTCTGTCAGTTTTTATGGGACTCTAATCCCCAGTGGACATGTGGCGCTCATGTCCCTCGCATTCTATAGTTCTTGACACGTTTTAATCGTTTATTGCCTATGCTTTTAGTGTGTTGGTTTTTTCAGATATTTATATTGTTATTATTGTTGTTATTGATTTTATTGTTGTTATTGATTTTATTGTTGTTATTGTTCTGTTACTGTTATTTTTAGCCTTTTGGACATCGCGGGTTTACGTCCTAATTTTAATTATGCGGTTCTTTTACCTGTTTTTATATTTTGACTTTATATTTTATACATTGTAAGGGCGCTGATGACCTCAGTAGTTTAGCGCCCTTAAGCCGCATATCATCATCATCATCATCATCATCATCGCCAGTACCACAAGTAGATGCCGAAACTCAGACCTGGACCATGACTGGATTAACCGCCACTACCATCCGGCCGTCCATTAAGGCTACAGTTACCAAGCCGTATAAACCTGGTCCCAAGTCAATGAAGTCGTAAGCCGCTGAGAAGAAACCCAAGCAGAAACTTCGTAGGGAAGATTTTCTAAACGACCCTCCGCGTGCGCGCGGTAAAAAAAGTTCACCTTCTCCTCCTCGGAGGTCGCAGTCCCAGGAAGATACTGGGACAAGCCGCGCTCAGCGGCACCCCTCACCCATCGCCACCCAGAACCGATTCACGGCGCTTGAATCGGTTTCTGGCTCTGAGCGCGTGGGCCCTCCCTTCGAGGAGGCTATGGAGTCTGACCAACTCCATACAAAAAGCCCGAGCCCAAAGGTTAAACAAAAGGTAATTTTAAGCCGCCCTTCTAAATAGACAGTTTATCCCCTTTTTCTTAATGACTATCCTGACCTGGAATGTACGTGGTGTACGATCGCATAGGGCGGAACTGCAACTTTTATTGCGTTCCCATTCGCCTATGGTCGTATGTTTGCAGGAGACTAAGCTTCGCCCTCACGATCCTTTTGATCTCCGAGGATATACTCCGGTTCGCTACGACCTTGAACCGCAGGAGGGTACTCCTGCTCATGGAGGTGTCATGTTGTTAGTGCGTAACGACGTTCATTTTAAACCTGTCACACTTACATCCGACTTGCAAGCTGTTGCCGTTCGCCTTCACTTACCCGGCTTTTTGTTTTCTGTTTGCTCTGTGTATTCACCTCCATCGTCTCCCCTCGCTCCCGCGGATATAAGAGCTCTCCTGTCCGCTCTCCCAACACCATTTCTTCTGTTGGGAGATTTTAATGCCCATCACGCACTATGGGGTTCGCCAAGGGCTTGTGCGAGGGGAGCTCTTCTTTCCGACATTTTTTATCAGTTTAATCTTTCCATCCTCAATACAGGTGCACCTACTTTTATTTCTGATTCTTCTAGTACATTCTCTCACCTGGACCTTGCCATTTGCTCACTCCAGCTTGTTCGCCGTCTGCAGTGGAACGTCGTCGCTGACACATACTCCAGCGACCATTACCCCTGCATCGTTTCTCTTCTGTCGCACCACGTACAGCATTCCAGAGTACCTACCTGGATATTCCCAAAAGCCGACTGGAGCTTGTATTTTTACGATCAGCCCTTCGCCGACATTAACCAACTAGTGCAGCACCTTACGTCTACGATTTTCTCTGCCGCCGAACGCGCAATTTCCCGTTCATCCTCTAATCCTCGGCGGCCACCTGTTCCGTGGTGGAACGAGGATTGTCGGGACGCCGTTCGTGCCCGTAGGACTGCACTTAGGTTGTTTCGGCGACACCCTACACTTGATAATTTGGTGACTTTTAAACAATCGCGCGCCAGGGCTCGTCGCATTATTCAGGATAGCAAGAAGGCGTCGTGGGCTCGTTTTGTCGAGTCTTTTAATCGCTTTACGCCTTCATCTGTTTGGGATAAACTTCGTCGCTTCTCAGGTAAAGTGTCGCATTGTACTGTTTCTGGCCTTCAGGTTTCCAATGCCACTATAGTGGATCCGGCTGCCATCGCTAACACTCTGGGTTCTGCCTTTGAGGCGGTTTCCAGTTCACACCATTATTCCGCCGGCTTTCGCTCTATCAAAGCCCGGCTGGATTCCGACACCATTAATTTTCGGTCTGCTGATATTGAGTGTTATAATGAACTTTTCACAATGCGGGAGCTGGAGCACGCTCTTCATTGCTCTAGGCACTCCGCTCCTGGGCCGGACGGCATTCATGTCCTGATGTTAAAGCACCTTTCTGCCGACAGTAAACGCTTTCTCTTACAGGTCTATAACCGTATTTGGCAAGACGGCATTTTTCCTACCGTTTGGCGCGAAGCCACCATTGTGTTCATGACGGACCGCGTGTTTCGTGTACGTGTGGGCTCGGTTTTATCTCGTCATTTTATTCAAGAGAACGGAGTACCGCAGGTCTCTGTACTCAGTGTCACACCTTTTGCGATTGCTATCAACCCCATTGTTGATTGTATTCCACCTGGCATTTCATCGTCCCTTTTTGTTGACGATTTTGCCATTTATTGCAGTTCACGGCGGACCTGTCTACTCGAGCTGTATCGACCGGTTCTACGCCTGGAATAACGCCAACGGCTTTAATTTCTCCGCCGAGAAATCCGTCTGCATCAACTTCTGGCGCCGGAAATATTTCCCTCCGCCCTCTCTCCATCTTGGGCCTGAGGTCCTTCCATTTGCTGACGAGGTGAAATTTTTGGGATTCATATTTGATCGAAAGCTGAGCTGGACTTCTTACATTCCCTTTTTAAAGGCAAAGTGTGAGTGTTCTCTTAATATTTTACGTGGCACATCCTGGTGAGCTGATCGGGCCGTCCTTCTACATCTTTAATCGCTCTTTGGTCCGATCCAAGCTTGATTACGGGTGCATTGTCTATTCGTCGGCGCGTCCATCTGTATTACGTCGATTGAATGCCATTCACCATCGTGGCATAAGAGTTGCTACAGGGGCCTTTCCAACCAACCCTGTACCTAGCCTATATGCTGAAGCTGCAGAGCCTCCGCTGACCAGGCGTGAGATGCTCTTGTGCAGCTATGCCTGTCGACTCTCCAGCTTGCCTGACCACCCGTCCTTCGCGATATTTTACGAGGATTCGCTTGATCGGCAATATTTAGTTAGCTCCTCTGCATTGCTCCCTCCAGGGGTTCGATTTCGTCAACTTCTTCGGCATTTGGACGTTACGCCAGCGCCGGCCCTTCCTAGGGGGAAACGCGTTTTCCTCCATGGTTGCGTGCTGAGGCCCAATGTCACCTTGGGTTATCCTCGATGTCGAAGGATGAGACCCCTTCTTCAGTCTTTAGATCAGCGTTTTTAGAACTTCAGTCGCAATTCGGGGACTTTCATTTTATCTTTGCTGATTGATCTATGACTGATGCTGGAGTAGGATGTGCCTTTGTTTGTGGTGGAAATAGTTTTACCTTTCGTTTACCGGGGCAATGTTCGATTTTTACCGCCGAACTTTTTAGCATTTATCGGTCTCTTTTATACATTCAGCGGCACGACTTACGGCACTGTTTTATTTGTTCAGACTCCCTGAGTGCTCTTCAAAGTATTAGCTCGCTGTACAGTTACCACCCGCTCGTACAGCGCATTCATGACCTGCTCCACTCGCTTGGTGTCTCTGGCATCAGCGTCTCCATGTGGAATCCAGGTCATGTGGGCATCTCAGGTAATGAGTGCCGATGCCGCTGCCCAGGTCGGCGATTTTATTACCCAGTTATTTTACCTCTGTTGTTCCCTCCACGATTTGTTTGTTATTTTACGTAGCCGCATCCTCTCGCTTTGAAGGGATGAGTGGACGGCCATCCGGGGGAACAAGTTGCGGGAGGTTAAGCCTCTCCCGTTAGTCTGGGGTACCTCTTCTCGTTCGTGTCGTCGGGAAGAGGTACTTTTAGCTCGTTTACGAATCGGACATTGTCTTTTTAGTCATAGATACCTGCTCAGTGGTGACCCTGCACCACTGTGTGAGCAGTGTGATGCGCCCTTAACGGTGCGTCACATTTTAACAGAGCGTCAAGTTTTATCTCCGTTGCGCGTTCGTGTTGGTCTGCCTGTTGGCCCAGCAACGTTTTGGCAGACGACGCACGTGCTGTAGAATGTGTGTTACGTTTTTTTCGTGACTGATTTTAATCTGCGCATTTGATGCGTTGAGCGTCCTTTAGCTTTGTAATTTTATTGTCTGTTTTAATGGGGACTCTACTCCCCAGTGGACATATGGCGCTAATGTCCCTCGCATTCTACAGTTCTTGACACGTTTTACTCTTTTATTGCCTATGCTTTTAGTGTGTTGGTTTTTGGGATTGGTGTATTGTTCTTTTTAGCTTTTTGGACATTTCGGCTTTGTGTCCGTTTTTTAATTATGCGGGTTTTTTTACCTGTCTTTTATTTTTTTTACATTGTAAGGGCGCTGATGACCTTAGCAGTTTAGCACCCTTAAACCGCATCTCATCATCATCACGTCATTAATGGACACCCATCTCATTGACTGGTGTTTACTGTTGTACCAGTCATGAGGATGAGATGTCAATTTGTAACCACAGAGAAAGGGATGTTAACGATGCACTATTTCAACTGTTTATATTTATTCATGTTACCTACTTCATTTCTAAGAAAACGGAGAAAGTAAAATATGATTTCCCAGAATAAGTATATTTTGTATCCAGGTATTTTATCTCAGTGACTGTTATTTACTTTCTCTACTTACCTATATTAAGTAGGGGAAGTATTTCATTCCACCCAAAAATGCGATACTAAGCTTTCACCAGAAATACATGTCTTTAGGCACCCTAAATAAGCAAAAACATTTTTATAAAAAGGTCCATGTTTTTGTAGTGCATGTGCATGCAAATAAGACAGAGAGAGAACAGCATAACTGAAAAACAAAAACGCAATGAGATACCAAACTTGGCATATAAGTTCAGTGTCTTCCAAGGATATGACAGAAGCTTTCAAGAAAATCCCACCATCTCAAATTATCCTTTACATGGAACAATTTTTGTTATTTTTAATTTTTTTAAAAATGGCTATAATGCTTTTGATTAAAATATTATATCTGTAAGATATTTGCTAGACAAATAAAATGTTCATCTTGAGTTTTCTGACATAGTACGTGAAATCCTCTTCTTCTGAATGGCTTTTGTAATTGATAATCCATAAGAGAAAGACAAAATCTTACTACACAAAAAGAATATATATAGACCTTGTTAAAGCACACAATTTAGTCAATTGATTTTTTTTCTTTCTTTCTTCTTGACTGCCTCTGTAGTCGAGTGTCAGCTTTCTGGCTTCTCAAATCCAGAAGTCCCAAGGTTCAATTCCAAACTGGGGTGGAGGAATTTTTCTTTAATTAGAATCATTCCATATCATTTCCTACCCTCCACAGAATCTGGAAGTGAATGTGTTTCTAATGAAAATCAATAAAAACCTACAGTTGATGAGTTAGTAGCTTCTAAATTGAAAGCCCTCATTGTAACCATAGAAGTTTAAGGGGGCTATACAAATGAAAGAAAAACAAAGCAAAAAATGTTTGAGAAACTCTTTGTTATTGGTATGAATTTTCAAATATTTATACTTTTTTCAAGTAATACGTTGCTTAAAATCAAGGAAACAATGAAGATTTACTTAAAGAAGCTACAAATTCTTACGAATAACCAGGAAATCAAGGAATAACAAGCAAAAGATAAACCTATATCTTAATAACAAAGAAATAGAGCACATGGAAAGAATAACTATCCACCAAAACTTTTCCGGTGACCACATCCAGCATACAATAGAGAGGCACATAAGGACTTTTAAGGGTTCTTGATGAAAATGATACGAGAGAACTCAAGTTTCCACATGGCATGGTTATTTGTCTTCAAAGCATAACATCTGAAGAAAATGCTAAATCCAAAGAAGCTGAAAATATGGAAAAAAAAAAAGTCTTGAAAAGGGGAATTCCTTGCTGAACTAAAGGAAATCATCACTAAGAGCTAAATTGTTTTCAAAACAATAGAAAAAATCCGATTGACACACATTCCTTAGTTTAAAAGCAAAAGCAACAATGTTCCTGGCAGTTTCAAGCTGTTTATACACTTTTTATTTTAAATTAGCCTGTGAATATACTTGTATCTTCCTGTAACCTAAACCAAAAACTGTTATATTCAAATTGTGATGAAAGAAATGGAAGAGTGAATGTCATCCAACACCTTAATATCTCACCCTGCTTCTTTGTGTTAAAATATTTCCTGTAGTGCATGACATTTTGAACTAAAGAGACTCATATTTGTCACCTTCTTGTCGTATTTTAAAAATATTTTGTCGTATTCTACACCTTTTTTGATAGTCACAACTGCTCCTCACCCTCAGTCAACTAAACCTTCCCCTCAGGGGCTCACCTTATGTGAGTACGGGTTTTTGGCGCATCGCCATATTCATCCCTTCACCCCATCCGGTCGAGGTGGGTTCTTCTCGTGACCGGTGGACACAAGCTAGGCTCTCGTGCGTTCTTTGCATTCCATTCATACTGCACCTCACCATCGTTTCTTTCTTCCCTTGTCACTTTCCGGCCATTTCGCACCACGACATTCGCACATCTCTTTTTCTTCCTCGCCGGCCTACCTTACGTGCGAAACGCCCACACAGTTTTATTTCTTTTATCTTTTCTTTTAATCCTCCGTGGACACAGCCTGACGGATACCCGCGCACGGGGTGCGCAGCTGGGTGAGTGGGTAATGGCGTCATCCCCACCACCCGGGGTCGTCATGTAGGGTTTGTGTTCGTATCCGCTGTTCAACTGCAGTCCCGCGGGGGGGCCATTGCATGAGCTGCTGACTTCTGACGGCGATTGGGTCCCTCTGTCTATGTTCTGGGAGATGTGACCCTGGGGTGAGTCTGGTATAGATAGGCCACTCACCCAAGCCGGGGTAACGCCGGGGAAGTCAGAGCCCGAGGTCGGAGACGGTTGCAATGGTGGAGGATTTATCTCGCTATGGAGCACCCTCCCTCCATTAATACAAACAAGCGCCGAAAAGTTATTGTAACAGAAGTAGCACCGCCGTCATCTGGTTGCTACTTGGTCATTTCAAGAACAGAAGGAAAAAACTTTGAGAAGGTGAACCCTTTTATAATTCAGAAGGGCATAGATGCTATTGCTGGTGCGGTTCAATCCTGCACTCGTCTACGGAATGGTTCCTTATTGGCACAAACTAAGTCCGATCAGCAAAGTAAGAACTTGTTGCGCGCTACACTTCTCCACGGTTATCCCATCCGTGTCGAGAAGCACCGCACATTGAATTCCTGTCGGGGCGTCGTTACCACCCATAGCCTCGATGGTATATCGGACGAGGATCTCGTAGAATATTTATCCGATCAAAAGTTGACAGCAGTGCATCGAGTGCAGGCCAAATGCGACGGCGTATTGGTACCCACTCGTACCCTGTTTCTAACATTTGATGGCGTAGATCTGCCCACGAGCATTTCCGCAGGGTACGAACGGATTTCTGTGAGGCCTTATATTCCTAGACCTCTGCGTTGTTTTAAATGCCAACGTTTTGGGCATACGCAAGTCTCATGTAAGAGTGCCGTTAACATCTGTGCAACATGTAGCCAGCCGTCACACGAAGGTACCTGTTCAACAGCCCCCGTCTGCGTTAATTGTAAAGGGTCTCATTGTGCGTCGTTTGCTGACTGTCCGCGGTACTTGGACGAGAAGGCGATCCAGGAGATCCGGGTAAAGGACAAACTCTCCTTCGCTGAGGCCCGGAGGCGTTATCATGCGTGCCAACTTTCCCTCCTGCGATCTGGCACATTTAGTTCTGTTGCCTCGCCAGTACGATGAGTAGATGCCTGAACTCAGACCTGGACCATGACTGCATTAACCGCCACTACCATCCGGCCGTCCCTTAAGGCTACAGTTACCAAGCCCCATAAACCTGGTCCAAAGTCAATGAAGTCGCAAGCCGCTGAAAAGAAACCCAAGCAGAAACTTCGTAGGGAAGATTTTCTGAAGGACCCTCCGCGTGCGCGCGGTAAGAAAAGTTCACCTTCTCCTCGGAGGTCGCAGTCCCAGGAAGATCCTGGGACAAGCCGCGCTCAGCGGCACCCCTCACCCATCGCCACCCAGAACCGATTCACGGCGCTTGAATCGGTTTCTGGCACTGAGCGCGTGGGCCCTCCCTCCGAGGAAGCTATGGAGTCTGACCAACTCCATACCAAAAGACCTAGCCCAAAGCTTACGCAAAAGATTATTTTAAGCCGCCCTTCTAAGTAGAAAGTTTATCCCTTTTATCCATGGCTATCCTGACCTGGAATTTATGTGGTGTACGATCGCATAGGGCGGAACTGCAACTTTTATTGCGTTCCCATTCGCTTATGGTCTTGTGTTTGCAGGAGACCAAGCTTCGCCCTCATGATCCTTTTGATCTCCGAGGATATACTCCGGTTCGCTACGACCTTGAACCGGATCAGGGTACTCCTGCTCATGGTGGTGTCATGATTTTGGTGCGTAACGACGTTCATTTTCAAACTATCACACTTAACCTCCGACTTGCAAGCTGTCGCCGTTCGCCTTCACTTAACGGGCTTTTTGTTTTCTGTTTGCTCTGTGTATACATCTCCATCGTCTCTCCTCGCACCCGCGGACATTCGAGCTCTCCTGTCCGCTCTCCCAACACCATTTCTTCTGTTGGGAGATTTTAATGCCCATCTCCCACTGTGGGGTTCGCCCAGGGCTTGTGCGAGGGGAACTCTTCTTTCCGACACTTTTTACCAGTTGAATTTTCTATCCTCAATACAGGTGCACCTACTTTTATTTCTGATTCTTCTGGTACATTCTCTCACCTGGACCTTGCCATTTGCTCACTCCAACTTGCTCGTCGTCTTCAGTGGAACGTCGTCGCTGACACCTACTCCAGCGACCATTACCCCTGCATCGTTTCTCTTCTGTCGCACCACGTACAGCATTCTAGAGTACCTACCTGGATATTCGCAAAAGGCGACTGGAGCTTGTATTCCAGGCTCGTGCATTTTGACGACCAGCCCTTCACCGACATTAACCAACTAGTGCATCACCTTACGTCTATTATTTTCTCTGTCGCCGAACGCGCAATACCCCGTTCATCCTCTCAACCTCGGCGTATGCCTGTTCCGTGGTGGAACGAGGATTGTCGGAACGCCGTTCGTGCCCGTAGAACTGCACTAAGGGTGTTTCGGCGTCACCCTACACTTGATAATTTGGTTACTTTTAAACAATCGCGCGCCAGGGCTCGTCGCATTATTCAGGAGAGCAAGAAGGCGTCGTGGGCTCGTTTTGTCGAGTCTTTTAATTGTTTTACCCTTCATCTGTTGTTTGGGATAAACTTCGTCGCTTCTCAGGTAAAGTGTCGCATTGTACTGTTTCTGGCCTTCAGGTTCCCAATGCCATCATAGTAGATCCGGCTGCCATCGCTAACACCCTAGGATCTGCCTTTGAGGCGGTTTCCAGTTCACACCATTATTCCGCCGGCTTTCGCTGTATTAAGGACCGGCTGGATTCCGCACCATATACTTTTCGGTCTGCTAACACTGAATGTTATAACGAACTTTTTACAATGAGGGAGCTGGAGCACGCTCTTCATTGCTCTAGGCACTCCGCTCCTGGGCCGGACGGCATTCATGTCCTGATGTTAAAGAACCTTTCAGCCGACAGTAAACTTTCTCTTACAGGTCTATAACCGTATTCGGCAAGACGGCATTTTTCCTTCCGTTTGGCGCGAAGCCACCATTGTCCCTATACTCAAGCCTGGGAAGGATCGCCAACTGCCTTCCAGCTACCGCCCTATCTCCCTCACCAGTTGCATTTGCAAGGTGATGGAGCGCATGATCAACGGGCGGTTGACATGGTGGCTTGAGTCTCAGAAACTTCTAGCAAACGCTCGGTGCGGATTTCGACGCTATCGTTCTACCGTCGACCATCTGGTGTCCCTTTCGACGCTTGTTATGAATGGATTTCTGAGAAAGTGTCAAACTGTGGCTGTGTTTTTTGACCTGGAGAAAGCTTACGACACATGTTGGAGGGGCGGCATTTTACGTACACTTCACGCATGGAATATCCGCGCTCGTCTTCCCATATTTCTTCGGGAGTTTATGACGGACCGCGTGTTTCGTGTACGTGTGGGCTCGGTTTTATCTAGTCGTTTTATTCAAGAGAACGGAGTACCGCAGGGCTCGGTACTTAGTGTCACACTTTTTGCAGTTGCTATCAACCCCATTGTTGATTGTATTCCACCTGGCATGTCATCGTGCCTTTTTGTTGATGATTTTGCCATTTATTGCAGTTCACGGCGGACCTGTCTACTCGAACGCCGTCTCCAGAGCTGTATCGACCGTCTCTACGCCTGGAGTAACGCCAACCGCTTTAATTTCTCCGCCGAGAAATCCGTCTGCATCAACTTCTGGCGCCGGAAATATTTCCCTCTGCCCTCTCTCCATCTTGGGCCGGAGATGCTTCCGTTTGCAGACGAGGTGAAATTTTTGGGGTTGATTTTTGATAGGAAGTTGTGTTGGACCTCGCACATTTCCTTTTTAAAAGCTAAGTGTGAGCGTTCTCTTAATCTTTTACGTGTTTTAAGTGGCACATCCTGGGGAGCTGATCGGACCGTCCTTCTTCGCCTTTATCGCTCTTTGGTCCGATCCAAGCTTGATTACGGGTGCATTGTTTATTCGTCGGCACGTCCATCTGTGTTACGTCGATTGAATCCCATTCACCATCGTGGCATACCCGTCGCTACGGGGGCCTTTCCAACCAGCCCTGTTCCCAGTCTGTATGCTGAGACTGCAGAGCCTCCGCTGTCCTTCCGGCGTGAGATGCTTTTGTGCAGCTATGGCTGTCGACTCTCAAGCTTGCCTGACCACCCGTCCTTCGAGTTATTTTTCGAGGAGTCACTTGATCGTCACTATTTCATTAGCTCCTCTGCTTTGCTGCCTCCAGGGATTCGCTTTCGACAGCTCCTTTGGCATTTAGACGTTCCGCCAGCACCGGCCCTTCCACGGGGGGAAACACGTTTTCCTCCATGGTCCCGCGCTGAGGCCCACTGTCACCTTGGGCTAACGTCGATGCCGAAGACTGAGACCCCTGCTTCAGTCTTTAGATCGGCTTTTTTAGAAGTACGGGCTCAATTCGGGGACTTCCATTTTATCTTTACCGATGCATCTAAGACTGAAGCTGGAGTTGGATGTGCCTTTGTTTCTGGTCACTGTAGTTTTACGTTTCGTTTACCTGGACAATGTTCAATTTTTACCGCCGAACTTTTTAGCATTTATCAATCTGTTTTATACATTCAGCGGCACAACTTACGGCACTGTTTTATTTGTACGGACTCTCTGAGTGCCCTTCAGAGCATTAATGCGCTGTACCATTACCACCCACTCGTACAGCGCATACATGACCTGCTCCACTCGCTTGGTGTCTCTGGCATCAGCGTCTCCTTCATGTGGATTCCAGGTGATGTGGGCATCTCAGGCAATGAGTCTGCCGACGCCGCTGCGAAATCGGCGATTTTACTACCCAGAGTTTTTACCTCTGTTGTTCCCTCGTCAGATTCGTGTGTTATTTTACGTCGCCGCATCCTCTCGCTTTGGCGCGATGAGAGGACGGCCCTCCGGGTAACAAATTGCGGGAGGTTAAGCCTCTCCCGTTAATCTGGAGTACCTCTTCTCGTTCTTCACGTCGGGGAGAGGTACTTTTAGCCCGTTTACGAATTGGACATTGCCGTTTTAGTCATAGTTACCTGCTCAGTGGTGATCCCGCTCCACTGTGTCAGCAGTGTGACGTGCCCTTAACGGTGCGTCACATTTTAACTGAGTGTCAAGTTTTAGCTCCACTATGCGTTCGCGTGGGTCTGCCTGTTGGCATAGCCAACGTTTTGGCAGACGACGCGCATGCTGTAGAGTGGCTTTTACGTTTTATAAGTGACATTGGTTTTAATCGTCGCATTTGATGCGCTGAGCGTCTTTTAGCTTTGAGATTTTATATTGTCAGTTTTAATGGGTTCTTCTCCCCGACGGACATAAGACGCTCAGGTCCCATGCATTCTACAGTTCTTGACACGTTTTATTCTTTTAGTGACCATGATTTTATTGCGTAGATTTTAGCCTTTGGTCTGTTGTGTTTTTAGTGTTTTTGACCAAGCGGGTTTGTGTATGGGTTTTTTAGTTTTTTGACTTTGCGATTTTATATTTTATACATTGTAAGGGCGCTAATAACCCTAGCAGTTGAGCGCCCTTAAGCCCTATCACATCATCATCATCATCATCAACAACTAAACCCTAAGTATGATTTTTACCGCCTCTACAATAGGCAAATTAGATAATGAGGTAGTACTTTTTAACTCGCATCACTGTTTGGACGATAACACACAGAAGTTATTAGGAAGTTCAGAATATTTGAATTTGACAAACTTATTTGAGTCAATTTTGAATACTACACATACAAAGAAAAGAAAATACACAAATTGGTGAGGCTTTTTAACTTCTTAGCGTACTGTCCCATAACGCTGTCCCATACTAAATGGGATGGCTCAGGCTGTGGCATCTGAGACTACACTTCACAGGAGGTCCTGGGTTTGATTCTTGTTGGACCATCTACTCTTATCTTGAGCATATTCATGGCTTTTCCAGGTTGGTAGGTGAATGTGTGGGTGGATTATATGAACCTCAAATTTTCCTATCCCTCATTTTCTTTCATTTTTTGGGGTTATAGAACCAGACATGATGGATTGTGGTGTGTTTCATATGTGGTGGATGTGCTTTGAGGGGAGAACTCTTTCTCACCTGGCATGGAAACTTCTGCCTGAAATTAAATGTATGGATGGGGGGAGCATCGAAGGAGTGACTACGGATGCTTCATCTGAAAATGTTAGGTATCCTGCTGTGCCTGCTTTCATCAGATCTGGCCACCCTTCATAATCTCTGGTCTCATCCCTTCCTCCAGGCAATTTAGTAGGTGCAAGATCTAGGTTTAACCACAGTCCTGAAATCCTCCTCTGCTCTTAATCCCTATCCCTATGGGCTGTTTATTCATTCTATACCACATCAGTAAGTTTGTTTTGTAAAGCGTAACAAGTATTTTGTATATTAAGACTGCATTTATCCTTCTGTATGATAAATCTGTATGTTTAATTATTTCAGGATGAAACATCAAGTGTAGGGAGCACATCTACTACAGATAACACCTCAAGAAGTGAAACTCCTACCAACAAGAGTAGGAAGGGCAGGAGAGGACGAAAAAAAATCAGCAAAAATATTATGAAACTTCAGTACAAATTCTCGTAAGTTACAATTATTGGAACTTTATGGTTCGATATTTAAGATGAAGTTTTCATTATCTAGGATTACAAACATCAAATTTCATTACATTTCATTTCATCCATTTAATCAAACTACATTGATATAGGACATGTCAAATTTATTTAACACATTCTCTCTCTCTCTCACACCCACACTCACACCTTACATTATATGTGATGTCAGTTTGAAGTACACCCTACATACACAGAATATAAAGTTCAAAAGTAATATATATATGTAGGGCGTTTCAGAATTCGACTGATTAACTTTAAGGGATTATTGAGGAGTGTTGGGGGAACAGTTGGAGATAGGACACTATGGTCCCAGAGTGTATGACTTTTTGCAATAAGCCAAAATAAATTTGAGGCAGTACACCACTGATACCACCTCAAAGGTATACGCAAGTATTTACTGCACTGCCAAGAAGTGTACATTTGTGGCTCAGTGGTAAAATAGGGAGTTCATAGGGAAGTTGCAGAAATTGAAGAAGATGAAGGAAAATTAAACTTCTTATTTATCCTAAGCTGGAGAAAAATATGAACCAAGATAGATAAAGGAAAATTAAAGCTGCTATTTATCCTCATGGTGGAAGAAATTTATAAAAACAAAGAAGATCAAGGAAAGTTAAAGCTCCTATTTATCCTGGGAGTGAACGGAACTTGAAAATTATTAGAAAAGGTAAAGGAAACTAAACATGTTATTCATGCTTTCGTGCAAAAAGCAGTTCAAAGCAATTGTTGAAAGTGATGTCCTTCAACTTCTAAGCATACATTGCAGCGACGAAATGCATTTTGTACTCTCTCAAAGGTGCCTGGAGTGTTGCGGATTACATCACAGGCAGCCATTATTCTTGCGAGCAGTTCCTCTTCTGAGTTTATTGGGGTATTGTGTAGAAGGCTCTTAATGTGACCCCCATAAGAAATAATCTGGAGGAGTGAGGTCAGGAGAACGAAGCAGCCAAGCAACAGTACTACTACGACCAATCCATCATCCTGGGAATGCATTATTTAGATGGTTTGTAATGTCCCTGTCAAAGTGGGCAGGAACTTGTCATGCTGGAATCACATATGGCATTGAGGACAAGAGGAACGTCCTCCAGAAACCCAGGTAGAACATTAATCAAGAAATGATGATACATGAGTCCATTTAGTCGAGGTGGAAGAAGATATGGAGCAACAAGGTATTTGGAAATTATCCCAGCCCAAATGTTGACGTTGAACATGTACTGACTGCTCCTCTGCACAATGGCATGTGGATTGTCATGGCTTCACACATGGCTATTTCTCTGGTTAAGTGCCATTCTATCCTTGTAAAACAACACTTGTCAGCGAAGAGCACTCGGGAAAAGAAATCAGGCTTTTTGGCATACTGTTCAGAGGCCCAGTTACAGAACTGCATTTGTCAACGGAAATCTGCTGGTGTCAAGGACTGTATCTTCAAAAGATGGGACAGATGGAGTTGGTCTTCCTGCAGTACCTGCCATACACTCGAATGATGTGTGCCCATTTTACGTGCAATAGCACACATACTAGCTGAAGGGGTCTCCTGAAACCTTCTGAGTACGTTTTCCTCAAATACCAGAGTGCAATGTGTTCATCTTGCATCGCATTTTGTCAATGTACCTCCAGGGATCCAGTTTCCCTTAGATGCTGGTGAACAGACTGAAAAGTTGAGGGGCGTGGATGTCGTCTGTTAGGGTATCTTCCTCTGTAAAGTGATGCAGCTTCATATGTGCTGCTTTTAGCTTCCCCGTAAACAAAATGCATGTCTGCTACCTCCTCAAAACTGTAGTCATTAGCCATTATTCCACTGAATACGATCAACGTAAATGACAGCAAGACTGTCAGCCTTAGTGACCTTCAGAGTTGCGCATGCATTTAGGTATTGCAGCTGGACTGTGCAAATGTAAATATTGCAGGTGTTCCTATGCAATAGATTTCAACAGTATAATAAACCCTTTTTATAAATTACTTTATTACACTAAAGCTAAATGTTTGTTTTTCTTTTGGACTATTCAGAAATTAAAATTACCATTGCTATTTGCATATGCTTGCACCTCTCATCTTAAACACAAGAAAAACAAAAGTTATTTTACAGAGGGAATCAAACACAGCACCATTTCACTGTAGTCAACCATGCTACCGAGTGAGCTATCTTTACAAGTGGCAGCAGGCACTTTCATAGCTATATTTGACTTTCTGCAAATGTATAGCAGTGCTGTGTTGTGATTCACTGATGTTTTCCAAAAGGAAAATATTTCAGAAAATCAGAATTCACAAATGGGAATTCTCACTGTTAGCTGTTTCTGTATATCTGAAGAAGAAATACACTTTTCTACAGTTCCTGGAAGTGAATAAATAAAGCTTAAGCAGGAATGTGACTGTGATTTGCCTTGTACACTAGTTATTTCTTATTCAGAGCCAACAATGCATTCTTTCAATTTGTAAGCACAATAGTGTATTAGTCCCAGATTATGGTAATGCAATTTTTAGTCACCTCCATAAAGGGTTCTGATTACATATCATGTGTATGTTTAGAACATTACAGTATTTTATGTTGTACATTCTTGTTCAAAATTAATTCGTTTGATTTGCTTGATTACATTTAACAAATAGAGCAGTGCAGTATTCCATATCCTTCACAATTAGCAATTTGAAGAAAGAAAAGAAAACAAGAAAGAAAAAAAAGGTAGAGAGAGAGAGGGAGAGAGAGAGAGAGGGAGGGAGAGAGAGAGAAATTTGGCAAGGCTTGAGCTTGGAATCTGTTGTCGCTGGCTTAAGAGCTCCCAACTTTACCACTGAGTCACACATGTACACTTCTTGCCAGTGCAGGAACTGCTTGCATATACCACTGAGTTGGTATCAGTAGCATACTGGCTCAAATTTATTTTGGCTTATTGCATAAAAAAAAAAAATATGCTCTGTGACCATAAGTGCCCATTTCCAATTGTTCCCCCAACACCCTCTGTAATCCCTTAAAGTTAATCAGTCGAATTCTGAAACAGTCTGTATATACACACGCACGCACGCACCCACGCACCCACGCACGCACGCACGCACGCACGCACGCACGCACGCACACACACACACACACACACAGGGTGAATCACCTAAAACTTCCACCGCAAATATTTCAGAAATGGAAAGTGCTATTGATGTGCAGTTTTCACAGCATTGATTGGTAGTCAGGGGCTCGTACATTTAGCCTATAAACAGATTTTAATAATACTAAGAAATTGTATTTTTTGAGCAAACATACAATTTTTTAAATGGAACAATGCTTAGTTAAATCAGCAGAATGAAGGTAGTGTAAATTAGAATGTCAATGGTCTTTGTTGCAGGATTCTAGTGCAAGGGGTTTACAAGAAATCATATTATGAAAAGTTTCCACCCCGACAATTATTTGTCCCATTCAACCTGCTTAGTTGCTAGGTATGATGTTATGTTTGCACTGTGTTTTCTGTTCATTGATTGCGACTTTTTGGTCAGTTAGTTTGTGACAGTTCAAGCAGTAAGTCGTGAGTGGAAGATGGGGTTTGCTAATGCAGAAAAAGCCTACATGCTCATGGTGTATGGAGAGTGTAGGAAGAATGCAGCTTGTTCCTGTATCATGTATGCGGAAACGTATCCCAATAGACGTCAAACATCTCTGGAATTATTTATCAGTCTCTTCAACCAATTACGCGAAAGTGGTACTGTAACACCTAGAAAACGTAACAGAAACAAACAAGTGACTGGAGAAGAGGCAGAAATTAATGTTTTGGCTGCCGTTGCAGTAGATCCGCAAATTAGTTCACATACAAGCGCATGTGGATGTGGCATGTCAGGCAAGTGTACTGCACATTTTCCATTGGCATAGGTTCCATCCCTATCACATCTCTTTCCATCAAGAGCTGCATGGAAACGATTTGGAGAATCGTGTTAACTTTTGTACATGGGCATTAAGACATGCTACTCCAGATTCATCATGTATCTTGTTTAGAAATGAGGCAACATATACTAATCATGGTCAGGTAAACCGCAGAAACATGCACTATTGGTTTGTTGATAATCCCCGTTGGCTTCGTCAGGTGGAACGTCAGCATCCATGGAGTTTAAGCTTGTGGTGTGGGATAGTGAACCATCAGCTCATAGGCCCTTTGTTCATAGAAGGAACAATGAACTCGCACAAGTATCGCAACCTCCTGACAGACCATCTGCCACAGATGCTAGAAGACGTTCCTTTGCAGACTAGGAGGAACCTGTGGTACCAACATGATGACTGTCCAGCCCATAGTGCACGAAGTACTACAGCTTGTCTTAATGGATTGTTTCCAAATCGTTGGATTGGACGAAGAAGACCTGTACCTTGGCCAGCCCGTTTGCCAGATCTGACCCTTTTAGACTTTTTTGTGTGGGGAAGGCTGAAAGACACTGTCTACAAGGATGTGCCAACTACACCAGACGATATGAAACGACGTATTACTGCTGCCTGCTCTGAAATTTCTGCTGAAGTGCTAGAACGTGTGCAGCAGTCTTTCCATAGCAGAATGGAAGCATGTATTGAAGCTGCCGGTGGTCATTTTGAACACAACCTTTGAAGGGCAATGTTCTCTTTACTTGTCAGAATCCACAGAGGTATTGTAATTCCCTTTTGATTTTCTTTAGTTTGTGCTACCACAGGTTGTACAAGTGTCGGTGCATAAAAGTTTCAAAATAAGATTTCTTGTAAACCACTTGTACTAGAATCTTGCAACAAACGCCACTGACATTCTAATTTACCCTACCTTTTTTCTGTTGGTGTAACTAGGCATTGTTCCATTTAAAAAATTGTATGTTTGCTCAAAAAATACACTTTCTCAGTATTATTAAAATCTGTTTATATGCTAAATGTACGAGCCCCTGACTACCAATCAATGCTGTGAAAACTGCACATCAATAGCACTTTCCATTTGCAAAATTTGTGGTGCAAGTTTTAGATGATTCACCCTGTATATACACATGCATATAGGAGATGTGTTTTAAATACTTTACATGTGCGTGACATAGGTGTCAAAGTATTTAATGTAATGACAAGTAAAAGTAAACAGTAATCAGCTTCCTAACTATTCGTGCAGACTATAGAAGCATTGTTCATACATGTATTTGTTTAATTTTTGCTTAAAAAGATTCAAAGCTAAGGTGTATTCTGTTTAACTGAGTATGACTGTTTGTTGTACGGAACAATTCTATTATACTTGAAGTTTCCTCATATAAACTTTTATGGTGAGACATAATTGACAGTTTTTCCTTATTCTGGGTGTGGTGCAAGTATACAAGCAAATTGATTTAAAATTAATGTATCTCTGTCTTAACATGGAGTAATAACTCGGTATATGTACAATGATGGTAGGGATAAGATACCCATTTTTTGGAATAGTGGCCTTCAGGTACTGTTGATAATTTTTCCCCATAAGTCTTGCCACCCTTTTCTGAATTTTAATTATTTCTTTGCTGTATAATGAGTTACTTTAGAAGATGATGCCATATAAGAAAAGGGAATGAAAGTATGCTTAGTAAAGTATTTTAAGCATCTTTAGATTAAAATGTCTGTTACAGTTTTCATACCAGAGCAGTACTTGGTTAGTTTTTGTGTCAAGAGTTTCTGTATGTATGCCATTTCAAGTTTTCATCCCCACAAATGTTGCAAATATCAAACAACTTTTGTTTTATTCCCAAGTTTAGTTGGTTGTCCAAGACATTATTTACATGGTGAAATAGTATTGATGCTGTTATATCTTCAGTTGTTTGTTTTCAAACCATTCCAATAAGTTGCTGAATTAATTTGTTAGGTTTGTTTGTAGGTGGTTCATGCTACTACCTTTGAGAAATAAGCTTGTGTCACCAGCATGTAGGATTTTATTGGCATTGGATAAGTGGTCGACTACAGGACTTTAGATTTATTGATTTGCCGTTCATGTGGTATTTTGCTGGTGATGGCTGGGTAGGCAGGAGGTGGCTTCTCCCGTACTAAAACTCTGCTTCCTAGAATGTGTATAAAATCTTACCTTACAGAAGATGCTGGAAATGTTGTCCTCCCTCATGTAGTCGTCTTCCATGGTGTAATGGTTACCATTACTCTAGTTCCCGAGGTCGCGGGTTCAAACCCGGCGGAGGGCAATGGACTTTTTCGGGTGTAACAATCCTTAGCATGGCTTCCTTCGGAAGGGAAGTAAGCCGGTGGTCCCATGTAGATTTACAGCACGTAAAAGAACCTCAAGCCTGATGAAGAGGCCTCTGAGCAAAATTTCTAGTCTTTCACGCCCAATATAGAATGGGATGCTAAGGACCACAGTAGTTAAAGAGCGTTCATAAATAAAACTCAATTTCATTTCCCTCATGTAAACAGGTTGACGATTAAGTCGCAACACAGTAATATTTCTGATTTCATTCATAATGTTGTCCTTTAGTCGTTCCAGTGTATGAGGATTTGTGTTCTACACTTTGTCCTTAAGGCTACCCCACAAGTAAAAATCACATATAGTTAGGACTGGTGAGCGAGAGGGTCATACACCAGCACAAATCGCTCTATATTGAAACACTTCCCTAGTCTCATCCATAGAATCTTCTGCTGTATGAGCAGTGAGTGGCTGAATCATGTTCAAACCACCCATACAATTCGCCTTCTTCCATCATTATTGAAAAAATGGGGCCAAAATGTTTTGGTACCTCTGAATTTATTGTCTGCTCATAAAAATGCATCTTGCGCTATCGGCATACCTAGCTCCAACTTTCCTGTCATAGTGAGGGACTTCTTGTATATGATGTGTATTTTAAAAATTTCAGTACTGACTGACATGACCATTCAGGTGGAATCATGCCTTGTCAGAAAAGAACAGAAGCTGTGGGTCAATTAAAACTTCATTCACTGATGAAAGAAACCATTCACTATAACAAATTCATGCTACTGGATCATCTTGTTTTAAACAGCAGACATGTGTACACTTTTAAGGTTTTAGTGTAAACACCCTTTTTGCTCTGTGTGCAGATGCCACTGAAACCCCCACTTGTGCTAATTTCAGAAGTGATTTTGTTGTTAATCATTCAAGAATAATGCCAATATGGTCTAATTTGTCCTCTGCTAAAACTGTACGTTTATGTTCATGTGTTTTTATTTTGCACTAAACCAGAGTCAGATTTTCTTGCAATCTTGTGTATTGAGGTTCTGGAAGGATGCAGTTTACCTGGGAAGATCTCGGAATATATTCTGCACAAACATTGCTTGCTAAGTCATATTTAAAATAACATATACACACAAAAATGCATTGCTGTAGAGTCAGTTGCATGTTCATCTTAATGAAGGGAGGGATACTAATGCAAAGAACAATGGTTTTGCGAAACAAACCCACCTAAAGGACAGGAGGCTGTATGAGCAAAACACTGCGTGAGCAGGAAACCTTTGTGTTAGGTGCCACTTGGATTGGCTGAGGAACTTACCACCAAATGAGTGGGAAACTGTTTATTCTAAAGTCCTGTATTTCTTGTATGTATAGCAAGAACAGAATTGGTCGGAGAATTGAGCTTTGGGCCACACCAAATCTGGCAGCCTCTTCTTTGTAAAACTTAATGCTTATTAATCCTGTAGTGGGATTTTTATAAGGGATTTGCACTATTTGTCTGTGGTTACTTAAATAGGATTCAAACCACCTTGTGCAGTACCTCTTATTCTCATTATTTGTAATTTTTGCAGCAGAACTTGGTGATCAGCTAGATTGAATGCCATGGATAAGTCCATAAATAACACATGCCTATGTTTTTATTCACTGCATCATATACATTCTTTAGGAAATCTGTTATTGCTGTTATAGTTGACCTCCCCTACTGAAACCCATTTTGTTTATCAGATACAAGTCATACTTTTTAAACAACTTATATAATGTTTCATACATTAGTTTTTCTAATTATTTTTTAAGAAACTGAAGTCAGTGATACCAGTCTGTAGTTCTTAATATCTTCCTTGGGGTCTTTTTTAGAATTGGCTTGACTGTTGCTAATTTTAGTTCATCCATAAACTGGCCAGGGCCAAATGAGAGATTGATAGTGTGGCCTAGTGGCTGCAAGAGATGAGTGTAACATCCTTTCAGGATTGTGTCTGAGACTTCATCATAACCCGAGAGTCATTTACACCTAAGCTTTTTAATGATTTGCTTTATTTCATCTGGTGGCATAGGTGATAAAAACATTCTGTTGGATATTTTGTTGTAATGTAGTGGATTTGATTTTGGTCTGAGTTTACTCTTGTGGAACATGTTCTGTTCTAACCCTGTACAATAATTGTTAAATATACAAGCAATACTACTGGCATTTTTTATCATTTTGCCGTTCAGATTTACTCTGAAGTTAGGGTCTGTTTTGTTCAATTTTTCTAGTTTTCTTGTATTTGAATTTATTTAGTGTTAAGAAATTTACAGTATATAGGGTTGCCTACTGAAAATTTGGCCCTAGCCACTCTAATTTAGTGGATATCCACTCCACATACAAAAATAATTACACTATTACATATTCATTAATTTTCTTCTTCGCTCTTCACTGTCCATTTCCACTGGTTTTTAACTGTAAATAAATACTGTCCCAATTACACTGATTATCTCTAGCCTTTATATCCACTACTAGTGGAAAGTGACCACTAGTTGAACATAAGTTTAAAACTATTTACTATGAAGTTAATACTGATAGGCCATAAAATATAGACTATTACATTTTGGCCATTATTATTTACAAATGTAAACCCACCACACTCATTCTCTCCATTCTTTCCATTTAAATGTCAAATTAATTTAGTTCACAAACTATAAATTTTTCACTACCTCTCTCTAGCACCTTATCTTCACTACATCTGAACTGTTTGTTTTAGTTCAGTGGTTCAGCTCCATGCCAATTTTCTAGTCCCTGCACTTCCATTTCCCCTATCCTTACATTAAAATCTCCCATTATTATAATTCCTAAATTCATATATAATTCTCTTAAAGGGGAACGAAACACAAAAATTAATATTTCATTCACCACATTAGTTTGTCATCAGGAATAAATAACAATGCACGCAGTTGCACCATCCCAAGGTGAATGGTTATCAGGTTTATCTGTTGTTGAGTTGATGCATGACATCATGAGAGCCACACTGCACCCAGACAAGACGTGTGCAGCATATGTGTTTTAAATTATTAAAAGTTTACGTGTTAATTTCACTAGAAGTTCATAGCTTCTCTGAACAACAAAGAGTAGAGCTAAAGCTAGCCAAATCACTTTTCATAATCCAGTTAATACCTACTGGTGATAAACAGTAGTCCAACATCTGCTTTGAAAATGAGTGAACATGGTATCCGACCTTATCAGTTTGAACCAAAAATGGGCGATTTTGAAGACTTACACCATTCTGACAGCAATTCCGAGACAGTTAGTGTGAATCCGAAAACCGTGCTGGTTCCATCCATTGGTGTAAGTGTAGGGAATGTAGACCTATGAATAATGATGAGGAAAGTGTGTGTTTCTCGGACTATGAAAACAAAATTGGTGAAGGGCGATTTTGTCTGTATCACAAAGGATCCTAATGTTCACAAATTAGTTATAGAGCGTGCTCTCTTGAATATAGTGAGGCATAAATTAGCATTAAAAACAAACAGTTCAGCTAAAAAAAAATTACTGCCAACAATCCTGCTAATAACACCTGGGATATTCCTGCTGCAAACAAATTACAGTGTGGATTAATTCATGGACTGCTATTGGACACAGAGGAAGAGTTGTCATACCATCATGTGTAGTGCTTAGTATTAGAAATGCTTTTCCAGAACCCAACGAAGTATACGTAGGCTTCAAACTTCGCTAATAAACACACAAATTAAAAATAGTAAGTTTTAAACTCAATCACCATCACCACCACCACTGCCGCCACTGCCACCAATTTTATAACATGTCTGTGACCAACCTTTATATGTTTACTGAAAATGTGTAAAGTGCTTCAATCGTAATTAATGGAGGTCGAAGCGTGGGAGCTATACTCCTTGGTAGTGACAGATCAATTGCTCCATCTGGTAATGTATCCACATAATGTGCGTGCAGAGATTGTTTTATTTCATGCATTATCAGCAGTTTCCACTCTTCATTAGTTTCCTCATATTTATTTTTCATGACCCAATACCCAGATGCTTTGGCGTACTGAGTCTTGACACCAGTCTTTTTTTTAAATTGAAATTGTGATCTAGTGCTGCTATCATGGATCTAAGTTGAAGGCATTTATATGAAAAATGTATTCTCTTCAGAGCATATCTGAAATGAAGACTGTGATAACCTTCTAAACTGCCAGAATGTATATAATGTCAAATATGAGACAAATCTTTTAAGAAGGTGCTGTCCAAATTAATTTTCTTCAGAGCATGATAGGCATTTGATTCGCCTTTAATCCATAATTTATTTCTTTGGTCTTCTTCCAACATTCATCATGTTCACAAGATTTCCATTCACCATTTTTTAGCCATTTGTGTTCATTTTTTATGATGAAGAATTCATGTGAATTTTTCAATTAATATGTTACTGTTCTCATTACAATTTTGCACAGCCCACCATAAATGGTTATTTATACTGGCTATCGATGCCATCAGCTTTGGGTATTCTTTTTCTACCATTTTAGTTTTTTTTCATTAGACTTTGACAAATGCCATACGTCAAATTCATGTTCAACTTCCGGATGCTGAGTTTTTAACAGGTATCTTACCTGTGTGTCTGTCAGAGATTAAAAATTTCCACTCTACACATTTCCTGTTTTACAAGCCTAGTCATTATGTTGTCACAAGCAGCCTTTTCCAAATCGCCTTTCACCATACTTCTTTGAACATGTTCAAAATCAATAATTTTGTGGTAATTTAAAATCCATGACAGAATAGAGTAAATATTTGGCTGAAAATCCTGGGGAGTCGTAGTGCCCATCCCCTGCCAACCATATAGGTGTACCACAACCTTTTAGTAAATTCAAGTTCTTATTTCTTTCTTGAACCCAAAATGCTCTAACAACTGGTGCTGCCATGTTTCAAATGGTTTTATCAAATGTATGCCTTGAAAACATTGCCAAATCCAGTGGTTTGCAGGACTTAAATTGCTGAAATAGTATACCAGATAATAATAAAGAACTTGCTATTAAATCATTTTCTTCCGGTTTCTTTCCTGATAAATTTTGTGAGTTCTAAGTGAATGTATTACTGCAATAACACACGGTTTTAACACATAGCAGTGTCCCTTTAATGCAATGACAAATTGTTTTGACTTCATTTCTACATAAAACACACACATTGAACCCCTCAGGGGCTCACCTTATGTGAGTACGGGTTTTTGGCACACCCGGGGGTTCCCGAGCCAATCATCGCCACATTCATCCCCACACCCCCATCCGGTCGAGGTGGGTTCTTCTCGCGACCAGTGGACACAAGGTAGGCTCTCGTGCGTTCTTTGCATTCCATTCATACCGCACCTCACCATCGTTTCTTTCTTCTCTTTTACTTCTGCGCATTTCGCACCACATCCATTCATTTACGCATCTCTATTTCTTCCTGGCCGGCCTACCTTGCATCCGAAATGCCCACACAGTTTTATTTCTTTTATCTTTTATTTTAATCCTCCATGGACACAGCCTGACGGATACCCGCGCACTGGGTGCGCAGCTGGGTGAGTGGGTAATAGCGTCATCACCACCACCCGGGGTCGTCATGTAGGGTATGTGTTCGTATCCGCTGTTCAACTGCAGTCCCGCGGGGGGGGCCATTGCATGAGCTGCTGACTTCCGACGGCCATTCGGTCCCTCTGTCTATGTTCTGGGAGGTGTGACCCTGGGGTGAGTCTGGTATAGATAGGCCATTCACCCAAGCCGGGGTAACGCCCGGGAAGTCAGAGCCCGAGGTCGGAGACGGTTGCAATCGTGGAGGATTTATTTCGCTATGGAGCACCCTTCCTCCATTACTACCAACAAGCGCCGAAAAGTTTATGTAACAGAAGTGACACCACCGACAACTGGTTGTTACTTGGTCATTTCACGAACCGAAAAAGCACAAAGTTTTGAGAAGGTGAACCCTTTCATCATTCAAAAGGGCATTGATGCTATTGCTGGTGCGGTTCAGTCCTGCACTCGTCTACGGAATGGTTCCTTATTAGCACAAACGAAATCCGATCAGCAAAGTAAGACCTTGTTGCGCGCCACGCTTCTCCACGGCTATCCCATCCGTGTGGAGAAGCACCGCACATTGAATTCCTGTCGAGGCGTCATTACCACCCATAGCCTCGATGGTATATCGGACGAGGACCTGGTAGAATATCATGCAGACCAGAAGGTGACAGCGGTCCATCGAGTGCAGGCCAAACGCGACGGTGTATTGGTACCCACTCGTACCCTGTTTTTAACATTTGATGGCGTCGATCTGCCCACGAGCATTTCCGCAGGGTACGAACGGATTTCTGTGAGGCCTTATATTCCTAGACCTCTGCGTTGTTTTAAATGCCAACGTTTTGGGCATACGCAAGTCTCATGTAAGAGCCATTAGATTGCAGTTACCCGGTTTTTTCTTCTCTGTTTGCTCTGTATATTCACCTCCGTCGTCTCCCCTCGCTCCCGCGGACATTCGAGCTCTCCTGTCCGCTCTCCCAACACCATTTCTTCTGTTGGGAGATTTTAATGCCCATCACCCACTGTGGGGTTCGCCAAGGGCTTGTGCGAGGGGAACTCTTCTTTCCGACATTTTTTACCACTTCAATCTTTCCATCCTCAATACAGGTGCACCTACTTTTATTTCTGATTCTTCTGGTACCTTCTCTCATCTGGACCTTGCCATTTGCTCACTCCAGCTTGCACGTCGTCTTCAGTGGAACGTCGTCGCTGACACCTACTCCAGCAACCATTACCCCTGCATCGTTTCTCTTCTGTCGCACCACGTACAGCATTCCAGAGTACCTACCTGGATATTCGCAAAAGCCGACTGGAGCTTGTATTCCAGCCTCGTGCATTTTGACGACCAGCCCTTCTCCGACATTAACCAACTAGTGCAGCACCTTACGTCTATTATTTTCTCTGCCGCCGAACGCGCAATACCCCGTTCATCCTCCCAACCTCGGCGGCCACCTGTTCCGTGGTGGAACGAGGATTGTCGGGACGCCGTTCTTGCCCGTAGGACTGCACTTAAGGTGTTTCGGCGACACCCTACACTTGATAATTTGGTGACTTTTGAACAATCGCGCGCCAGGGCTCGTCGCATTATTCAGGATAGCAAGAAGGCATCTTGGGCTCGTTTTGTCGAGTCTTTTAATCGTTTTACGCCTTCATCCGTTGTTTGGGATAAACTTCGTCGCTTCTCAGGTAAAGTGTCACATTGTACTGTTTCTGGCCTTCAGGTTCCTAATGCCACCATAGTGGATCCGGCTGCCATCGCTAACACTCTGGGTGCTGCCTTTGAGGCGGTTTCCAGTTCAGACCATTATTCCGCCGGCTTTCGCTCTATTAAAGACCGGCTGGATTCCGCATCATATACTTTTCGGTCTGCTAATGATGAATGCTATAACGAACTATTCACAATGAGGGAGCTGGAGCACGCTCTTTATTGCTCTCGGCACTCCGCTCCTGGACCGGACGGCATTCATGTCCTGATGTTAAAGAACCTTTCAGCCGACAGTAAACTATTTCTCTTACAGGTCTATAACCGTATTTGGCAAGACGGCATTTTTCCTTCCGTTTGGCGCGAAGCCACCATTGTCCCTATACTTAAGCCTGGGAAGGATCGCCAATTACCTTCCAGCTACCGCCCTATCTCCCTCACCAGTTGCATTTGCAAGGTGATGGAGCGCATGATCAACGGGCGGTTGACATGGTGGCTTGAGTCTCAGAAACTTCTAGCGAACGCTCAGTGCGGATTTCGTCGGTATCGCTCTACCGTCGACCATCTGGTGTCCCTGTCGACGCATGTTATGAATGGATTTCTGAGAAAGTGTCAAACCGTGGCTGTGTTTTTTGACCTGGAGAAAGCTTATGACACTTGTTGGAGGGGCGGCATTTTACGTACACTTCACGCATGGAATATCCGCGGCCGTCTTCCCATATTTCTTCGAGAGTTCATGACGGACCGCGTCTTTCGTGTACGTGTGGGCTCGGTTTTATCTAGTCGTTTTATTCAAGAGAACGGAGTACCGCAGGGCTCTGTACTCAGTGTCACACTTTTTGCGATTGCTATCAACCCCATTGTTGATTGTATTCCACCTGGCATTTCATCGTCCCTTTTTGTTGACGATTTCGCTATTTATTGTAGTTCACGGCGGACCTGTCTACTCGAACGCCGTCTCCAGAGCTGTATCGACCGTCTCTACGCCTGGAGTAACGCCAACGGCTTTAATTTCTCCGCCGAGAAATCGGTCTGCATCAACTTCTGGCGCCGGAAGTATTTCCCTCCGCCCTCTCTTCATCTTGGGCCAGGGATACTTCCGTTTGCAGACGAGGCGAAATTTTTGGGGTTGATTTTTGATAGGAAGTTGTGTTGGACCTCGCACGTTTCCTTTTTAAAAGCAAAGTGTGACCGTTCTCTTAATATTTTACGTGTTTTAAGTGGCACATCCTGGGGAGCTGATCGGACCGTCCTTCTTCGCCTTTATCGCTCTTTGGTCCGATCCAAGCTTGATTACGGGTGTATTGTTTATTCGTCGGCACGTCCATCTGTGTTACGTCGATTGAATGCCATTCACCATCGTGGCATAAGAGTCGCTACAGGGGCCTTTCCAACTAGCCCTGTACCCAGTCTGTACGCAGAAGCTGCAGAGCCTCCGCTGTCCTTCCGGCGTGAGATGCTGTTGTGCAGCTATGCTTGTCGGCTCTCAAGCTTGCCTAACCACCCGTCCTTCGATGTATTTTACGAGGATTCGCTTGATCGCCAATATTTCGTTAGCTCCTCTGCATTGCTCCCTCCAGGGGTTCGATTTCGACTGCTACTTCGGCATTTGGATGTTACGCCAGCGCCGGCCCTTCCTCGGGGTGAAACGCGTTTTCCTCCTTGGTCGCGCGCTGAGACCCACTGTCACCTTGGGTTAACGTTGATGCCGAAGAATGAGACCCCTGCTTCAGTCCTTAGATCCGCATTTTTAGAACATCAGGCAACATTCGGAGAGTGTCATTTTATTTATACTGATGGGTCTAAGACTGATGTTGGAGTAGGATGTGCCTTTGTTTTAGGTGCGCATAGTTTTACTTTTCGTTTACCCGGGCAATGTTCGATTTATACCGCCGAACTTTTTAGTATCTATCAATGTGTTTTATACATTCACCGGCAAGCCTTGCGGCGTTGTGTTGTTTGTTCGGACTCTCTGAGTGCCCTCCAGAGTATTAACGCGCTGTACACTTACCACCCCCTCGTACAGCGCATTCATGACCTGCTCCATTCGCTTGGTGCCTCTGGTATCAGCGTCTCTTTTATGTGGATTCCAGGTCATGTGGGCATCTCAGGAAACGAGTCGGCCGACGCCGCTGCGAAATCGGCGATTTTATTACCGAGATTTTTTACCTCTGTTGTTCCCTCGTCAGATTCGTGTGTTATTTTACGTCGCCGCATCCTCTCGCGCTGGCGCGATGAGTGGACGGCCCTCCGGGGGAACAAGTTGCGGGAGGTTAAGCCTTTCCCGTTTATCTGGGGTACCTCTTCTCGTTCGTGTCGTAGGGAAGAGGTAATTTTAGCTCGTTTACGGATTGGACATTGTGTTTTTAGTCATAGGTATTTGCTCAGTGGTGACCCCGCACCACTCTGTGGGCAGTGTGACGTGCCCTTAACGGTGCGTCATATTTTAACAGTGTCAGGTTTTAGCTGCATTGCGTGCCCGTGTGGGTCTGCCTATTGGCCTAGCCAACGTTTTGGCAGACGACACGCGTGCTGTAGAATGTGTTTTATGTTTTATTCATGATAGTGATTTTACTCTGCGCATTTAATGCGTTGAGCGTCTTTTAGCTTAGTACTTTTATTCTGTCAGTTTTTATGGGGACTCTAATCCCCAGTGGACATATGGCGCCCATGTCCCTCGCATTCTACAGTTCTTGACACGTTTTAATCGTTTATTGCCTATGCTTTTAGTGTGTTGGTTTTTTCAGATATTTGTATTGTTATTGTTATTGATATTATTGTTATTATTGTTGTTATTGTTATTATTGTTGTTATTGTTATTATTATTGTTATTGTTATTTTTAGCCTTTTGGACATCGCGGGTTTACGTCCCGTTTTTAATTATGCTGTTCTTTTACCTGTCTTTTATATTTTGACTTTATATTTTATACATTGTAAGGGCGCTGATGACCTCCGCAGTTTAGCGCCCTTAAGCCGCATATCATCAACATCATCATCATCATCATCATCCAAGTTGTGGCATCCATTTCTTCCTGTGCCTTTTGCCGACTTCTTTCTTTGGCTTGCTTTTCTCCGAATTCTTTCACGGGCTTTCTGGCATTGTTCTAGCGGTGTCTCCTCCAGTCCCTTTGGTATGGTTTTCAGTGTGCTCTTAATTATAGGTTACAGTGTTCTTCCGAACTGTAGTTGAACTAGCGCATAGCCTGTAGTGGTGTTCACAAAGTTACTTATGATTAACTCAAAATATTTGCAGTTACAGTACCATCCTGTGTGGCGTTTGTGATTTAAAATTCTGAAGTAACCGGTAATGTCCCTGAGAATGCGCTCTGTCATGTTTCCTTGTGGATAATAATTGAAACTGTGGTACTATTTTATCCCTTTGTCACTTAGTGCCTTATTAAATATCTTGCTCCTGTGTGCCGTGGTATTGTCACACAAGAGGGAGTTTATCATTCCACACTCTGGAATGTAATCATTTAGTAGTTTTCTGGCACACGTCCTGGCTGTGATGTCCTTTATTGGATATATTTTCGTGTACTTCGAGAAAACATGTAGAAATACTAAAATGAATTTCATGCCAAATTTCTTGTTGGCAAAGGATCGTGTGTATCCATGCAGATCAGCATTCTCGATTGTTCCCTTATTACCGACTGTATCTGCATGTCAAACTTCACATTTATAGGTTTGGCTAATTGGCACAATTTACAGGTTGATATAATTTTTCTGACCTTTTGGTGTAGTTTCTTCACATAGAAATGTTCGGCAATGTTTAATGCAGTGTGCTCGGATCCAGCATGAACAAGTGACTGGTGGAATGCGGCTATTAATAATTGTTCCAGTGTTTTCGGTATATAAGTTTTCCATTTCTGTGGATCACCATGTAATTTATATAGGACATTTTGATGTTTACCAATTGTGGCTGTAGCTCTCCCTGTTATCTCTGGCGCCGTTTGCAATAGTTTTCTTGTTTCTTCATCATTTTCCTGCCACAATCTTATGCCTCGTAGAGCTTTGGTGATACTTTGTTTGCTATCTGTTTGTAATGTCATTTTAATCTCTTGGAATGGCCTGCTGTTGTTTTCTGACAGCGAGTTGCACCGCTGCAATTGAGATAGCACATCACTGAAAACATTAACGACCCCTGATATGTGTATTATATCCACATCGTACGACAGAATTTCATGGATGTAGCGTGAAATCTTGCTACTAGTTAGTTTGCATTGTTTGCTGAACTCTAGGCTGATGTGATCCGTGTGTATTATTTATCTTGCAGTTGTAAATAAACTGTTTGAATTTTTGTAGGGAGAAGTATATGGCTCCAATTTCCATTTCGCTGACACACGCATTTCTTTCCATTGTTGTCAGTCCTCTTGATGCGGTAGCTATGACGTGCATATTATCTTTGCTATCAATCTGGCACAAAACACTTCCATAACCCCCCCAGGGGCTCCCTTTTGTGAGTACGGGTTAGGCGCACCCGGGGTACCCGAGCCATCCATAGCCATTTTTACCCTTTCATCCCCGTCCGGTCGAGGTGGGTTCGTTCTCGTGACCGGGGGACTCAAGGTAGGCTCTCGTGCGTTCTGTGCATATCATTACATCTCGCCCCTCGCCATCGCTTCTGTCTTCTCTTTTATTTGTGCACATTTCGCCCCACACCCATTCATTTACACGTCTCTTTTACTTCTTCGCCGGCCTACCTTGAGTGCGAAACGCCCACACACTTTTAGTTTCTTTTAACCTTTTATGTTAATCCGCCGTGGACACAGCCTGACGGATACCCGCGCACCGCGTGCGCAGCTGGGTGAGTGGGTAATGGCGTCATCCCCACCACCCGGGGTCGTCATGTAGGGTATGTGTTCGTATCCGCTGTTCAACTGCAGTCCCGCGGGGGGCCATTGCATGAGCTGCTGGCTTCCGACGGCGATTGGGTCCCTCTGTCTATGTTCTGGGAGTTGTGACCCTGGGGTGAGTCTGGTATAGATAGGCCACTCACCCAAGCCGGGGTAACGCCCGGGAAGTCAGAGCCCGAGGTCGGAGACGGTTGCAATGGTGGAGGATTTTTTTCGCTATGGAGCACCCTTTCTCCATTATAAACAACAAGCGCCGAAAAACTGTAGTAACAGAAATAGCACCGCCAACAGCTGGTTGTTACTTAGTGATTACCCGTACAGAGGAGGGACAATCATTCGAGAAGGTGAACCCTTTTATCATCCAGAAGGGCATTGACTCAATTGCTGGTACGGTTCTTTCCTGCACTCGGCTTCGTAATGGCTCGTTGCTAGTTCAAAGCAAATCCGAGGCACAAAGTAAGTCCTTGTTGAGCGCCACGCTTCTCCACGGTTATCCTATCCGTGTTGAGAAGCATCGCACCTTGAATTCTTGTAGAGGCGTTGTCACCACGCATAGCCTCGATGGCATATCGGACGAAGACCTGCTCGAATATCTTGCAGACCAGAGGGTGACAGCGGTTCATCGAGTGCAGGCCAAACGCGACGGCGTATTGGTACCCACTCGTACCCTGTTTATTACATTTGATGGCGTCGATCTGCCCACGAGCATTTCCGCAGGGTACGAACGGATTTCTGTGAGGCCTTATATTCCTAGACCTCTGCGTTGTTTTAAATGCCAACGTTTTGGGCAAACGCAAGTCTCATGTAAGAGTGCTGTTAACATCTGTGCAACATGTAGCCAGCCCTCACACGAAGGTACCTGTTCAACAGCCCCCGTCTGCGTTAATTGTAAAGGGTCTCATTCTGCTTCGTTTGCCGACTGTCCGCGGTACTTGAACGAGAAGGCGATCCAGGAGATCCGGGTAAAGGAAAAACTCTCCTTCGCTGAAGCCCGGAGGCGTTACCATGCGCGCCAACCTTCACTCCTGCGATCTAGCACATTTAGTTCTGTTGTTGCCTCGCCAGTACCACGAGTAGATGCCGAAACTCAGACCTGGACCATGACTGGATTAACCGCCACTACCATCCTGCCGTCCATTAAGGCTACAGTTACCAAGCCGTATAAACCTGGTCCCAAGTCAATGAAGTCGCAAGCCGTTGAAAAGAAACCCAAGCAGAAACTTCGTAGGTAAGATTTTTTGAAAGACCCTCCGCGTGCGCGCGGTAACAAAAGTTCACCTTCTCCTCCTCGGAGGTCGCTGTCCCAGGAAGGTCCTGGGACAAGCCGCGCTCAGCAGCACCCCTCACCCATCGCCACCCAGAACCGATTCACGGCGCTGGAATCGGTTTCTGGCACTGATCGCGTGGGCCCTCCCTCCGAGGAATCTATGGAGTCTGACCAACTGCATACAAAAAGCCCGAGCCCAAAGGTTAAGCAAAAGATTCTTTTAAGCCGCCCTTCTAAGTAGACAGTTTATCCCTTTTATTCATGGCTATCCTGACCTGGAATGCACGTGGTGTACGATCGCATAGGGCGGAACTGCAACTTTTATTGCGTTCCCATTCGCCTATGGTCGTATGTTTGCAGGAGACTAAGCTTCGCCCTCACGATCCTTTTGATCTTCGAGGATATACTCCGGTTCGCTACGACCTTGAACCGGATCAGGGTACTCCTGCTCATGGAGGTGTCATGTTCTTAGTGCGTAACGACGTTCATTTTAAACCTGTCACACTTACATCCGACTTGCAAGCTGTTGCCATTAGACTGTAGTTACCCGGTTTTTTCTTTTCTGTTTGTTCTGTGTATTCACCTCCATCGTCTCCCCTCGCTCCCGCGGACATTCGAGGATTCCTGTCCGCTCTCCCAACACCATTTCTTCTGTTGGGAGATTTTAATGCCCATCACCCACTATGGGGTTCGCAAAGGGCTTGTGCGAGGGGAACTCTTCTTTCCGACATTTTTTATCAGTTCAATCTTTCCATCCTCAATACAGGTGCACCTACTTTTATTTCTGATTCTTCTGGTACATTCTCTCACCTGGACCTTGCCCTTTGCTCACTCCAGCTTGCTCATCGTCTTCAGTGGAACGTCGTCGCTGACACCTACTCCAGCGACCATTACCCCTGCATCGTTTCTCTTTTGTCGCACCACGTACAGCATTCCAGAGTACCTACCTGGATATTCGCAAAAGCCGACTGGAGCTTGTATTCCAGCCTCGTGCATTTTGACGACCAGCCCTTCTCCGAAATTAACCAACTAGTGCAGCACCTTACGTCTATTATTTTCGCTGCCGCCGAACGCGCAATACCCCGTTCATCCTCTCAACCTCGGCGGCCACCTGTTCCGTGGTGGAACGAGGATTGTCGGGACGCCGTTCGTGCCCGTAGAACTGCGCTTAGGGTGTTTCGGCGACACCCTACAATTGATAATTTGGTGACTTTTAAACAATCGCGCGCCAGGGCTCGTCGCATTATTCAGGATAGCAAGAAGGCGTCGTGGCCTCGTTTTGTCGAGTCTTTTAATCGCTTTACGCCTTCATCCGTTGTTTGGGATAAACTTCGTCGCTTCTCAGGTAAAGTGTCGCATTGTACTATTCCTGGCCTTCAGGTTTCCAATGCCACTATAGTGGATCCGGCTGCCATCGCTAACACTCTGGGTGCTGCCTTTGAGGCGGTATCCAGTTCAGACCATTATTCCGCCGGCTTTCGCTCTATCAAAGACCGGCTGGATTCCGACACCTTTAATTTTCGGTCTGCTAATGATGAGTGTTATAATGATCTTTTCACACTGAGGGAGCTGGAGCACGCTCTTAATTGGTCTAGGCACTTCGCCCCTGGCCCGGACGGCATTCATGTCCTGATGTTAAAGCACCTTTCAGCCGACAGTAAACTCTTTCTCTTACAGGTCTATAACCGTATTTGGCAAGACGGCCTTTTTCCTTCCGTTTGGCGCGAAGCCACCATTATCCCTATACTTAAGCCTGGGAAGGATCGCCAACTACCTTCCAGCTACCGCCCTATCTCCCTCACCAGTTGCATTTGCAAGGTGATGGAGCGCATGATCAACGGGCGGTTGACATGGTGGCTTGAGTCTCAGAAACGTCTAGCGAACGCTCAATGCGGATGCATTTTACGTACACTTCACGCATGGAATATCCGCGGTCGTCTTCCCATATTTCTTCGGGAGCTTATGACGGACCGTCTGTTTCGTGTACGTGTGGGCTCGGTTTTATCTAGTCATTTTATTAAAGAGAACGGAGTAGCGCAGGGCTCTGTACTCAGTGTCACACTTTTTGCGATTGCTATGAACCCCATTGTTGATTGTATTCCACCTGGCATTTCATCGTCCCTTTTTGTTGACGATTTCGCTATTTATTGCAGTTCACGGCGGACCTGTCTACTCGAACGTCGTCTCCAGAGCTGTATCGACCGTCTCTACGCCTGGAGTAACGCCAACGGCTTTAATTTCTCCGCCGAGAAATCCGTCTGCATCAACTTCTGGCGCCGGAAGTATTTCCCTCCGCCCTCTCTCCATCTAGGGCCAGGGATGCTTCCGTTTGCAGACGAGGCGAAATTTTTGGGGTTGATCTTTGATAGAAAGTTGTGTTGGACCTCGCACATTTCTTTTTTAAAAGCAAAGTGTTACCGTTCTCTGAATCTTTAACGTGTTTTAAGTGCAACATCCTGGGGAGCTGATCGGACAATCCTTCTGCGTCTATATCGCTCTTGGTCCGATCCAAACTTGATTACGGGTGTATTGTCTTTTCATCGGCACGTCCATCTGTGGTACGTCCCTTGAATCCCATTCATCATCGTGGTATTAGAGTCGCTACAGGGGCCTTTCCACCTAGCCCCGTGCCCAGTCTTTACGCTGAAGCTGCAGAGCCTCCGCTGTCCTCCAGGCGTGAGATGCTCTTGTGCAGCTATGCCTGTCGACTCTCCAGCTTGCCTGACCACCCGTCTTTCGCGGCATTTTTCGAGGATTCACTTGACCGGCAATATTTAGTTAGCTCCTCTGCATTGCTCCCTCCAGGGGTTCGATTTCGACTGCTACTTCGGCATTTGGACGTTACGCCAGCGCCGGCCCTTCCAAGGGGGGAAACGCGTTTTCCTCCATGGTCGCGCGCTGAGGCCCTCTGTCACCTTGGGTTATCACCCTCAGGGGCTCACCTTTTGTGAGTACGGGTTTTTGGCGCACCCGGGGGTTCCCGAGCCAATCATCGCCACCTTCATCCCCTCACCCCCATCCGGTCGAGGTGGGTTCTTCTCGTGACCGGTGGACACAAGGTAGGCTCTCGTGCGTTCTTTACATTCTATTCATACCGCACCTCACCATCGTTTCTTTCTTCCCTTATCACTTTCCGGCCATTTCGCACCACGACATTCGCATATCTCTCTTTTTCTTCCCCGCCGGCCTACCTTGCGTGCGAAACGCCCACACAGTTTTAGTTTCTTTTATCTTTTTATTTAAATCCTCCGTGGACACAGCCTGACGGATACCCGCGCACCGCGTGCGCAGCTGGGTGAGTGGGTAATGGCGTCATCCCCACCACCCGGGGTCGTCATGTAGGGTTGTTTTTCGTATCCGCTGTTCAACTGCAGTCCCTCGGGGGGGCCATTGCATGAGCTGCTGGCTTCCGACGGCGATTGGGTCCCTCTGTCTATGTTCTGGGAGGTGTGACCCTGGGGTGAGCTAGGTATAGATAGGCCACTCACCCAAGCCGGGGTAACGCCCGGGAAGTCAGAGCCCGAGGTCGGAGACGGTTGCAATGGTGGAGGATTTTTTTCGCTATGGAGCACCCTTTCTCCATTGTTAACAACAAGCGCCGCAAAGTATTAGTAACAGAAGTAGCACCGCCAACAGCTGGTTGTTACTTAGTGATTACCCGTACAGAGGAGGGACAATCGTTCGAGAAGGTGAACCCTTTTATTATCCAGAAGGGCATTGACTCAATTGCTGGTCCGGTTCTTTCCTGCACTCGGCTTCGTAATGGTTCGTTGCTAGTTCAAAGCAAATCCGAGGCACAAAGTAAGTCCTTGTTGAGCGCCACGCTTCTCCACGGTTATCCTATCCGTGTTGAGAAGCACCGCACCTTGAATTCTTGTAGAGGCGTTGTCACCACGCATAGCCTCGATGGTATCTCTGACGAAGACCTGGTGGAATATCTTGCAGACCAGAGGGTGACAGCGGTTCATCGAGTGCAGGCCAAACGCGACGGCGTGTTGGTACCCACTCGTACCCTGTTTATTACATTTGATGGCGTCGATCTGCCCACGAGCATTTCCGCAGGGTACGAACGGATTTCTGTGAGGCCTTATATTCCTAGACCTCTGCGTTGTTTTAAATGCCAACGTTTTGGGCATACGCAAGTCTCCTGTAAGAGTGCCGTTAACATCTGTGCAACATGTAGCCAGCCCTCACACGAAGGTACCTGTTCAACAGCCCCCGTCTGCGTTAATTGTAAAGGGTCACATTCTGCTTCGTTTGCCGACTGTCCGCGGTATTTGGACGAGAAGGCGATCCAGGAGATCCGGGTAAAGGAAAAACTCTCCTTCGCTGAAGCCCGGAGGCGTTTCCATGCGCGCCAACCTTCACTCCTGCGATCTGGCACATTTAGTTCTGTTGTTGCCTCGCCAGTACCACGAGTAGATGCCGAAACTCAGACCTGGACCTTGACTAAATTAACCGCCACTACCATCCGGCCGTCTATTAAGGCTACAGTTACCAAGCCGTATAAACCTGGTCCCAAGTCAATGAAGTCGCAAGCCGTTGAAAAGAAGCCCAAGCAGAAACTTCGTAGGGAAGATTTTTTGAAAGACCCTCCGCGTGCGCGCGGTAACAAAAGTTCACCTTCTCCTCCTCGGAGGTCGCTGTCCCAGGATGGTCCTGGGACAAGCCCCGCTCAGCGGCACCCTTCACCCATCGCCACCCAGAACCGATTCACGGCGCTGGAATCGGTTTCTGGCACTGAGCGCGTGGGCCCTCCCTCCGAGGAAGCTATGGAGTCTGACCAACTCCATACAAAAAGCCCGAGCCCAAAGGTTAAACAAAAGGTAATTTTAAGCCGCCCTTCTAAATAGAAAGTTTATCCCCTTATTCTTAATGGCTATCCTGACCTGGAATGTACGTGGTGTACGATCGAATAGGGCGGAACTGCAACTTTTATTGCGTTCGCATTCGCCTATGGTCATATGTTTGCAGGAGACTAAGCTTCGCCCTCACGATCCTTTTGATCTCCGAGGATATACTCCGGTTCGCTACGACCTTGAACCGGAGGAGGGTACTCCTGCTCATGGAGGTGTCATGTTCTTAGTGCGTAACGACGTTCATTTTACACCTGTCACACTTACATCCGACTTGCAAGCTGTTGCCGTTCGCCTTCACTTACCCGGCTTTTTGTTTTCTGTTTGCTCTGTATATTCACCTCCATCGTCTCCCCTCGCTCCCGCGGACATTCGAGGTCTCCTGTCCGCTCTCCCAACACCATTTTTTCTGTTGGGAGGTTTTAATGCCCATCACCCACTATGGGGTTCGCCAAGGGCTTGTGCGAGGGGAACTCTTCTTTCCGACATTTTTTATCAGTTCAATCTTTCCATCCTCAATACAGGTGCACCTACTTTTATTTCTGATTCTTCTGGTACATTCTCTCACCTGGACCTTGCGATTTGCTCAATCCAGCTTGCACGTCGTCTTCAGTGGAACGTCGTCGCTGACACCTACTCTAGCGACCATTTCCCCTGCATCGTTTCTCTTCTGTCGCACCACGTACAGCATTCCAGAGTACCTACCTGGACATTCGCAAAAGCCGACTGGAGCTTGTATTCCAGCCTCGTGCATTTTGACGACCAGCCCTTCTCCGACATTAATCAACTAGTGCAGCACCTTACGTCTATTATTTTCTCAGCCGCCGAACGTGCAATACCCCGTTCATCCTCCCAACCTCGGCGGCCACCTGTTCCGTGGCGGAACGAGGATTGTCGGGACGCCGTTCGTGCCCGTAGGACTGCACTTAGGGTGTTTCGGCGCCACCCTACACTTGATAATTTGGTGACTTTTAAACAATCGCGCGCCAGGGCTCGTCGCATTATTCAGGATAGCAAGAAGGCATCTTGGGCTCGTTTTGTCGAGTCTTTTAATCGTTTTACGCCTTCATCCGTTGTTTGGGATAAACTTCGTCGCTTCTCAGGTAAAGTGTCACATTGTACTGTTTCTGGCCTTCAGGTTTCTAATGCCACCATAGTGGATCCGGCTGCCATCGCTAACACTCTGGGTTCTGCCTTTGAGGCGGTTTCCAGTTCAGACCATTATTCCGCCGGCTTTCGCTCTATTAAAGACCGGCAGGATTCCGTATCATATACTTTTCGGTCTGCTAATGATGAATGCCATAACGAACTATTCACAATGAGGGAGCTGGAGCACGCTCTTCATTGCTCTCGGCACTCCGCTCCCGGGCCGGACGGCATTCATGTCCTGATGTTAAAGAACCTTTCAGCCGACAGTAAACTATTTCTCTTACAGGCCTATAACCGTATTTGGCAAGACGGCATTTTTCCTTCCGTTTGGCGCGAAGCCACCATTGTCCCTATACTTAAGCCTGGGTAGGATCGCCAACTACCTTCCAGCTACCGCCCTATCTCTCTCACCAGTTGCATTTGCAAGGTGATGGAGCGCATGATCAACGGGCGGTTGACATGGTGGCTTGAGTCTCAGAAACTTCTAGCGAACGCTCAGTGCGGGTTTCGTCGCTATCGCTCTACCGTCGACCATCTGGTGTCCTTGTCGACGCATATTATGAATGGATTTCTGAGAAAGTGTCAAACCGTGGCTGTATTTTTTGACCTGGAGAAAGCTTATGACACTTGTTGGAGGGGCGGCATTTTACGTACACTTCACGATTGGAATATCCGCGGTCGTCTTCCCATATTTCTTCGGGAGTTTATGACGGACCGCGTCTTTCGTGTACGTGTGGGCTCGGTTTTATCTCGTCGTTTTATTCAAGAGAACGGAGTACCGCAGGGCTCTGTACTCAGTGTCACACTTTTTGCGATTGCTATCAACCCCATTGTTGATTGTATTCCACCTGGCATTTCATCGTCCCTTTTTGTTGACGATTTCGCTATTTATTGCAGTTCCCGGCGGACCTGTCTACTCGAACGCCGTCGCCAGAGCTGTATCGACCGTCTCTACGCCTGGAGTAACGCCAACGGTTTTAATTTCTCCGCCGAGAAATCCGTCTGCCTCAACTTCTGGCGCCGGAAGTATTTCCCTCCGCCCTCTCTCCATCTTGGGCCAGGGATACTTCCGTTTGCAGACGAGGCGAAATTTTTGGGGTTGATTTTTGACAGGAAGTTGTGTTGGACCTAGCACGTTTCCTTTTTAAAAGCAAAGTGTGACCGTTCTCTTAATCTTTTACGTGTTTTAAGTGGCACATCCTGGGGAGCTGATCGGACCGTCCTTCTTCGCCTTTATCGCTCTTTGGTCCGATCCAAACTTGATTACGGGTGTATAGTTTATTCGTAGGCACGTCCATCTGTGTTACGTCGTTTGAATCCCATTCATTATCGTGGTATTAGAGTCGCTACAGGGGCCTTTCCAACTAGCCCCGTGCCCAGTCTTTACGCTGAGGCTGCAGAGCCTCCGCTGTCTTTCAGGCGTGAGATGCTCTTATGTAGCTATGCTTGTCGGCTCTCAAGCTTGCCTATCCACACGTCCTTCGATGTATTTTACGAGGATTCGCTAGATCGACAATATTTCGTTAGCTCCTCTGCATTGCTCCCCCCAGGGGTTCGATTTCGACTGCTACTTCGGCATTTGGACGTTACGCCAGCGCCGGCCCTTACCCGAGGGGAAACGCGTTTTCCTCCATGGTCGCGCGCTGAGGCCCACATCCACCTTGGGCTAACGTCGATACCGAAAAATGCCACCCCTGCTTCTGTTCTTAGATCCGCCTTTTTAGAATTACAGGCGCAGTTCGGGGACTGTCATTTTATATATACTGATGGGTCTAAGACTGATGTTGGAGTGGGATGTGCCTTTGTTTTTGGTGTACGGAGTTTTACTTTTCGTTTACCTCAACAATGTTCAATTTTTACCGCCGAACGTTTTAGCATTTATCAATCTGTTTTATTCATTCAGCGGCACGACTTACGGCACTGTTTTATTTGTACGGACTCTCTGAGTGCCCTTCAGGCTATTCATGCGCTGTACAATTACCACCCACTCGTACAGCGCATACATGACCTGCTCCACTCGCTCGGTGTCTCTGGCATCAGCGTCTCCTTCATGTGGATTCTAGGTCATGTGGGCATCTCAGGTAAAGAGTCTGCCGACGCCGCTGCGAAATCGGCGATTTTATTACCCAGATTTTTTACCTCTGTAGTTCCCTCGTCAGATTCGTGTGCTCTTTTACGTCGCCGCATCCTCTCGCGCTGGCGCGATGAGTGGACGGCCCTCCGGGGGAACAAGTTGCGGGAGGTTAAGCCTCTCCCGTTAATCTGGGGTACCTCTTCTCGTTCTTCACGTCGGGAGGAGGTACTTTTAGCCCGCTTACGAATTGGACATTGTGTTTTTAGTCATAGGTATTTGCTCAGTGGTGACCCCGCACCACTCTGTGGGCAGTGTGACGTGCCCTTAACGGTGCGTCACATTTTAACAGAGTGTCAGGTTTTAGCTGCATTGCGTGCTCGTGTAGGTCTGCCTGTTGGCTTAGCCAACGTTTTGGCAGACGACACGCATGCTGTGGAATGTGTTTTACGTTTTATTCATGACAGTGATTTTAATCTGCGCATTTTATGCGTTGAGCGTCTTTTAGCTTATTACTTTTATTCTGTCAGTTTTTATGGGGACTCTACTCCCCAGTGGACATATGGCGCTCATGTCCCTCGCATTCCATAGTCCTTGACACGTTTTAATCGTTTATTGCCTATGCTTTTAGTGTGTTGGTTTTTTCAGATATTTGTATTGTTATTGTTGTTGTTATTGATTTTATTGTTATTATTGTTATTCTTGTTATTGTTATCATTATTGTTATTGTTATCTTATTGTTATTTTTAGCCTTTTGGACATCGCGGGTTTACGTCCCGTTTTTTAATTATGCGATTCTTTTACCTGTTTTTATCTTTTCACTTTATATTTTCTACATTGTAAGGGCGCTGATGACCTCAGCAGTTTAGCGCCCTTAAGCCGCATATCATCATCATCATCACCTTGGGTTATCGTCAATGCCGAAGAATGAGACCCCTTCTTCAGTCTTTAGATCAGCGTTTTTAGAACTTCAGTCGCAATTCGGGGACTTGCCTTTTATCTTTACTGATGGATCTAAGACTGATGCTGGAGTCGGATGTGCCTTTTTTGTGGTGGAAATAGTTTTACCTTTCGTTTACCAGAGCAATGTTCGATTTTTACCGCCGAACGTTTTAGCATTTAGCAGTCTTTTTATATATTCAGCGGCACGACTTACGGCACTGTTTTATTTGTTGCGACTCCCTGAGTGCTCTTCAAAGTATTAGCTCGCTGTACAGTTACCACCCGCTCGTACAGCGCATTCATGACCTGCTCCACTCGCTTGATGTCTCTGGCATCAGCGTCTCCTTCTTGTGGATTCCAGGTCATGTGGGCATCTCAGGTAATGAGTCTGCCGATGTCGCTGCCAAGTCGGCGATTTTATCACCCAGACGTTTTACCTCTGTTGTTCCCTCGTCAGATTTGTTTATTGTTTTACGTCGCCGCATCCTCTCGCTTTGGAGCGATGAGTGAGCGGCCCTCCGGGGGAACAAGTTGCGGGAGGTTAAGCCTCTCCCGTTAGTCTGGGCTACCTCTTCCCGTGATTCTCATCTGGAAGAGGTAATTTTAACACGCCTTCGTATCGGACATTGCATTTTTAGTCATAAGTATTTGCTGAGTGGTGACCCCGCACCACTCTGTGGGCAGTGTGGTGCGCCCTTAACGGTGCGTCACATTTTAGTAGAGTGTCAAGTTTTAGCTCCTTTGCGCGTCCGTGTTGGTCTGCCTGTTGGCCTAGCCAACGTTCTGGCAGACGACGCGCGTGCTGTAGAGTGTCTTTTACGTTTTATCAATGACATTGGATTTACCAGACGCATTTGATGCGCTGAGCGTCTTTTGACTATGTAATTTTCTCTTGTTTTTTTAATGGGGCATCTCCTCCCCAATGCCCCTCAGGGGCTCACCTTATGTGAGTACGGGTTTTTGGCGCACCCGGGGGTTCCCGAGCCAATCATCGCCATATTCATCCCCTCAGCCCCATCCGGTCGAGGTGGGTTCTTCAAGTGACCGGTGGACACAAGGTAGGCTCTCGTGCGTTCGTTACATTCCATTCATACCGCACCTCACCATCGTTTCTTTCTTCTCTTGTCACTTTCCGGCCATTTCGCACCACGACATTCGCATATCTTTCTTTTTCTTCCCCGCCGGCCTACCTTGCGTGCGAAACGCCCACACAGTTTTAGTTTCTTTTATCTTTTTATTTAAATCCTCCGTGGACACAGCCTGACGGATACCCGCGCACCGCGTGCGCAGCTGGGTGAGTGTGTAATGGCGTCATCCCCACCACCCGGGGTCGTCATGTAGGGTTGTTGTTCGTATCCGCTGTTCAACTGCAGTCCCGCGGGAGGGCCATTGCATGAGCTGCTGGCTTCCGACGGCGATTGGGTCCCTCTGTCTATGTTCTGGGAGGTGTGACCCTGGGGTGAGCTAGGTATAGATAGGCCACTCACCCAAGCCGGGGTAACGCCCGGGAAGTCAGAGCCCGAGGTCGGAGACGGTTGCAATGGTGGAGGATTTATTTCGCTATGGAGCACCCTTCCTCCATTACTACTAACAAGCGCCGAAAAGTTTATGTAACAGAAGTGACACCACCGACAACTGGTTGTTACTTGGTCATTTCACGAACCGAAGAAGGACAAAGTTTTGAGAAGGTGAACCCTTTCATCATACAAAAGGGGATTGATGCAATTGCTGGTGCGGTTCAGTCCTGCACTCGTCTACGGAATGGTTCCTTATTAGCCCAAACGAAATCCGATCAGTAAAGTAAGACCTTGTTGCGCGCTACGCTTCTCCACGGCTATCCCATCCGTGTGGAGAAGCACCGCACATTGAATTCCTGTCGAGGCGTTATTACCACCCATAGCCTCGATGGTATATCGGACGAGGGCCTGGTAGAATATCTTGCAGACCAGAAGGTGACAGCGGTCCATCGAGTGCAGGCCAAACGCGACGGCGTATTGGTACCCACTCGTACCCTGTTTATTACATTTGATGGCGTCGATCTGCCCACGAGCATCTCCGCAGGGTACGAACGCATTTCTGTGAGGCCTTATATTCCTAGACCTCTGCGTTGTTTTAAATGCCAACGTTTTGGGCATACGCAAGTCTCATGTAAGAGTGCCGTTAACATCTGTGCAACATGTAGCCAGCCCTCACACGAAGGTACCTGTTCAACAGCCCCCGTCTGCGTTAATTGTAAAGGGTCTCATTCTGCTTCGTTTGCCGACTGTCCGCGGTACTTGGACGAGAAGGCGATCCAGGAGATCCGGGTAAAGGAAAAACTCTCCTTCGCTGAAGCCCGGAGGCGTTACCATGCGCGCCAACCTTCACTCCTGCGATCTGGCACATTTAGTTCTGTTGTTGCCTCGCCAGTACCACGAGTAGATGCCGAAACTCAGACCTGGACCTTGACTGGATTAACCGCCACTACCATCCGGCCGTCCATTAAGGCTACAGTTACCAAGCCGTATAAACCTGGTCCCAAGTCAATGAAGTCGCAAGCCGTTGAAAAGAAGCCCAAGCAGAAACTTCGTAGGGAAGATTTTTTAAAAGACCCTCCGCGTGCGCGCGGTAACAAAGGTTCACCTTCTCCTCCTCGGAGGTCGCTGTCCCAGGATGGTCCTGGGACAAGCCGCGCTCAGCGGCACCCTTCACCCATCGCCACCCAGAACCGATTCACGGCGCTTGAATCGGTTTCTGGCACTGAGCGCGTGGGCCCTCCCTCCGAGGAAGCTATGGAGTCTGACCAACTCCATACAAAAAGCCCGAGCCCAAAGGTTAAACAAAAGGTAATTTTAAGCCGCCCTTCTAAATAGACAGTTTATCCCCTTATTCTTAATGGCTATCCTGACCTGGAATGTACGTGGTGTACGATCGCATAGGGCGGAACTGCAACTTTTATTGCGTTCCCATTCGCCTATGGTCGTATGTTTGCAGGAGACTAAGCTTCGCCCTCACGATCCTTTTGATCTCCGAGGATATACTCCGGTTCGCTACGACCTTGAACCAGAGGAGGGTACTCCTGCTCATGGTGGTGTCATGATTTTGGTGCGTAATGACGTTCATTTTACACCTGTCACACTTACATCTGACTTGCAAGCTGTTGCCGTTCGCCTTCACTTACCCGGCTTTTTGTTTTCTGTTTGCTCTGTGTATACACCTCCATCGTCTCCCCTCGCTCCCGCGGACATTCGATCTCTCCTGTCCGCTCTCCCAACACCATTTCTTCTGTTGGGAGATTTTAATGCCCATCACCCACTATGGGGTTCGCCAAGGGCTTGTGCGAGCGGAACTCTTCTTTCCGACATTTTTTATCAGTTCAATCTTTCCATCCTCAATACAGGTGCACCTACTTTTATTTCTGATTCTTCCGGTACATTCTCTCACCTGGACCTTGCCATATGCTCAATCCAGCTTGCACGTCGTCTGCAGTGGAACGTCGTCGCTGACACCTACTCCAGCGACCATTTCCCCTGCATCGTTTCTCTTCTGTCGCACCACGTACAGCATTCCAGAGTACCTACCTGGATATTCGCAAAAGCCGACTGGAGCTTGTATTCCAGCCTCGTGCATTTTGACGACCAGCCCTTCTCCGACATTAATCAACTAGTGCAGCACCTTACGTCTATTATTTTCTCAGCCGCCGAACGTGCAATACCCCGTTCATCCTCCCAACCTCGGCGGCCACCTGTTCCGTGGTGGAACGAGGATTGTCGGGACGCCGTTCGTGCCCGTAGGACTGCACTTAGGGTGTTTCGGCGCCACCCTACACTTGATAATTTGGTGACTTTTAAACAACCGCGCGCCAGGGCTCGTCGCATTATTCAGGATAGCAAGAAGGCATCTTGGGCTCGTTTTGTCGAGTCTTTTAATCGTTTTACGCCTTCATCCGTTGTTTGGGATAAACTTCGTCGCTTCTCAGGTAAAGTGTCACATTGTACTGTTTCTGGCCTTCAGGTTTCTAATGCCACCATAGTGGATCCGGCTGCCATCGCTAACACTCTGGGTTCTGCCTTTGAGGCGGTTTCCAGTTCAGACCATTATTCCGCCGGCTTTCGCTCTATTAAAGACCGGCAGGATTCCGCATCATATACTTTTCGGTCTGCTAATGCTGAATGCTATAACGAACTATTCACAATGAGGGAGCTGGAGCACGCTCTTCATTGCTCTCGGCACTCCGCTCCCGGGCCGGACGGCATTCATGTCCTGATGTTAAAGTACCTTTCAGCCGACAGTAAACTATTTCTCTTACAGGTCTATAACCGTATTTGGCAAGACGGCATTTTCCCTTCCGTTTGGCGCGAAGCCACCATTGTCCCAATACTTAAGCCTGGGAAGGATCGCCAACTACCTTCCAGCTACCGCCCTATCTCCCTCACCAGTTGCATTTGCAAGGTGATGGAGCGCATGATCAACGGGCGGTTGACATGGTGGCTTGAGTCTCAGAAACTTCTAGCGAACGCTCAGTGCGGGTTTCGTCGCTATCGCTCTACCGTCGACCATCTGGTGTCCTTGTCGACGCATATTATGAATGGGTTTCTGAGAAAGTGTCAAACCGTGGCTGTATTTTTTGACCTGGAGAAAGCTTATGACACTTGTTGGAGGGGCGGCATTTTACGTACACTTCACGATTGGAATATCCGCGGTCGTCTTCCCATATTTCTTCGGGAGTTTATGACGGACCGCGTCTTTCGTGTACGTGTGGGCTCGGTTTTATCTCGTCGTTTTATTCAAGAGAACGGAGTACCGCAGGGCTCTGTACTCAGTGTCACACTTTTTGCGATTGCTATCAACCCCATTGTTGATTGTATTCCACCTGGCATTTCATCGTCCCTTTTTGTTGACGATTTCGCTATTTATTGCAGTTCACGGCGGACCTGTCTACTCGAACGCCGTCTCCAGAGCTGTATCGACCGTCTCTACGCCTGGAGTAACGCCAACGGCTTTAAATTCTCCGCCGAGAAATCCGTCTGCATCAACTTCTGGCGCCGGAAGTGTTTCCCTCCCCGCTCTCTCCGTCTTGGGCCAGGGATACTTCCGTTTGCAGACGAGGCGAAATTTTTGGGGTTGATTTTTGATAGGAAGTTGTGTTGGACCTCGCACGTTTCCTTTTTAAAAGCAAAGTGTGACCGTTCTCTTAATCTTTTACGTGTTTTAAGTGGCACATCCTGGGGAGCTGATCGGACCGTCCTTCTTCGCCTTTATCGCTCTTTGGTCCGATCCAAACTTGATTACGGGTGTTTTGTTTATTCGTCGGCACGTCCATCTGTGTTACGTCGTTTGAATCCCATTCATCATCGTGGTCTTAGAGTCGCTACAGGGGCCTTTCCAACTAGCCCCGTGCCCAGTCTTTATGCTGAAGCTGCAGAGCCTCCGCTGTCCTCCAGGCGTGAGATGCTCTTGTGCAGCTATGCCTGTCGACTCTCAAGCTTACCTGACCACCCGTCTTTCGCGGCATTTTTCGAGGATTCACTTGACCGGCAATATTTAGTTAGCTCCTCTGCATTGCTCCCTCCAGGGGTTCGATTTCGACTGCTCCTTCGGCATTTGGACGTTACGCCAGCGCCGGCCCTTCCAAGGGGGGAAACGCGTTTTCCTCCATGGTCGCGCGCTGAGGCCCTCGGTCACCTTGGGTTATCGTCAATGCCGAAGAATGAGACCCCTTCTTCAGTCTTTAGATCAGCGTTTTTAGAACTTCAGTCGCAATTCGGGGACTTGCCTTTTATCTTTACTGATGGATCTAAGACTGATGCTGGAGTAGGATGTGCCTTTTTTTGTGGTGGAAATAGTTTTACCTTTCGTTTACCAGAGCAATGTTCGATTTTTACCGCCGAACTTTTTAGCATTTATCAGTCTCTTTTATATATTCAGCGGCACGACTTACGGCACTGTTTTATTTGTTCCGACTCCCTGAGTGCTCTTCAAAGTATTAGCTCGCTGTACAGTTACCACCCGCTCGTACAGCGCATTCATGACCTGCTCCACTCGCTTGATGTCTCTGGCATCTGCGTCTCCTTCTTGTGGATTCCAGGTCATGTGGGCATCTCAGGTAATGAGTCTGCCGATGTCGCTGCCAAGTCGGCGATTTTATCACTCAGACGTTTTACCTCTGTTGTTCCCTCGTCAGATTTGTTTATTGTTTTACGTCGCCGCATCCTCTCGCTTTGGAGCGATGAGTGGACGGCCCTCCGGGGGAACAAGTTGCGGGAGGTTAAGCCTCTCCCGTTAGTCTGGGCTACCTCTTCCCGTGCTTCTCGTCGGGAAGAGGTAATTTTAACACGCCTTCGTATCGGACATTGCATTTTTAGTCATAAGTATTTGCTGAGTGGTGACCCCGCGCCACTCTGTGGGCAGTGTGACGTGCCCTTAACGGTGCGTCACATTTTAACAGAGTGTCAGGTTTTAGCTGCATTGCGTGCTCGTGTGGGTCTGCCTGTTGGCCTAGCCAACGTTTTGGCAGACGACACGCATGCTGTGGAATGTGTTTTACGTGTTATTCATGACAGTGATTTTAATCTGCGCATTTAATGCGTTGAGCGTCTGTTAGCTTCGTACTTTTATCCTGTCGGTTTTTTATGGGAACTCTTATCCCCAGTGGACATATGACGCTCATGTCCCTCGCATTCTACAGTTCCTGACACGTTTTAATCCTTTACTGCCTATGCTTTTAGTGTGTTGTTTTTCAGATCTTTGTCTTGTTCTTATTATTGTTGTTATTGTTATTATTGTTTTTATTGTTATTGTTGTTATTGTTATTATTGTTATTGTTATATTTGTTATTGTTATATTGTTCGTTTTAGCTTATTGACATCGCGGGTTTGTGTCCCGTTTTTTAATTATGCGGTTTTTTACCTGTCTTTTATTATTTGACTTTATATTTTATACCTTGTAAGGGCGCTGATGACCTCAGCAGTTTAGCGCCCTTAAGCCGCATATCATCATCATCATCATCATCCTCCCCAATGGACATTGGCGCTCGTGTCCCTGACATTCTACAGTTCTTGACACGTTTTAATCTTTTATTGCCTATGCTTTTAGTGTGTTGGTTTTTCAGATATTTGTATAGTTATTATTGTTGTTATTGTTATTTTTTTGTTATTGTTATTATTGTTGTTATCGTTTTTATTGTTATTGTTATATCATTGTTATTTTTAGCTTTTTGACTTCGCGGGTTTGGGTCCCGTTTTTTAATTATGCGGTTCTTTTACCTGTCTTTTATATTTTGACCTTATATTTTATACATTGTAAGGGCGCTGATGACCTCAGCAGTTTAGCGCCCTTAAACCGCATATCATCATCATCATCACACATGGAATATCCGCGGTCGTCTTCCCATATTTGTTCGGGAGTTTATGACGGACCGCGTCTTTCGTGTACGTGTGGGCTCGGTTTTATCTAGTCGTTTTATTCAAGAGAACGGAGTACCGCAGGGCTCTGTACTCAGTGTCACACTTTTTGCGATTGCTATCAACCCCATTGTTGATTGTATCCCACCTGGCATTTCATCGTCCATTTTTGTTGATGATTTTGCCATTTATTGCAGTTCACGGCGGACCTGTCTACTCGAACGCCGTCTCCAGAGCTGTATCGACCGTCTCTACGCCTGGAGTAACGCCAACGGCTTTAATTTCTCCGCCGAGAAATCCGTCTGCATCAACTTCTGGCGCCGGAAGAATTTCCCTCCGCCCTCTCTCCATCTAGTGCCAGGAATGCTTCCGTTTGCAGACGAGGCGAAATATTTGGGGTTGATCTTTGATAGAAAGTTGTGTTGGACCTCGCACATTTCTTTTTTAAAAGCAAAGTGTGACCGTTCTCTTAATCTTTTACGTGTTTTAAGTGGCACATCCTGGGGAGCTGATCGGACCATCCTTCTGCGTCTATATCGCTCTTTGGTTCGATCCAAACTTGATTATGGGTGTATTGTCTTCATCGGCACATCCATCTGTGTTACGTCGCTTGGATCCCATTCATCATCGTGGTATTAGAGTCGCTACAGGGGCCTTTCCAACTAGCCCCGAGCCCAGTCTTTACGCTGAAGCTGCAGAGCCTCCGCTGTCCTCCAGGAGTGAGATGCTCTTGTGCAGCTATGCCTGTCGACTCTCCAGCTTGCCTGACCACCCGTCTTTCGCGGCATTTTTCGAGGATTCACTTGACCGGCAATATTTAGTTAGCTCCTCTGCATTGCTCCCTCCAGGGGTTCGATTTCGACTGCTACTTCGGCATTTGGACGTTACGCCAGCGCCGGCCCTTCCAAGGGGGGAAACGCGTTTTCCTCCATGGTCGCGCGCTGAGGCCCTCTGTCACCTTGGGTTATCGTCAATGCCGAAGAATGAGACACCTTCAGTCTTTAGATCAGCGTTTTTAGAACTTCAGTCGCAATTCGGGGACTTACCTTTTATCTTTACTGATGGATCTAAGACTGATGCTGGGGTAGGATGTGCCTTTTTTGTGGTGGAAATAGTTTTACCTTTCGTTTACCAGAGCAATGTTCGATTTTTACCGCCGAAATTTTTAGCATTTATCAGTCTCTTTTATATATTCAGCGGCACGACTTACGGCACTGTTTTATTTGTTCCGACTCCCTGAGTGCTCTTCAAAGTATTAGCTCGCTGTACAGTTACCACCCGCTCGTACAGCGCATTCATGACCTGCTCCACTCGCTTGGTGTCTCTGGCATCAGCGTCTCCTTCATGTGGATTCCAGGTCATGTGGGCATCTCAGGTAATGAGTCTGCCGATGTCGCTGCCAAGTCGGCGATCTTATTACCCATACGTTTTACCTCTGTTGTTCCCTCGTCAGATTCGTGTGTTATTTTACGTCGACGCATCCTCTCACGCTGGCGCGATGAGTGGACGGCCCTCCGGGGGAACAATTTGCGGGAGGTTAAGCCTCTCCCGTTAGTCTGGGCTACCTCTTCCCGTGATTCTCGTCTGGAAGAGGTAATTTTAACACACCTTCGTATCGGACATTGCATTTTTAGTCATAAGTATTTGCTGAGTGGTGACCCCGCACCACTCTGTGGGCAGTGTGATGCGCCCTTAACGGTGCGTCACATTTTAGCAGAGTGTCAAGTTTTAGCTCCTTTGCGCGTCCGTGTTGGTCTGCCTGTTGGCCTAGCCAACGTTCTGGCAGACGACGCACGTGCTGTAGAGTGCCTTTTACGTTTTATCAATGACATTGGATTTACCAGACGCATTTGATGCGCTGAGCGTCTTTTGACTATGTAATTTTCTCTTGTTTTTTAATGGGACATCCCCTCCCCAATGGACATTGGCGCTCGTGTCCCTGACATTCTACAGTTCTTGACACGTTGTTTTTACTCTTTTTTTGCCCATGTTATTAGTGTGTTCGTTTTTGGTATTTCGTGTTTCGTTTTTTACCTTTTAGACTCGTGGGCTTGTGTCCCATTTTTAATTATGCGGTTTTTTATAGGACTTTTATTGTTTGACAGTACATTTTATACTTTGTAAGGGCGCTGATGACCTTAGCTGTTTAGCGCCCTTAAGCCGCATCTCAACATCATCATCACTTCCATAACCTCCCACACTGGCATCTGAATAAATGTGTAAGTAAACGCTGTCTATTGGTCTTTTTAATAGTACTGCTTGAACAAACAATTCTTTAATTCTATTGAATGCTTCTTTTTCTTCTGCTCTCCAGCTCCATTTTACATTCTTCTGTAGAAGTTTTCTGAGTGGTGCTGCTGCTTCCTCAGCGAAGTTTAAAAGAAATTTACTTTGATATTGTATGATGCCGAAGAATCTTCTAAGTTGTTTGAAATTTCTGGACTCGGGTATATGGCTTATGCTTTCTATTCGTTCTGGGTTGGGTTTTATACCATCCTTGGATATAATGTATCCTAAAAATTTTGTTTCGTGGACAAAGAAGTGACATTTTTCAATGTTTATTGTCATTCCACATTTCTTTAGCATGGATAAAACATAATCAATATGGCATATGTGCTGGCCAATATCAGAGTCATAAATAAAGAAATCGTCCACATATTGAACAACAAAGTTGGCTGTAGTTTCTCCAAACATGAAATGAACTGCTCGTAAAAGTGCTGCGCTGCTTGTGGATAAACCAAATGGAACAACATTGAAAGAAAATACTTTGCCCTTGTGGAGGAAGCCTGTTAGTTGTCTTAAATTTTCTTGTAGCAGAATCTGCCAGAAGGCTTTTACTAAATCTATGCTTGAAAAATATTTTCCGCTATTTTACTCGCACCAGTAACTGATCAATACCTTCAGTTCTAAAATGGTCGGGCAGTGTGACTGAATTCAACTTTCTAGCATCTAATGTCATGTGTAATTTGCCATTTGGCTTTCTAACCCAACAACATGGATTAATGTATTTGGAATTTGAGAATTCTATTATATCATTGTTGATCATCTCTGTTATTACCTCATCAGCTTGTTCCCTTATTGCAAAGGGTAGGTTACGGCACTTGTGGGTGTATGGGGCAATTGGTTTGACTTCAAAAGAATGTGTGTAGGCTGAACAACGGCCTGGTTGCAATGAAAAAACTTCCTTATTCTTCCAAAGCACAAGTGATAACCTTTTTCTTTGGTGGTCCGACAGGTCTTGTGCCGCTGCTACTGTGTGCCTTATCTGAGCCGCAAGATCTTTTTCGGCTGTCAACGCCTCTTGATGAGGGCCCTGGACCAGTATTTGCTCTTTTGGTGGCACGTTGGCATGTAACATATGCAGTTCAAAGTGGTCCGACTCTCCGCTAATAGCTGCATGTTAATGTAAAGTCTGATTCTTCTTTCACGTATATAATGTTGATAATGAATTCCTCTGAGCACCGTGATTGTTTCCACAAAAAATTCTTCATCTTACAGTTATTGTTCCTCCTCAGTGGGACTGCTGTCTTTATTTAGATTTTCTTTGTTGAATGATACTTGAATAGTTCCCTGTTCCAGTGACAGACACCTGTGTTCAAAATTGATGATGGTTCCTCCCCAAGCATAAAAACAATCTGCACCAATAATCACATTTTGTTGCAGTCATGGAACAATCAAGAAAATTACATTGAATACTTTATTTCCTATTTCTGTTGAGAACATGGCCTGGTGCTTTACCCTTTCTGCCCTTTTTGAGATTGCCACAGTACAATAAACAGTTTTAATGGGTAGCTACATGATTTTAATTTTTCTCTTCAACAATTGTTGGAAATAATCCTCAGAACACACAGAAATATTTGTGCCGCTATCTAAAAGTACTGTTGTTACATCCATTATCTCCACAGTAATTCTCGGCGATTATTCTCCTTATTTTCTAACCTTTTGTCAGTATTTTTGTACCCTTCTTCATTGTTGCATCGTTGTATGGTTGCAATGGGCCCATGAGTTTGACGATTTGGTTCTGTCATTAGTGTGTAAGGTGTTTACTTGGGCTTGGTTTCCTGGATTCTGCTTATTGCTGGTACTCGGGTGTTCATTGTTCAATTCCGGGTTTGATCCCCATCTTCACCCATTGTTCGTGTTTTCAATAGTCTGTGAAGGTACTTGGCTGTGTCTTCCTGATCCATTCGAATATCTGTGATATTTGTCACGGTTTCCTTGATTCATGTTTTGTGCTGGTGAGTTTCTGTCTCCATTGTTGCTGTTGCCGTGGTTATAATGGCTACGCCCTGTGTAGTGGATATTATTGATGTGTGCCTCTCCTCCAGGGGGGCTCTGCTGTCTGTTTTGGTGATACGGTTGTTGTCTTCTCTCTGCTCGTGGTGGCTGGAATCTATTCCTTGTCCTTGGTGATGTCAGGTGCCTTCATTGTAGTGAGGGGCTCTTGCCCAAGTCCCTCAAAAAGGTAGTGATTGTTGGATCTTGTGCATAGTTGCTCCGTTGTGTTGTCTGCCACATGTTGCTTGTGCTGGGCTTCTGGTCAAAAGCTGTGATGAGCTCCAGCATTTTTGATATAGTTTGTGGTTGAGCAACAATCAAACCATTGTGTATTTGTGGGTTAAAATGGTTGGTGAGTAGAGCAATTACTTGTGTCTGACAGTGGTGGTTCTATCTGCTTGCTCTTTTGTGCCAATTTAAGTACATAGTCTATTAAGCTACCATGAATGTTCGGATTATAGTGGCCATTGTTGAGCTGCAGTGTAACTTTGTTAACTTCTGTTGATCCCCAGTAGCCTAGTAGAAAAGCCTGTTTAAATTCAGTGTACGACAAAGAATCCCCCAACATGAGATGCAGCCAGTTCAGTGCATGCCCTTTTAAGCATTTCCTTACAACAATTAATTTTATCTCCTTGAAAGTGGCTTTTAATCTAAAATTTTGTTCCAATTCACTTATGAATTCCTTTGGGTGATCTCTCTTTGTTTCATTAAATATGGGGGGGGGTGACAACTTGTTTAACAATTGAGAATTTATGTTATTGGTATTGTGAGAGCAGGTGACTGGTGGCATTATACTTCTAGTACGCACATTAAAATTACATTGACTATGTACATTGTTGGAGGCTTTGCCCAGTAACAATGAAGTGCTGCCGGAGTCTGCCAATCTTTGGCAATCACTGGGTGAACTTTGACTTGCGTTAGGTTCCAGTTCTATTCTTTGCATAGAATTCATTAATTTCCCTATCATGTACTGCATTCATAGTTTGTACTACATTTTTAAGTACATAAATTTCCTGTGAATTTGCTATCTGTGAAGCAGTTACAACTTTCCTGACAGCTGTGAGTTCTGAATCTACCCTGTTTACTAATGCTTGTTGGCTTTGTGCCAATGTTTCTTTTACTTGCCCTAATTGGTTTTGAATTCTAACATCATTAACTGTTAATGTTTCTAGCTGTGAATTAACAAACTCTGACAAAGTAACTATTTCACCTTTACTGACTTGCAACTCCTGTTTTAATGTTAAAACCTCAGTTTGAATATTTGCCTTTCCTAAACTAATTTGCTCTAACATTTCCTGTACATTGTGTAATTGTTGACTATTTGTTGTCATTTGTTCTTGCCATTTTTGATTACTAGAAACTAACATTTCCTGTACATTGTGTAGTTGTTGATTGCTAGAAAGGAACATTTCCTGTACATGCTGGTTATTTGAAGCTAATTCTTGTCTTAATTGTTGGCTATTTGTTGTGATTTTTCCTTGCAATTGTTCCTGTAATTGCCTATTCGAATCTCTCAATGTTGAGGTGAGCATGGACTGGAGCATTTGCATTAAATAGGCAGAGCTTTGTCTAGATTCTACTACATTAATTGGTAAATCATCTGGTTTGTTTTGAGTTGCGACAGTATGTGACTCAGGTTGTGTGTTATTATGCTGGCCCAGAGGTGGAGCACTGGCTTCTCCCTCTATGTGGGTGTCAGCATTAGCTTTTTCTGCCATGATTAAAACCTGAACAACATGCAATTTTAACAGTTAACAATTGTGTGAATGATATAAATTTATAAATTGTATTTTGGTACTTTACTCTTTGTAGACTTGAAGTTCTTGAAGGTCTTGTTGAGGTGTAGCTGCGTGGATGGTGACTCCTTTGAAGCTGATGTGCGTTGACTCCTTGAAGTATCTGTGCGTGTGTGGTGCCTCCTTTACTAAAACCACGTTGGCACCATTTGTAGTGGGAAATTGTTGGTCCTCTTGGTTGATGCCCTCTGCTGCAGTGTTCTGGTTTCCGGCTGATGATTTCTCCATTCCTAATAAATTACCTATCTAACTAATTTCACTGGTCCTAGGGTTTTCGTAGGTGAGGCAAATTAAAATACACTGCAGTTCCCTTAAAGTGTGGTTTATTATCAATAAAATACTTATGGGCAGCTAGCTTTTCCCATCTTTAACAATTCCCACCATAATAATAAATTAGGAGCCTAATCTAACTGCACACACTTCCCACCCATATGCACACACGTGCATCCGTCGTCCATTGTGTGTTGACGAGATTCAATAAGAGTGAAAATCTGTGTCTTTCTCCCCTCTTTTATACTCAAATTTAGTGATGCTCACCTTCGCGCCTTAGAATGTAATGAAACTTTTCTAATTAGTCCTCAGACCACGTTACCTATTATGTATGAAAATATTCTGCTCCAAAACTTTTCGCACATGTGTCCCAGTGATGCGCCCAGAAGCAGATTGTATCTCTGTATCTGTCTCTTTCTATTTCTGGTTATTGCTTCAAGTTCCTTGCTCATTAGCTTGGTGAAAGGTGGTGGGCTCTACCTAGAATTACCTTTTTCCTGGAATTAGCTAGCTCGCCTATCTCTTACTTATCTAAGTTACAATCTGCTTTGTACATTTCTTGGCTGCTAAATATTCTAACATCTTTCTTGCTGAATTAAATTATTATGTACAATTCTCTTTTGATATTGACTTCTATATTCAGCTTATCCTGAGCTTCCTCATCATTGCTTGTTTTGTAGATATTTTCAGGCTCCAACAATGTATATTTCCTTATGATTTCAGTACATAGTTCAAATTATGCTTCTGAATTCTGGGTTTTTTCCTCACCTATTCTGAAATCTCTTCCACTACTTTTATCATTGCCTTCGTTGTCAGTCTTATTGCAAGTAACACTATGGCATAGCTCAGAAACTATGCTTTTACGATTTCTAGCCCCATATCACTCTGTTCTTTGCTCTTGAATGAAGATGGTGAAGGATCAGTTGTCTTACTAGAACTTGGTATCTGGAAATTGTCTCCATTTTCCTTATAGTAAGAATAGTTCCAGGTTTTAATAAAGGCCCTCTTCAATTTTCATTCGCCATAAGCTGCTTTTTTAATAACTGTGTCTGTTCATAACCCATGTCCTTAAAATGGAAGGAACATAAAGGACCACAGGGACCAGGCAAAAAATCTTTTCTTTTGCAAAATTCTACCCATTTCCTATATCGTTTGGGAGATTTGTCTCTGTTTGGAAACATGTAAAAGTGAGTTCCTTGTGTGTTTCCCTTCTCACATTACAGCCATATGCACAAAGTTGAGACATTTTACTTTTCACAATATTATGTTGTTTGTATAATACTAAGCTGACTCAGTAATACCATAACAAAGACACTACCACAAAGTACACTACTCTTGAACTTAAATATCAACAAGAACAATTTTTGAAAACGTATTACTTCACATGCAGCAGTGACTGACATGTGATCTCCCAGCTGCTGGCTCTGATGACATATAAGGTGGTTATTAATTCGCTTGCACAGCGATAACAGTGTGGCGGAGTAAGAAAAGTATCTTACCACTGCATTTTACAGGTCATATACTTCATTTAGGAAGAAACATGATTTTTGTGTTTCGTTCCCCTCTAAGTGTTTTATAACCTTTTCTAAGTGTTGAAACAGTACAAAATTGTGAAATTGTGAAGTGAGGGGGTAATTATAGATTATTCTTTTAGAAATTGTGGTATCATCCAGTTGTTTATCATGCATTATCACCCTAAATATTTCTTTATGTTTAGACCAGGTTTTTTAATCATTTTAGTCAGTGACTTCTTAACAAACACTCCTAGCCCTCCTGATACTCTTCCTTTCTTAGCTAACAGTTCCCCTTGGCTCCAAAAGTAATTAAAAACATTAACATTTATATTGTCATGTTTGAGCCAAGTTTCTACCACCGCCAATATGTCTAATTTTGCCACTAAATATTGTAAAAATCCATGAGCGCTCTTGTTCTTTAACCCTTCACAATTCCAAAAACCAAAGCACCTCCCCTTCTCTAGCTGCTGTTGAGAACTTGATCTGTTTCTAAATACATTCAATCGCTTTTTACTTCTTAATTGAATTCCCACCTGTTTGCAGCTGGCAACTTATTCAGCGTGGATTTCTTCCCTTTCGTGGTTTCTCTGCTGCTCAGCTGCCGTGCTTTCAAACTACTGTTTGTGATTGCTAGACTCCGAGCTGCTAACACCTCCTTCCATGATGGTGCCACAATCTTCATTGGTGAAATCTTCCCTGACGTATCTTGTGGCATCATTCTTACTGTTGGCTTGATCATCTATCCTTGACCTTGATGACCCACTGCATTCAGCTTGCTGTGTATTTCTTTCCCTTTCTTTACTTTGTTCTCCTTCCTTGGATTCTCTTTTTCTCTCCCCTCCTCCAGTATACGCACATGTTATCTTCTGCTGCAAGTTGAATCTTGTACTTCCTGCCAGACTCTCATGTTCATGTGTTTTATCTGTCTAATTTCCTCTGTTTCCGCTTTTTAGTGCCATATGTCATTGGTGTTTCCCACCGGTATCCTTTCTCCATCTACCCAAATTTCAGATTTCTGACAAATGCAGTTTTCTATCTGATCTTATTTGTAGCACTTCCTGTATCAATTCCCTTTTTAGAACCCTTTGTTTAGGGGCAAATCCTTATTAATAAATATTCCAGTCCCTTTCAGCTTCTTTGCTCTTTTCAGAATTTTGTATTTCAGTTGCGTTGTAGCCACTTCGATTATGCTTGACTTGTTTCTGCTTTGCCTTCCTCTTCCCACTCTAAAAGCCTCTACAATCTCCCATCCCTGTAGGTCCAGCTCTAGTTTCTCCATTAAAATCTTAGACACTTCTTCTATTTGTGAAATTCCTCTTTTTTGTTCCACTCCTGTGAAGACCAGGTTGAATCTTCTCCTTTCCTCATCCATTCTTTCCATCCTATTTTGAGTTTCATTCACCTCTTTTCTTATTCCGTGTACTTCACATCTTTAGGTCTTCCTTTATTTCTTTGACTGCTTTATTGAAGTTTTCATTAATTCTCTCCTCCATCCCCTCCATTTTAATATATTTTCTAGCATAGTTTGTATTTCTATTGGTCCAGGGTTTAATTCTATACCTCCTATCACCAGCAGGATTAAAATTACAGTTTCCATTGGTACATGATCATTACTATGTTATCTCCAGTTCTGTTGCTATTACAGCTAAATTTCTTCCTTCTGAATACCCCTGTCCTCATTCGATATACTGCAAATTCTACACCTTACTTGGTTCTTTCTTCTACTTACAATGCAGGAACTCACTGTAATATGTCCATCTTCCACCACTGTTCACTTAACACTTCAATTCCCTTATAACAAATATTCCCTACATAACAAGTATTTGTTATAGTGTCTTTGATTTGTTCTATAATTATCACTATCTAATGTTTTTGATGCCTGGATTGCTTTGTTATACAGGGTATTACAAGACCTCACTGGCAAACTGATAGGGATGATAGGCCGTGCAGAGAGGATATTTTTTGTGAAGGAATATATACTCCCAAACATGTCATTTATGAGTTATATGCATGTATCAAGGTGCACGCCCATAAGGGTCAGAATTGAATACAAAGAATAGTATACAAGTAACATTTTATTGAAAAAGACATGTTCTTACAATAAGTGTTCAAGCAGTTGACAGTTGATTAACACCAAACCTACAACAAACAACAACAAACCCAAACCTTCAGGTACATACTGCTATGACAGATCGAAGGCTGTTGACACAACAGATGAACAACATACGGATTTGTTCTGGCGTGTGGTGCGTACACCTTGATACATGCGCATGACTCATGAACAATGTATTTGGAAGTATATGTTCTTTCACAAAAAAATGATCTTCTCTGCATGGCCTATCATCCCTTTCGTTTGTCGGTGAGGTCTTGTAGCATCCTGTAGATTCATTTATAATTTTTAAAGTAAATTTTGAAGTTCTCTGAGGCATTATTTTGTTTTAATAGTAACTCAAAAATCTAAGTCTTCTACCAGAGATTTGTATGCACTTAGTAATCCAAACATTTCATGATTCATTGCTTAGTTTGCTGTTTTCCTAGGTGGTGTGACGTCTAAATAGTATTTAAAAGTAGCTGAGAATTTGAGAAAGCACCATTCACTAAACTGTAGTTTCAAACATTTTCCCATGATTGTTTTTCTTGGAAATAATTTAAATAATTTATATTCACCTGTTTCATTTCTCTCCCAGCTTTGGCCAAGTATTCTTTGTTTCTTTAGTAATTGGCAAACCAAACACTTCAAAATTTATGCAGTATGGTCAGAGAATCCCATGTCAAACATACTAATTCTGAAATCCCAGAGATAGTGTCGAGAATAAATAACCTGGTCGAGGACAGACATGCAGCCATTTCTAACTCAGGTGGGCTCTTTCACCATGGAGAGTGACCGTTTGAGTTAAGCATTCTGGTTAGTGCTACACTATGTTGACTATTTACATCTTAAATCTAAATCTCTTAATATAAGAGCATGCTTGCCCCTTTTTCACAGATGAGTTATAATCAGGGCCCAGATTCTGACCACATGTCATCTTTTAACTGTTGCATCATAGGCATTGCTAACCTGCACATAAATCCTTATCATGGTTTCCAGATTATGAAAGTGCATAGTTTTTAGGTCATTTTAAGCCATTTTCTGTTTTTAGGGCAATGTTTTTAGATTTTAGGTCACTATTTTGTAATTTTCTTGCATTTCACAGCTTTATTTAGTCATTTTCTTGCATTTACGTTGAGTATATAACTTTTGTTTTTACTATTGACATTTTGCATAAGATCAACTTTTTAAGCATCAGGAATTTACTATTCAACTGAGAAATAAGAACATCTTTGTACATTCTTTGATCGCATTCTTGAAGAAAAATCACATTGCTATTTCATGTTTAATCTGGAAATGGTTACTTGTGGGTGTAGGAGTGGTGATTGTCAGAGAGCAGGTATCATTACAGTTTGAATTCATGTTGCAAACTAGGAATGAGACAGGTCAGTTTTCCCTTTCTCACATTAATGGGTGCATACAGTCATATTGCTCTGGTCCTTATTGTTATGTCATAGGCTGTGAAGTCCTCTTCATTCACTATGGATTTTGTGTAATTGGAGAATTCAGAAGAGTTAATGCTACTCTTTTGTAAGACCTGCTTTAAAAACAATTTTCTTAGTTTTGTTTTCAGATTCTTCAAACAGGAACATGGAACAAATATATATTTTTAATTAGTTTTTCTAAATTAACTCATCATTACTCTTATACCTACTTTTCCTGCTTCTATAGCAGTTACACCCTTGTATAAATTAATTTGTAATGTTATGTACATTAATTTTAATAAGTTAAGCAAATCTCAAGTTTTAGGTGTTTTTTTTTAATTATTATATCATTTTTTAAACATTCTAAGAGACTTTTATAGGTAATTTTTTCAAACTTTCTAGGTCATCAAAATCCAGGCCCTGGTTGCAACACACTTTGGCTTTTCAGTTAATATATGTGCTGCACTGGTAGCATATTATAAACGATTTTAAGGGTGTCATTTCTACCATACAGACTTCAAAGTGCTCTTCAGCTACAACCTCTTCTGAAAGTGTCACAGATTTTGAACTTATACAAGATTTTGACAAAGGTACACTGAAACTCCACCGTTCTTATTTCGCCTACAGTAACTACAGCTAAAGTAAAGTTAGATATGTTTACAGCATTTATCTCAGTTTCTTTAAGACAATGCTCTGTGAACCACAAAACATCTGTTACTAATAATGCTTCTAAACTAATTAGCTTGTTACGTAGATTTTGTACATTGTGGTGAAGTATTTGAAAATGTAACTGAGAGTACTTATTGGAATAGGTGAATCCTGCACTTTGAGACCAGAATCCTTTACTATTTCTTTCACATATTCTCTAAGTTTCCTCTACAGTTAGCATCCACCACTTCATTCATCAGTTTCTACTAAGAAGGGAGCTGATGTCACTCCAAATTTGGCAGATCCCCTCCAATCTAGGTGTACTCCATCTCTGGCAAAATCCCTATCATGCAGCTATAAGTTGTCATTCACCATCATACAGTCTTTATGAGAACACATCCAGTTAATTCTTTGTTGATTCTCATAATATGCCTAACAGTGATGTCATATCTATGGAGCACACCATTGACAATAAATCTTTTTTGTGCCGTGATCCTTCTCACCAAGGCCATAATTTCCCTACAGTTGCTTTTGCCACACCACCATTCTGGTTAATATTGTGCCTGCATGTACCAGTGCCACCTCAGGATTTAAGTCTTTCCAAACCATTTCTTGTGTATCAGCTCCATTAATTTTATACCCGGATAGCAAAACTTCAGCATTGAATCACCTAACTCTGTTGCTTGTTTGTCAGTAGCTTTTTCCACATTTTTCTGCTTCACCCTGATAATATTCCTCTGTTTTCCTCTTCTTTCACTTCAGCCTCCTGCAACACCTCATATCTATTCTGATTTGCAGAACTTTGCACAAGGTGTAGTATTGTTTCTTGGTTTTTCTTTTTGTGATAGTGTGCTTAGTATTTTTGCATTCCTGATTTAGTTGACTTTTGAGATCATTATTTTCAATTTTGAGGGCACTAGTTTTACTTTGAGCTTTTAAAATATCTCTGTTTATTAAGCTTATCACCATTTGCAAGGACATTATGGTTTCAGCTTTGCACATCGGTCCACCCATTTCTGACGCTCTTGCATTTACTTGGCATGAATTTTGGCATTGGCTTCATTTGCACTTGCTTTATTGACCTTATTATTCACCAAACTGTACTTTGTTACTCTCTTCATTATTATTTGTCATTAAAAACTGCTGCTTCCCATGTGTAACTACACCACTGGCCATCATGTTGTTGATTTGAGCAAATTTATTGCAAATATAATGCTTGGCAGCTGTTTTCTTCAGCTGCAGTGCAATCTACATTAGGAATTTCAGGTTTAACCTTTCCCAGGTTTAAGTGCAGATTTTGTTTCCAAAATGAAGCACTGAGAACAGCTAAAGCATACTCAAGAGCATCTGTAGCAAATTAGGAACCTAGATTTTAAGAGGTAGATGATTAGAGTTTGAGTCAAATCTGTTTAAAATATGTAATAGTAAATTTCACAGATGATAAAAATGTTCAACTACCCACCCATTGTTTGTGCATGTTTCTTTAATTGTTTATTGTTTTATTTACCACTGTGCTAATTACTTCCCAGAGAAGTAATATTGTTTTGTTTCATATGAAGGCAGTTCTTTTCTAGCACTAAGTCTGCTTTATATTATAATTTTTTATTTCTGTACCCATGCACTTTTGCTGAAGCATCTGTTACAAGCTTCACCATTGGTTCAGCTGCTTGCATGTGGCATGGAGATGATGCAATTGTGTTTTGTGTTACCATATACAATTAATCCAGCTATCATTTCTTGGTCCTCGCTACTAACACTTTGTAATGCTGGTGGCGCTATAATTTCACAATCACAGAAAATCAAATTAGCGTAGTAATTTGCATAAAAATTAAGGTTAGACACTGAAATTGCTGAATGGAATCTGAAATACCTCTTCCATTTCTAAGGGCCTTTAATATTCTTCTAACTGCCATTTTATAGGCATGTGGCCTCTCGACAGTCAATATCTCCAGCAAGAGATGTTCAGGATGAGTATAAAATGAGTCTAGAAATCATTTTTTTGTTGATGATGGGTTTCAAATTGTCATCTAGAAATTGTGATAACTCCATCTTATAAAGGTGTCAAGCACCATGCTCACAGAATAATTTAGTTTTAATTGAAAACTAAACCAGTGCATAGACACAAATTACTTGGGCAAGGATAGTTTTGTAATCAAAACTTTTAAAAATTTTTTGAGTTGGAAAATGTAAATTCCCATCACATATATGCGCTAGATGTTATCGCAGGAGCGCTTTCGAGAGATGTTTCTCCCATCTTCAGCTGAGAATCCAACTGACGGATCTCCCTCACCCCTCTCCCCAAGAAGCTTTTCATTAGACGTTATTTCTGCCCTCTGTTGGGAAACATTGGAACCTAAAGCTGTTGCTGCCCTCTGTGTTGTCTGTTGGTCACTCATCATGCTTCTTTCTTCTCTCTTGTGATGTATCTGGTCTGCATTCTGTTGAAGAGTCTTGAAAACACTTGATCTTGAATTTGCTGCCATCTGTGGAGAACCTTGGGAACTTCTATTTTTTCTCTTGTTGTTTAAATGGATCAACTGCATTAAGTGGTCTGTTGGTGGTATCTCAAAATTCAAAACATTCTCAATGTTGAAGTGAATGAAGATCTTTTCCCATATTTCCAAATGTGATGTTATCTGAATAAATTTGAGTAGTTTTATCTCTTGTCCAATCTCATGATTGCTATTCCAAAAATGATTAGCTACTGCTGATCTGTCTATTTGTTTCAATTTTATGTTTCTTTGATGTTCACTTAATCTAATTTTTAAATTTCTTTTAGTTCTTCCTATGTATAAGCCTTGACAGTCTTGACATGGTATCTGGTAAATTCCTGATTTTTTTAATTTGTCAGTTGTATTACTTAAAGGTGTGTTTAACATATTTTTCAAACTGAAAGCATTCTGAGGTGCTAATTGAATCTGGTATTTTCTGAATAACTTTTCAAAAGTTTTGAACATGACTGGATGATATGTGAACCTCTTATATATCACATCCTTTTTATTTGGGTTTTGTAAAGTGCTAATACTATGTAAGTTTTGTTTCTTTTTGTATTTGGTAAGTAAGTTATTAATAAGTTGAGGTTTAAAACCATTTTCAATGGCTACATTTTTTATATAATTTAATTCCATAATATACTCTTCTTTATCTAAAGGTACCCTCATCAATCTATAAATCAAACTTCTGAACACAGCATGTTGGTGTGACACAGGGTTGTAGAAATTATTTTTAATGTAATTATCCACATGCGTTGGTTTCCTATAAATGCCAAATTTAAGACAGTTTTCTTTTCTTTTTACAAGTATATCCAGGAATGGTAGAGAATTATTAGTTTCAATTTCCATGGTAAATTTAATGTGCATATCTTGTTCATTTAAAATATCCAGTGATGAATTCACACAATTTTGAGGTACCACTGCAAAAATATCATCTACATATCTATACCATATTTTAAAAATATGTGGATGTGAAGAGGTGACAGTTTTTTCCAAAGAGCTCATATAGAGGTCAGCCAGTAAAGCAGATAAAGGATTACCCATTGCTAAGCCATGTGTCTGCTTGTAAAAGTTCTTATTGAAGGAAAAATAATTCTGATTGATACAACTAATTGTAAGTGCAATCATCTCTTGGATGTAGTTATCCTGTAAATTCAGTGATTCCATCCAATTTCTTAACAATTCTGGTATATTATCTGTAGGTACATTTGTAAAAAGTGATGTTACGTCAAAGGATACCAACATATCTTCTTTATTACTTGTATAATTCTGAATATGATTAATTAATTCTGTTGAATTTTTAATACTTAATGATGGGAACTTTTCCAAAGATGTATATTCCTTTGTTAGCCATTTAGCTAAATTGTAGCTGGGTGAGCCTATATTATTAATTATAGGTCTCATACTATTATCTGTTTTATGAGTTTTTGGCAAACAATATATTTTTGACAAGGTAGGATTATTAGATTTGAGCTGTCGTTTCTTCTCAATTGAGAATATAGTTGCATTGGATATCACTTGGTTCACCTGTTTTATGCATAAATTCAGAGGATTTTTATTAATTATTTCATAGTCATCTTTTTTTAAAAATTCATTAACTCTGTTATGGTAATCGTCAATATTTAAAATTACTATTTGGTTTCCTTTATCTGCCTTCAGGTATACTACAGGTTTTTCATTAAGTTTCTTTATGGTTTTTTTATGGAAATTCCTATTTATAGTGAAGTCCATCTCTCTTATAATTTCTGTGCTTTGTAGTTTGAGACTGCTAGCTAAAGCTGAAGTTAAGCCCTGAGTGGCTATCTCTGTATCAGCTATATAATCTTGAATATTATTAGAGAAGGCAATACATGTTTTAAATCCTTTTTCCAATAAATGCAGTTCTTCTAAAGTCATAGTTTGATCCGACTGATTAACAACAGATATCAATTTATTAACATTCTTAGATTTATTATAATTTACATATGATAACTGTGTTTCTTTTAAATATTGAAAGAAACAAAACTTACATAGTATTAGCACTTTACAAAACCCAAATAAAAAGGATGTGATATATAAGAGGTTCACATATCATCCAGTCATGTTCAAAAATTTTGAAAAGTTATTCAGAAAATACCAGATTCAATTAGCACCTCAGAATGCTTTCAGTTTGAAAAATATGTTAAACACACCTTTAAGTAATACAACTGACAAATTAAAAAAATCAGGAATTTACCAGATACCATGTCAAGACTGTCAAGGCTTATACATAGGAAGAACTAAAAGAAATTTAAAAATTAGATTAAGTGAACATCAAAGAAACATAAAATTGAAACAAATAGACAGATCAGCAGTAGCTAATCATTTTTGGAATAGCAATCATGAGATTGGACAAGAGATAAAACTACTCAAATTTATTCAGATAACATCACATTTGGAAATATGGGAAAAGATCTTCATTCACTTCAACATTGAGAATGTTTTGAATTTTGAGATACCACCGACAGACCACTTAATGCAGTTGATCCATTTAAACAACAAGAGAAAAAATAGAAGTTCCCAAGGTTCTCCACAGATGGCAGCAAATTCAAGATCAAGTGTTTTCAAGACTCTTCAACAGAATGCAGACCAGTTACATCACAAGAGAGAAGAAAGAAGCATGATGAGTGACCAACAGACAACACAGAGGGCAGCAACAGCTTTAGGTTCCAATGTTTCCCAACAGAGGGCAGAAATAACGTCTAATGAAAAGCTTCTTGGGGAGAGGGGTGAGGGAGATCCGTCAGTTGGATTCTCAGCTGAAGATGGGAGAAACATCTCTCGAAAGCGCTCCTGCGATAACATCTAGCGCATATATGTGATGGGAATTTACATTTTCCAACTCAAAAAATTTTTAAATGTTACATAACATCACTATAAATAATACTTCTGGTTTATCATAAAATAATCAAAACTTTGTTTGTTTTGGGTCAAAACATGTGTATATTGCAATATGTGCATGAAACAGCATTTCTTTAGTCGAAGAAGGTAAATTTTATAGTGCATGTTTTTACATGTTATGGATATTTTTGTAATTGCATAATATTTTGAGGATATCACTACAATTATAAATATTTTTTCGATTTTCACACGATAATATTTTTAAAATGTGATTTCTAGTTAACTTTTTAAAACAATAATAATACAATGAATTACAAAGACATTAAAATAAAACTTATTTGGGGGCATATCTGGATACTACCATTGCTTAGGGCCAGAGAATTCTCAATGGGGATGTGTCGTATATTTACGGCACGTAAAAGAACCTCAAGCCTGATAAAGAGGCCTCTGAGCAAAATTACTGGTCTTTCACGCCCAATATAGAATGGGATGTTAAGGACCATAGTAGTTAAAGAGTGTCCATAAATAAAACTCAATTTCTCAATGGGGATTCACCAGACAAGTGCCCCTCAGGGGCTCACCTTATGTGAGTACGGGTTTTTGGCGCACCCGGGGGTTCCCGAGCCAATCATCGCCACTTTCATCCCCTCACCCCCATCCGGTCGCAGTGGGTTCTTCAAGTGACCGGTGGACCCAAGGTAGGCTCTCGTGCGTTCTTTACATTCCATTCATACCGCACCTCACCATCGTTTCTTTCTTCTCTAATCACTTTCCGGCCATTTCGTACCACGACATTCGCATATCTCTTTTTCTTCCCCGCCGGCCTACCTTGCGTGCGAAACGCCCACACAGTTTTAGTTTTTTTTTATCTTTTTATTTAAATCCTCCGTGGACACAGCCTGACGGATACCCGCGCACCGCGTGCGCAGCTGGGTGAGTGGGTAATGGCGTCATCCCCACCACCCGGGGTCGTCATGTAGGGTTTGTGTTCGTATCCGCTGTTCAACTGCAGTCCCGCGGGGGGGCCATTGCATGAGCTGCTGACTTCTGACGGCGATTGGGTCCCTCTGTCTATGTTCTGGGAGGTGTGACCCTGGGGTGAGTCTGGTATAGATAGGCCACTCACCCAAGCCGGGGTAACGCCCGAGAAGTCAGAGCCCGAGGTCGGAGACGGTTGCAATGGTGGAGGATATTTTTCGCTATGGAGCACCCTTTCTCCATTATTAACAACAAGCGCCGAAAAGTTATTGTAACAGAAGTAGCACCGCCGTCATCTGGTTGTTACTTGGTCATTTCGAGAACAGAAGAAGGACAAAACTTTGAGAAGGTGAACCCTTTTATAATTCAGAAGGGCATAGATGCTATTGCTGGTGCGGTTCAATCATGCACTCGTCTACGGAATGGTTCCTTATTGGCACAAACTAAGTCCGATCAGCAAAGTAAGACCTTGTTGCGCGCTACGCTTCTCCACGGTTACCCCATCCGTGTTGAGAAGCACCGCACATTGAACTCCTGTCGGGGCGTCGTTACCACCCATAGCCTCGATGGTATATCGGACGAGGATCTCGTAGAATATCTCTCTGATCAAAAGGTGACTGCAGTGCATCGAGTGCAGGCCAAACGCGACGGCGTATTGGTACCCACTCGTACCCTGTTTATTACATTTGATGGCGTCGATCTGCCCACGAGCATTTCCGCAGGGTACGAACGGATTTCTGTGAGGCCTTATATTCCTAGACCTCTGCGTTGTTTTAAATGCCAACGTTTTGGGCATACGCAAGTCTCCTGTAAGAGTGCCGTTAACATCTGTGCAACATGTAGTCAGCCCTCACACGAAGGTACCTGTTCAACAGCCCCCGTCTGCGTTAATTGTAAAGGGTCACATTCTGCTTCGTTTGCCGACTGTCCGCGGTATTTGGACGAGAAGGCGATCCAGGAGATCCGGGTAAAGGAAAAACTCTCCTTCGCTGAAGCCCGGAGGCGTTTCCATGCGCGCCAACCTTCACTCCTGCGATCTGGCACATTTAGTTCTGTTGTTGCCTCGCCAGTACCACGAGTAGATGCCGAAACTCAGACCTGGACCTTGACTGGATTAACCGCCACTACCATCCGGCCGTCTATTAAGGCTACAGTTACCAAGCCGTATAAACCTGGTCCCAAGTCAATGAAGTCGCAAGCCGTTGAAAAGAAGCCCAAGCAGAAACTTCGTAGGGAAGATTTTTTAAAAGACCCTCCGCGTGCGCGCGGTAACAAAGGTTCACCTTCTCCTCCTCGGAGGTCGCTGTCCCAGAATGGTCCTGGGACAAGCCGCGCTCAGCGGCACCCTTCACCCATCGCCACCCAGAACCGATTCACGGCGCTTGAATCGGTTTCTGGCACTGAGCGCGTGGGCCCTCCCTCCGAGGAAGCTATGGAGTCTGACCAACTCCATACCAAAAGCCCGAGCCCAAAGGTTAAACAAAAGGTAATTTTAAGCCGCCCTTCTAAATAGACAGTTTATCCCCTTATTCTTAATGGCTATCCTGACCTGGAATGTACGTGGTGTACGATCGCATAGGGCGGAACTGCAACTTTTATTGCGTTCCCATTCGCCTATGGTCGTATGTTTGCAGGAGACTAAGCTTCGCCCTCACGATCCTTTTGATCTCCGAGGATATACTCCGGTTCGCTTCGACCTTGAACCGGAGGAGGGTACTCCTGCTCATGGTGGTGTCATGCTTTTGGTCCGAAATGACGTTCATTTTACACCTGTCACACTTACATCTGACTTGCAAGCTGTTGCCGTTCGCCTTCACTTACCCGGCTTTTTGTTTTCTGTTTGCTCTGTGTATACACCTCCATCGTCTCCCCTCGCTCCCGCGGACATTCGATCTCTCCTGTCCGCTCTCCCAACGCCATTTCTTCTGTTGGGAGATTTTAATGCCCATCACCCACTATGGGGTTCGCCAAGGGCTTGTGCGAGGGGAACTCTTCTTTCCGACATTTTTTATCAGTTCAATCTTTCCATCCTCAATACAGGTGCACCTACTTTTATTTCTGATTCTTCTGGTACATTTTCTCACCTGGACCTTGCAATTTGCTCACTCCAGCTTGCACGTCGTCTTCAGTGGAACGTCGTCGCTGACACCTACTCCAGCGACCATTTCCCCTGCATCGTTTCTCTTCTGTCGCACCACGTACAGCATTCCAGAGTACCTACCTGGACATTCGCCAAAGCCGACTGGAGCTTGTATTCCAGCCTCGTGCATTTTGACGACCAGCCCTTCTCCGACATTAATCAACTAGTGCAGCACCTTACGTCTATTATTTTCTCAGCTGCCGAACGTGCAATACCCCGTTCATCCTCCCAACCTCGGCGGCCACCTGTTCCGTGGTGGAACGAGGATTGTCGGGACGCCGTTCGTGCCCGTAGGACTGCACTTAGGGTGTTTCGGCGCCACCCTACACTTGATAATTTGGTGACTTTTAAACAATCGCGCGCCAGGGCTCGTCGCATTATTCAGGATAGCAAGAAGGCATCTTGGGCTCGTTTTGTCGAGTCTTTTAATCGTTTTACGCCTTCATCCGTTGTTTAGGATAAACTTCGTCGCTTCTCAGGTAAAGTGTCACATTGTACTGTTTCTGGCCTTCAGGTTTCTAATGCCACCATAGTGGATCCGGCTGCCATCGCTAACACTCTGGGTTCTGCCTTTGAGGCGGTTTCCAGTTCAGACCATTATTCCGCCGGCTTTCGCTCTATTAAAGACCGGCAGGATTCCGCATCATATACTTTTCGGTCTGCTAATGATGAATGCTATAACGAACTATTCACAATGAGGGAGCTGGAGCACGCTCTTCATTGCTCTCGGCACTCCGCTCCCGGGCCGGACGGCATTCATGTCCTGATGTTAAAGAACCTTTCAGCCGACAGTAAACTATTTCTCTTACAGGTCTACAACCGTATTTGGCAGGACGGCATTTTTCCTTCCGTTTGGCGCGAAGCCACCATTGTCCCTATACTTAAGCCTGGGAAGGATCGCCAACTACCTTCCAGCTACCGCCCTATCTCCCTCACCAGTTGCCTTTGCAAGGTGATGGAGCGCATGATCAACGGGCGGTTGACATGGTGGCTTGAGTCTCAGAAACTTCTAGCGAACGCTCAGTGCGGATTTCGTCGCTACCGCTCTACCGTCGACCATCTGGTGTCCTTGTCGACGCATATTATGAATGGATTTCTGAGAAAGTGTCAAACCGTGGCTGTATTTTTTGACCTGGAGAAAGCTTATGACACTTGTTGGAGGGGCGGCATTTTACGTACACTTCACGATTGGAATATCCGCGGTCGTCTTCCCATATTTCTTCGGGAGTTTATGACGGACCGCGTCTTTCGTGTACGTGTGGGCTCGGTTTTATCTCGTCGTTTTATTCAAGAGAACGGAGTACCGCAGGGCTCTGTACTCAGTGTCACACTTTTTGCGATTGCTATCAACCCCATTGTTGATTGTATTCCACCTGGCATTTCATCGTCCCTTTTTGTTGACGATTTCGCTATTTATTGCAGTTCACGGCGGACCTGTCTACTCGAACGCCGTCTCCAGAGCTGTATCGACCGTCTCTACGCCTGGAGTAACGCCAACGGCTTTAATTTCTCCGCCGAGAAATCCGTCTGCATCAACTTCTGGCGCCGGAAGTATTTCCCTCCGCCCTCTCTCCATCTTGGGCCAGGGATACTTCCGTTTGCAGACGAGGCGAAATTTTTGGGGTTGATTTTTGACAGGAAGTTGTGTTGGACCTCGCACGTTTCCTTTTTAAAAGCAAAGTGTGACCGTTCTCTTAATCTTTTACGTGTTTTAAGTGGCACATCCTGGGGAGCTGATCGGACCGTCCTTCTTCGCCTTTATCGCTCTTTGGTCCGATCCAAGCTTGATTACGGGTCTATAGTTTATTCGTCGGCACGTCCATCTGTGTTCCGTCGTTTGAATCCCATTCATCATCGTGGTATTAGAGTCGCTACAGGGGCCTTTCCAACTAGCCCCGTGCCCAGTCTTTACGCTGAGGCTGCAGAGCCTCCGCTGTCTTTCAGGCGTGAGATGCTCTTATGTAGCTATGCTTGTCGGCTCTCAAGCTTGCCTAACCACCCGTCCTTCGATGTATTTTACGAGGATTCGCTAGATCGACAATATTTCGTTAGCTCCTCTGCATTGCTCCCCCCAGGGGTTCGATTTCGACTGCTACTTCGGCATTTGGACGTTACGCCAGCGCCGGCCCTTACCCGAGGGGAAACGCGTTTTCCTCCATGGTCGCGCGCTGAGGCCCACATCCACCTTGGGCTCACGTCGATGCCGAAAAATGCGACCCCTGCTTCTGTTCTTAGATCCGCGTTTTTAGAACTACAGGCGCAGTTCGGGGACTGTCATTTTATATATACTGATGGGTCTAAGACTGATGTTGGAGTAGGATGTGCCTTTGTTTTTGGTGTACAGAGTTTTACTTTTCGTTTACCTCCACAATGTTCAATTTTTACCGCCGAACTTTTTAGCATTTATCAATCTGTTTTATTCATTCAGCGGCACGACTTACGGCACTGTTTTATTTGTACGGACTCTCTGAGTGCCCTTCAGGCTATTCATGCGCTGTACAATTACCACCCACTCGTACAGCGCATACATGACCTGCTCCACTCGCTCGGTGTCTTTGGCATCAGCGTCTCCTTCATGTGGATTCCAGGTCATGTGGGCATCTCAGGTAACGAGTCTGCCGACGCCGCTGCGAAATCGGCGATTTTATTACCCAGATTTTTTACTTCTGTTGTTCCCTCGTCAGATTCGTATGTTATTTTACGTCGCCGCATCCTCTCGCGCTGGCGCGATGAGTGGACGGCCCTCCGGGGGAACAAGTTGCGGGAGGTTAAGCCTCTCCCGTTAATCTGGGGTACCTCTTCTCGTTCTTCACGTCGGGAGGAGGTACTTTTAGCCCGTTTACGAATTGGACATTGTGTTTTTAGTCATAGGTATTTGCTCAGTGGTGACCCCGCACCACTCTGTGGGCAGTGTGACGTGCCCTTAACGGTGCGTCACATTTTAACAGAGTGTCAGGTTTTAGCTTTATTGCGTGCTCGTGTGGGTCTGCCTGTTGGCTTAGCCAACGTTTTGGCAGACGACACGCATGCTGTGGAATGTGTTTTACGTTTTATTCATGACAGTGATTTTAATCTGCGCATTTAATGCGCTGAGCGTCTTTTAGCTTATTACTTTTATTCTGTCAGTTTTTATGGGGACTCTATTTCCCAGTGGACATATGGCGCTCATGTCCCTCGCATTCCATAGTTCTTGACCCGTTTTAATCGTTTACTGCCTATGCTTTTAGTGTGTTGGTTTTCTCAGATACTTGTATTGTTATTGTTGTTGTTATTGATTTTATTGTTGTTATTGTTATTCTTGTTGTTATTGTTATCATTATTGTTCTTGTTGTCTTATTGTTATTTTTAGCCTTTTGGACATCGCGGGTTTACGTCCCGTTTTTTAATTATGCGGTTCTTTTACCTGTTTTTATCTTTTGACTTTATATTTTCTACATTGTAAGGGCGCTGATGACCTCAGCAGTTTAGCGCCCTTAAGCCGCATATCATCATCATCATCACCAGACAAGTGAATGACTGGACCGAAATGCACGCCCTGTGAGAGGTGTGGAGCTTTGATGTAATGTTGTGCAATAAGGCTGAGGAATTCTCAATGGTAATTCAGCATCTGAGTGCATCTGCATGGTCTGCATTCCAGTTTAGTTTTGATTGTGAATGTTGAGTGGTCAGGTTTTGCTTTTCAGTCCCTGTTCTTTTTATGTAGTTAACCCTTTTAGTGTCAGCCCAAAGAGAAAAAATACTAATTGGTAAGTGCCAAGCAATTTTGGAGAAAATGCAGGATTTTAAAATGGTGGTGATAAAATGAGAACCAAGTGACTAGTTGAATTTTTATAATTTGCAGTACACACTCTCTTCTATTGCATAATAGTCATTAAACGGATGAAAAGTATCTTCAATATTTTTTGGAAATAATAAAGAAAACATTTAAAAAAGAAATTAAAACCCACAAAAGTAATCAACGATAAATCATACAGAACCTTACAGCACAGAAAATTTAGACCAATAAAATGAAAACGCACACAGTTCTTCACTAAAACAAGTAAAACTTTTGGTCTGGTATTTTAAATTTAAAACACAAAAAAATGAATTTAACATCCAAACTAAAAAAAATAACCACCAAAAAAACAAACACCATGCTTTGAACGAGTAACAATGAAAATAACACAAAAATTAAAGGTCACACTTGTAAATTAAGGCAACCTGTGTCGCGCTTATTTAGGATGCAGTCCATTTTTACAGCCAAAACATGTTCTTGGTTGCAACTCTGTAAATACATTTTGATAAGCAGACATTATTTACATGTGTACTAGTGGCTCTCTTATCGGTTGTATTTTTTTAACTGGAGCCAGAAGATAGGTCTTCCTCACTTATCTCGATGTAAGAAACACTGTCATTTATGTGTGATAATACAAATTCACTATCACTTTCCTCTAAAACATCATGAACTGCAGTATGTGTTTCCTCCTCTGTTCGTAACCTTTTGCTTGATGTCGCCATGTTTCAATTCGTATAAACATACATGGGCTTAAGAAATTATGTTTGGAATTGATTCTGTGCTTTGGAATGTAACAGGAGGCTGTGAAACACTTCAGAAAACCTTTCTCTATTGTTATGACTTAGTAAGTATACAGACTTTCCTGCTGGAATGAATATAAATGTACGAAATTGACACGATTAGATTGTGACGGGCAATTCTCGCAGAATTTTCTGGCCACGATTAGATAATGGTTACCACTAAAAGGGTTAAACCCCAGTGTTTGCTTGTAGACAAATGCTGCCATTGAAATTATGGTTATCTACATAACTCAGTATATATGTACATGAAAATGAGGGCATCATACTGCAGAAGGGCTCATTTATTTTGTGTTATATGTGAAAGATGTTTAAGTGCAGATACTTGTTTTCAAGCGATGGAATGTTTGAAAAGAGCAAAACTATTAAAAATGTTTCACTCAAAAAAAAGTGCTGAACAGTGTGTGCTAAAAGTAAATAGCCCAAAAGAAGCAACTTCTTCAACTTTTGGCTCCAAGTTGTCAACCTTTAATAAAGAATCTATTTGAAGTCTTCACTTGTGCTGGCATTCCGCTATATAAATTAGAACATTACAACTAAATTATGTGGATCATTGGAAACATATAAAATAAACTATAAAATGTGAGTCTACACTTTGCAAACATTATGTTCCGATAATTTATGAAAAAACAGTACAACAAATTCTGATTCTGTTAAAGATAACTTAATCTGGGTTAGTTTGGATGAAACTTCGGATATATGTAAATGGTCTGTGTGTAATGCAATTGCTGGTACAGTCAATAAAAATAAAGATTGTGGAAGAAATAGCGGTGACAAAGCATTTAACTATCACAAATGTGTTCAGTAATGCAATGTTGTTATTATGGCCAGAGGGAATTAAGTTTGAAAATGTAGTTTTGTTATCTGATCTATCCATTAAGCCTGGAAGGGGCTAAAACTTCTATGTAATAGAACAATTCATGTAACATGCTTGGTGTATGCAGTATGCCGTCTGAGTGAAACTGTGCACTTAAATTTTCTTACTGTTGTTTAATATCAACCATAAAAAAAGGTTTTCCTTAAATCTCTTGAGTAGAATCAATTTATTTCACCAGAAATTCCACCTCCTCCTGAAGCAATAAATTATGAGATGGGGGACCTGATTAGCGGCTGCCATATATTATTGCAACAATTTTCACATAGTTGAGAACATAGTAAAAGAACTAAACGAAAAAGAAGCTGAAAGCATTGTTGAAGTGAAGGGTGCTATATGTAGAGATGGAATAAAGGAGGAATTCATCTACAGCAAGGGTGGCAAAGGCGATTTCCTTCCGTGAGTCACCAAATATGCCACACGCACTGCATCACTTACAGCACGTGAAAAACAAAAGGATGGTTGCAGAGAGGGAACGGCGCCTGCGAGTCAAAATAACTCGCGAAGCACTTTTTCGCCACCTCTGATCTACAGTATCACATTTCACCTGCATTTCTGCAGCCATATCAGTGTTCAAATGAAATGTCACCAATACAAGTCTTAATAAAAAATCTCTTACTAGACCTTAAATCCGCACCAGCTGAAATTGCAAAGAAAGTAATAGAAAAGTTTAACTATGTGCTTTGAAGTACTAGGGGTAACCACACATTAGAACATATTGCCAATATTTTGTGTGGTAAAACAGAGAGTAAATGGTTGGATATTGAAGAAACATAACACTGAAAGAAACAGCAAAATTGAAATATGCACCTATAACATCTGTTTCACTGAACATTGCTAGAAACAAATATAGAATACAAATAACTTCTGGAAGCAACAGAGAATTGTTTTTGTTTTCAAACCTTAAAATGATTGCTGTTATATACTGCAATGGGAAGAATTAAGTTCACTTCAGCAGCCATTTTAGTTCACAAAATCGGTGAGTCTTACAACATTGCATGTTAACTTAAATTTTCAGTGTCAAAAATAATGCATGAAAGGAACATAATTTCAGTTTTTTTCATTATTTCATCATTTTTGTAAGGTTTTGAATAATATGCACTTATTTTCTTAGTTAATACATATATCTCTATTTTAAATCATATAATTACATATTTTGAACTTTTAATGCAAAATTATTCCGCCCTACCAATTACATAAGTTACTATGATCTTAAGATTTTCTGTTGTTTAAAATAAGACCTGAAGCTTTCCTAATGGCATAAATACTCTAAATTTTCTTAGGCTTCTAGCCAGGTAAATGGTTAGTTTGAAACCAATGTTTCATAGGTGTTCATCATCATCATCATCATTAGAATAAACTGATGGAAATGGAAGTTCGAATCTCCATATTTATAATGCTGGAGTGAAGCTGAAATCTTATTGGTTTGCAAAATTTTCTTGGCCATGAAGCAACTTGGATTTAATATGACTGAGGTTTGTGCACGGACCAAGAAAATCTTGCGAGCCAAAGAAATTTCAGCTTCTCTCTGGCACTATAAATATGGAGATCCAGACTTCCATTTCTATCAGTTTATCATGAAGACAAAGATGATGAACACCTTCGAAACTTGGATTTCAAACCAACCATTTACCTGTCTACAAGTTCGAGAAAATTTAGTGTTCTGTTGGGTTTTCTGTAGAAATTTACAATCTTTCTTACAGTTGTTAGCCAACGTGCATGTGATAATGTTCCTGGATTCTGAATGGCTGTTTGTGATGTGCAACATCCACTCATTAGAATCCGGCATATTTTCAACAAATATTTCTGATCAGAACTCATATGCCACATCATCCTTACAATAGGTTTTTCCTCTCAGTTCTGTAGCTGCTTCTGTATAGTCTTTGATTTTATATATGGCCCAGCTGTTTGCCCATCAAGTTTTTGTAAAAGATGGCATAATTATAGTAAACCTCTGCAGAAGCCTGCCAACATGAGTTTCAATAATTTTTATAATTCTACCTTGAGCACCCACATTTGTAGAATTAACACTAGAATGAGGAGGTGCTCCATCGTGCATGAAGTACACGTTTTGTGGCACAGCTAAAGGCACATCTGCTAACAGATCAGGTAGAACATTCTCAATGAAATTATGGTAACTTTGTCCGTTGAGCCTGGGTGGAAGAACGTGAGGCCCTACCAAACAGTCACCAGCAATGTCGGCCCAAACATTGAAAGAAAATCTTTCTTGATAATTGCTTCAACAGTTGCATGAGGATTGACGTCAGCCCATGCATGCCGATTGTTTTAATTTACAATTTGATCTCGTTGAAACGACGCCTCATCTGTGAACAGTACCGTTGCACTAAAATTAGGGTTGACACTTTGTTGCATAAACCATTTGCAAAAGCGTACCCGTGCAGGAAAATCAGCTGCTGATAGTGCCTGCAAACGTAAATTGTATGGATACAGCCGGACCTCATGTAACACTCGTCAGACAGTCATGTGGTCAACATTCCTTGTTGCAGCTACTTGTCTTGTACTGACACTAGGGTTGTCGTCAACTGTCTGAAGAATTACCACCTCCTGTTGCGGTGTCCTCATCCTTCTAGGCCTCCCCCGGTCGCGAGTATCAGGCTGAAATGCCCCATGTTCCCTAAGACGACGAACAATGGCTTCAAACGTTTTCCTTTAGGGGCACCTTCATTCTGGAAATCTCTCCCGGTGCAAACGTTGAGCACAAGCGCCATTTCCGTCTGCTAATCCATTCATCTAATGGGCATCTGCCATCTGTGCATTTGTGTACACTGCCATTGCATGAGCTAAGTCTGTGATCAACTCTACTAGCACGTAGTAACCCGTGTGCTTGCCAAGGTTGTACTGCTCACTGGAACAGTTGATGTTACCTGTAAACAAGCAATGATGTAAGTCGCATGGCAACAGGTACATGTAAAACAAAACACTGGTGGTGCACCTATGATAATAACAATGTAGCCAGACATAACCAAGAGTGCATGTTCCCCATGATTCTAAGGTTTTGTTCGTGTGTGTCTCCCATGATAAATGAGTTGGAGAAAATGAATTGTAACTATAATCTTAGGTTTCTGATTCACAGGAGGTTAGGTTTAGTTTAGTATATATATAAGCTTACATCTCTGATTCACAGGAGGTTAGGTTAGGTTTGGTTTAGTTTAGCTTTTTATATATAAATTTAGCAACCAGTGGTTACATCAAGGTATGTGAGCATGTATTCCCTAACATTTTGTTAAACAGCCATAATAGTTTTTGTCAAATAATAAACTATATTAAAAGTCCAAAAGAAGCTTGAAATCATTAGGTGAATATTATAAATAATGGTCAACTGGAAAAAAATTAAATTTAAAATAAATAAAAACAGCATATTTGGTTTGAGCTACTAAACTGTGACATTTCAGTATTTTCTGGCCATTAGTCCATATGCTCACAAGTTACCCTTGCTGCAACTTTGCATTGGAATGGTTTTCTATTATCTTACTTTAAAGTCTGTGGGGGAACAAGTAGTAAGCCTTTTTCAACTTTTAATAAATCCTGCTTTGCACAAGACAAAAGGAGGAAAACATACAAAAAAATAGTATGCAAATCGTTGCTTAAAAATGGGTATTTTCATATAAGGCTATAATCTGCAGTTAAGTAGATATAGCTAAACTAATGGCAGCTGATTCATCAAGGATAACTACAGAATTCTTCTTGCAGCATTCAATTCAGGTTGCTTCCTATGCTTTTTCTCTTTCAGCTGATATTCTTAGTGTACCATAGTTAGAGGCAATCTTTTTTCACATTTCTTTTTTCTCTTCTTCAAATTTTGTGAAATGAGTTTCAATTTTTGTGTTTTCCCGCTATATGCATTGTATTGCTTTAATTTCACTATATTCAATATTTGATAGTTATTTTTATTAAAATTATTAAATATAATTTTAAACACAATAAATATAAGAATAGAAGGTAAATGTGCACCACAATTAATATAATAATTACAAAATAGTAATGTGTTACTTTATTTTTTATTTTATTTCTTATTGATACTATGGTGCTCTGTTACATAGGCAGTGCAGACTCACTACATACTTCTTTACTTTGCGAAAGACAACATAACACATGTTACAATATTGCTTTCTTTCATCAGTCACCTTTAATTGTTAACAATTAAATTATACCTTGAGAAAAACCTCTCTGCATCAACTAATGAACAGATAACCCAAATCCCACCAAGGGGCCTACTACAGTAGGTACAGGACTGGCACTCCCGGGGTCCTGAGCCACAGTCTCGATTGGGTTCCTCTAAAAGATGAGAGGGCGTAAGCCAAACACCCAATCAACTTTGGTCCATAAGTGTGTTTCACTATCAGTTACCTTCCTGAACACAATCTGAAGGATCCCGCGGCGTGGGTCGGAGGAGGGGAATCACAAGGGTGACTGGGTAATGTGTAATTCCCAGCCCCTGAGTATCATGTAGACTGTGTTCAACATTCTTCCAAAATTTTTAAACTGTACAATTGATTTCTCCTTTGTAGGCATAAGTAACCTTGCAACATCATGTTGATTACAGATGGTGGCATGTTCTTGTAGTTTTTCCAGTCCACTTCGTGCATATCGATCGTCAAAATGTGTAAAACAACGCTTACAGGTATAAACACGTTCCTTACATTTCGTTTTCTGATGTCGAATAAATTTTTTCAAAATTCTTTATATAAACGTAGTGATGTCTCCCACTACTGTCACTCAATAGTAGGAGGTCACGGCGGTCAGGTAGTTCAGTCTCAACGACTTTTATCGGATACACTTCATGCTTCTCATCCAGCCCGAAGACGTTGATAGACATCCTGTTAAGCTTCTCAAATTTAGGTATTTGAGAAAGCGGAGTTGGATAAGTAACTCAGCTGAAGTCGTATTTATTTTGAAGTTGTTCGTATTTGCTCACGCGTTGTGCATCCTTCTCAACGAATTTGGCTAATACAGAATACATAAAGCATAGCTCATGAGTTAAATTCTGGATGTTAATGCATGCTTTTCTTGCTTCAACAGATGGAGGCAGGGGAATGTAGCTACTTTCCCGTAACGGGTTGTACTTGTTAATACGAAGACGAATTCCTTCCACAGTAAGCAGAGCCCAGTTGCTGCCCTTAAGTTGTGATTCCTCCAATTCAGTAACCAACTTCTTCATTTTCGTTTCCAGCATAGAGTCCAGGTCCGTTTCTAGGAAAACAGCTTGATTCCGGGTTTTAAATGTTTTGTCACAGGTTTCTCCGACACTGTTAACAAATCTACACTCAGCTAGCAGATTAATTTTCACACTTTTGTGAATACCAAGCTCTTTATGTACAGCCTGGATTATTCGCTGTTTCGCCTCATGCAGGTACATATTCAGGTCCTTAGTTGATTCACAACGTATAAAATATGATTTCCAGCGTCCATTGAATGAAGTTTCATATTCTATCATGTCACAGTCATCCATTGTAGAAAATAACTCATGCTTACTAGGTTCTAATCTACGTTTCTTCTCAGGCCTGTTTATTTCACACGCATCTTCGTGTCGACGACCCTTATAACTGTCTTTGAAGGCTACATTACAATATTTACATTTGAAGAGCTTTTTACAACGTAGCTCATGTCGTCTTTTATCATATCCACGGAGGAACTTCTTACAGCATTTACCACAAGAGTATCCTGAGGCACTAGGAATGATATCACTATATAAGGACTTATTAAATTTTCTTCTTTATATAATAACGTATTAACCTTTCTTCAAGGAAATGTACGCCTCTTCACCTTGATAACACTTTAGAAGGTCGATTATTTTCTGAGAGAACAGCGATGTTAACACCTCAGAGATGATTAACAGAATGAGGTCCAATGCTCGAGATTGCTCTATTTATAGAGGAAGCATAAACCTTTTTGAATCAATTATATAACGTATTAACCCTTCTTCAAGGAAATCTGTGCCTTTTCACCATGATAACACTTTAGAAAGCCGATTGTTCTCTGAGAGTAGAACGATATTGACAGCTCAGAGTTATTTAGCAGAATGTAGTCCAATGCTCCAGATCACCCTATTTATAGAGAAGGCACGAACATTTTTAGATCGATTATATACTGAGTTTTAATACTAAAACGGTGATGAAGCCTGTAAGCTCTTATATTTCAATTGGTGTTACACTGATTTTCGGGCGTCTCCGTATAGCTTCGCATGCTTAGAGTGAGTGAGCAAAGTATTGTGAAGATGTATGTATTATTCGGGTATAATCGTGCAGATTCGGGTGCTTGACTCGTGAGGGTGATGAACGATCCGTCGACCGAGCAAGAGGCCAGCATTCCCCCTGCGTAACGAAACCTAGAAGCATAAAGATGCGAATGAAATGATGGATGTAAATGAAATAGAATTAAAGGAAATCGTGATAGCATACACCTCTCTGGCATTCACCTGCAGACCAAGGAAAACCATAAAAGATATGATGTCAGAGTGAGCAACCAATGGATATCGAACACCTTAACCCAAGAAGCACACTAAAAGGTGCAAATTTTATAAAATGAAAGAAAATCGTGATAGATGGGAAACCACTCAGGCATTCGCCTGCAGACCAGGGAAAATCGTGAAACTTTTGATGTCAGAGTGAGCAACCAACGGAAATCGAACCAGGGAGACCTTCAGAATGTACACCTGAAAGATGTAAATTATATAGAATGAAAGAAAATCGTGATAGATGGGAAACCACCCAGACATTCACCTGCAGACCAGGGAAAATCGTGAAACATCTGATGTCAGAGAGAGCAACCAACGGAAATCGAACCAGGGAGACCTTCAGATTGTACACGCGAAAGATGTAAATGAAATAGAATGAAAGAAAATCGTGATAGATGGGAAACCACCCAGACATTCACCTGTAGACCAGGGAAAATCATGAAAAATGTCAGAGCGAACAACCAACGGGAATCGAACTCCTGAACCCTAACAGCACACGTAAAGATGCAAATTATATAGAATGCAAGGAAATCGGAAACGATGAGAAACCACTCAGGCATTCGCCTGCAGACCAAGGAAAACCATGAAAAATATGATGTTAGAGTGAGAGGCTGACGTTAATCGACAAAGGGATCCTACAAGCGCACGTGAAAGATGTAAAATATATAGAATGAAAGGAAATCGTGATAGAAGAGAAATCACCCAGGCAATCACCTGAAGACCAGGGAAAACCACGAAAATATGATGTTAGAGTGAACAACCAAAGGGAATCAAACCTGGGAGACCTTCAGATTGTACACGTGAAAGATGTAAATTATATAGAATGAAAGGAAATCGCGATAGATGAGAAACGAGCCAGGCATTCGCCTGCAGACCAGGGAAACCCGCGAAAAATCTGAGGTTAGAGTGAACAGCCGATGGTAATCGAACCAGGGAGACCATCGGATTGTACACGTGAAAGATGTAAATGAAAGGGAAAGTAAATCGTGATAAGAAACCACCCAGGCATTCGCCTGCAGACCAGCGAAAACTGCGAGAAACCTAAGGTCAGAGTCATGGTCTCTACGGAAATCGAACCCGGGGTTTCCTGAATGCGAGCCTCACACGTTATCATATGAACCAGACCGTAAAAACAGGTTTATACCATACAGCTCATAACAATAGCCTTCCATGGCAGATGACGTCATATCTGTAGACAGACTGTCTGGGATCAGACCGACATGTTGAAACGCGCTCGATCATTCAGACAGATGTTTACATTCAATCCCTACCATACCAACCACCGCAATCCATTACACAGCAAAGTTAACATAATTTCTATTTTGATACTTTAGAGAAAAAAAGCGTAGTTTTTTCTCTCCTTATATAATTAAATTCATGTATATACCCTATTATTTTGATGTGTTTTCAACCCTTCAGTACTTTCTCTCCCTCATCCCCCTAATTCACCCTAAGGAATCAGTACACAATGACATTTTTATACGCTTAATGTCCATTTATCACAGAAAACCGCTACATTTGACTGTAATCACCAGCAAAGTAATTTTTTTCCAGAGTTACTCCGATTTTAAGCTGGTAGAATCGTATTAGAAAATTTATCATATTTTCAGTTCAAAGTGGGTAAACATTTTAAAGTCACCGATTCCCGCTATTTACGTTTAGCATAAAGATTAACGTATTTCATTTTTAAGGCCGTCTTGTTAAATATAATGTCTCGCAATCCATTTTTAAAATCAACTCAAGCGCGCGTTTAACGCATATAATGGCGGTCTTCATATACCCAACATGGCTGCCATGCAGGTTAAACCCTTCAATATGGCGACTTCGGCATCTTCCCACAGTTTCTAATGGCGGACGATAGAGCGAGCGCGGAAAGGAGGTGGAAAACTGGCTGACCGTATGGTGGGGAGGCTAGCTATCGTTATGACTTACATGCAGACGCCAGAGATCATTAGTCGTACGGATGCTTCCGTACAGGACGGAGCGATAGGTCCCCGAGAGCATCTTTAAGGCACGCCAGTGTGTCGCGTGTTCTTTGATTTCTTACGCCAACTTTACCTTTTAGTCATGCATTCATCTAAGAGATGTACTATTCGTTAGGACGACAGTAGTCAAATATGCCTTACAAAGAAACTAGCTTATGATATAAACGTTTATTCGACATATTAAACTTAATTACTTTTGATGTTATACGAAGATGAAATTGTATTGACGTCACTGGATTCAATCCAAGACCACCAGGTCAGCTTGGAACAACAGTCAATGACGCGCCACATTCCTTTACCGCATATCGCTTTCTCGTTCCATTCAGGAGATATAAGCCTTTCACGGTAATAATAGATTTTTTGTGACACACCCCAATTAAAATGATCTGTAATGGAATTAATTACCCCACAGTAGAAAAAGAAGGCAACTCCGGGCTTCAAAGAGAAGTTGTCGACTCCCAGCCCCGCTTTGTATGCTATTCCGGCACCGCCATTTACGATAACAATGTGTTGCCCTGCGGTAAAGGGGTGGTTATATCCTTGGAATGTGGCGCGTCATTGACTGTTCCAGGTTGACCTGGTGGTCTTGGGTTGAATCCAGTGACGTGAATACAAATTCATCTTCGTATAACATCAAAAGTAATTAAGATAAATATGTCGAATAAACGTTTATATCATAAGCTAGTTTCTTTGTAGGGCATATTTGACTATTGACGTCCTGACAAATATTGCATATCTTAGATGAATGCATGACTAAAAGGTAAAGTTGATGTAAGAAATAAAAGAACACGCGAGACTGGCGTGCCTTAAGGAGGCTCTCGGGGACCTATCGCAGCGTCCTGTACGGAAGCATCCGTACGACTAATGATCTCTGGCGTCTTCATGTAAGTCATAACGATAGCTAGCCTCCCCACCATACGGTCAGCCAGTTTCCCACCTCCTTTCCGCGCTCGCCCTATCGTCCGCCATTAGAAACTGTGGGAAGATGCCGTAGTCGCCATATTGAAGGGTTTAACGTGCATGGCAGCCATGTTGGGTATATGAAGACCGCCATTATATGCGTTAAACGCGCGCTTGAGTTGATTTTAAAAATGGATTGCGAGACATTATATTTAACAAGACGGCCTTAAAAATGAAATACGTTAATCTTTATGCTAAACGTAAATAGCGGGAATCGGTGACTTTAAAATGTTTACCCACTTTGAACTGAAAATATGATAAATTTTCTAATACAATTCTACCAGCTTAAAATCGGAGTAACTCTGGAAAAAAATTACTTTGCTGGTGATTACAGTCAAATGTAGCGGTTTTCTGTGATAAATGTCATTGTGTACTGATTCCTTAGGGTGAATGAGGGGGATGAGGGAGAGAAAGTACTGAAGGGTTGAAAACACATCAAAATAATAGGGTATATACATGAATTTAATTATATAACGAGAGAGAAAAACTTCTACGCTTTTTTTCTCTAAAATATCAAAATAGAAATTATGTTAACTTTGCTGTGTAATGGATTGCGGTGGTTGGTATGGTAGGGATTGAATGTAAACATCTGTCTGAATGATCGAGCGCGTTTCAACATGTCGGTCTGATCCCAGACAGTCTGTCTACAGATATGACATCATCTGCCATGGAAGGATATTGTTATGAGTTGTATGGTATAAACCTGTTTTTACGGTCTGGTTCATATGATAACGTGTGAGGCTCGCATTCAGGAGACCCCGGGTTCGATTTCCGTAGGGACCATGACTCAGACCTTAGGTTTCTCGCAGTTTTCGCTGGTCTGCAGGCGAATGCCTGGGTGGTTTCTTATCACGATTTACTTTCCCTTTCATTTGCATCTTTCATGTGTACAATCCGATGGTCTCCCTGGTTCGATTACCATCGGCTGTTCACTCTAACCTCAGATTTTTCGCGGGTTTCCCTGGTCTGCAGGCGAATGCCTGGCTGGTTTCTCATCTATAGCGATTTCCTTTCATTCTATATAATTTACATCTTTCACGTGTACAATCTGAAGGCCTCCCAGGTTCGATTCCCTTTGGTTGTTCACTCTAACATATTTTTCATGGTTTTCCCTGGCCTTCAGGTGAATGCCTGGGTGATTTCTCATCTATCACGATTTCCTTTCATCCTATATATTTTACATATTTCACGTGCGATTGTAGGATCCCTGTGTCGATTACCGTCAGCCTCTCACTCTAACATCATATTTTTCATGGTTTTCCCTGGTCTGCAGGCGAATGCCTGAGTGATTTCTCATCGATTCCGATTTACTTTCATTCTATATAATTTGCATCTTTACGTGTGCTTTTAGGGTTCAGGAGTTGGTTTCCCGTTGGTTGTTCACTCTGACATTTTTCATGATTTTCCCTGGTCTACAGGTGAATGTCTGGATGGTTTCCTATCTATCACGATTTTCTTTCATTCTATATCATTTACATCTTTCACGTGTACAATCTGAAGGTCTCCCTGGTTCGATTTCCGTTGGTTGCTCGCTCTGACATCAGATGTTTAACGATTTTCCCTGGTCTGCAGGCCAATGCCTGAGTGGTTTCCCATTTATCACGATTTTCTTTAATTCTATATAATTTGCACCTTTTACGTGTGCTTTTAGGGTTCAGGTGTTCGATACCCATTGGTTGCTCACTCTGACATATCTTTTATGGTTTTCCCTGGTCTGCAGGCGAATGCCTGGGTGGTTTCACGTCGATTCTAATTTCCTTTCCCTTTAAATCTTTTTCATTTTTTTCTTTCACGTGTGTTTCTAGGGTCCTTTGTTTGATTTACCGTCGGTCTCTCACTCTAACCTGGGATTTTTCATGGGTTTCCTTGGTCTGCAGGCGAATGCCAGAGATGTGTATGCTATCACGATTTCCTTCTATTCTATTTCATTTACATCTTTCATTTCATTCGCATCTTTATGCTTCTAGGTTTCGTTGCGCAGGGGCAATGCTTGCCTCTTGCTCGGTCGACGGATCATTCATCACCCTCACGAGTCAAGCACCCGAATCTGCACGATTATACCCGAACAATACATGCATCTTCACAATACTTTGCTCACTCACTCTAAGCATGCGAAGCTATACGGAGACGCCCGAAAATCAGTGTAACACCAATTGAAATATAAGAGCTTACACGCTTCATCACTGTTTTAGTATTAACATTCAGTATATAACTGATCTAAAAAGGTTCGTGCCTTCTCTATAAATACCGTGATCTCGAACATTGGACTTCATTCTGCTAAATAACTCTGAGCTGTTAACATCGTTGTACTCTTAGAATAATCGGCTGTCTAAAGTGTTATCAAGGTGAAAAGGCGCAGATTTCCTTGAAGAAGGGTTAATACGTTATATAATTGATTCAAAAAGGTTCATGCTTCCTCTATAAATAGAGCGATCTCGAGCCTTGGACTTCATTCTGTTAATCATCTCTAAAGTGTTAACATCGCTGTTCTCTCAGAAAATAATCGACCTTCTAAAGTGTTATCAAGGTGAGGCGTACATTTCCTTGAAGAAAGGTTAATACGTTATTATATCAAGAAGAAAAATGAATAAGTCCGCATATAAGGATATCATTCCTAGTGCCTCAGGATATTCTTGTGGTAAATGCTGTAAGAAGTTCCTCCGTGGATATGATAAAAGACGACATGAGCTACGTTGTAAAAAACTCTTCAAATGTAAATATTGTAGTGTAGCCTTCAAAGATAGTTATAAGGGTCGTCGACACGAAGATGCGTGTGAAATAAACAGGCCTGAGAAGAAACGTAGATTAGAACCTAGTAAGCATGAGTTATTTTCTACAATGAATGACTGTGACATGATAGAATATGAAACTTCATTCAGTGGACGCTGGAAATCATATTTTATACGTTGTGAATCAACTAAGGACCTGAATATGTGCCTGCACGAGGCGAAACAGTGAATAATCCAGGCTGTACATAAAGAGCTTGGTATTCACAAAAGTGTGAAAATTAATCTGCTAGCTGAGTGTAGATTTGTTAACAGCATCGGAGAAACCTGTGACAAAACTTTTAAAACCCGGAATCAAGCTGTTTTCCTAGAAACGGACCTGGACTCTATGCTGGAAACGAAAATGAAGAAGTTGGTTACTGAATTGGAGGAATCACAACTTAAGGGCAGCAACTGGGCTCTGCTTACTGTGGAAGGAATTCGTCTTCGTATTAACAAGTACAACCCGTTACGGGGAAGTAGCTACATTCCCCTGCCTCCATCTGTTGAAGCAAGAAAAGCATGCATTAACATCCAGAATTTAACTCATGAGCTATGCTTTATGTATTCTGTATTAGCCAAATTCGCTGAGAAGGATGCACAACGCGTGAGCAAATACGAACAACTTCAAAATAAATACGACTTCAGCTGAGTTACTTATCCAACTCCGCTTTCTCAAATACCTAAATTTGAGAAGCTTAACAGGATGTCTATCAACGTCTTCGGGCTGGATGAGAAGCATGAAGTGTATCCGATAAAGGTCGTTGAGACTGAACTACCTGACCGCCGTGACCTCCTACTATTGAGTGACAGTAGTGGGAGACATCACTACGTTTATATAAAGAATTTTGAAAAAATTTATTCGACATCAGAAAACTAAATGTAAGGAACGTGTTTATACCTATAAGCGTTGTTTTACACATTTTGACGATCGATATGCACGAAGTGAACTGGAAAAACTACAAGAACATGCCACCATCTGTAATCAACATGGTGTTGCAAGGGCAGTATGCCTACAAAGGAGAAATCAATTGTCAGTTTAAAAATTTTGAAAGAATGTTGAAACTACCTTACTTCATCTACGCAGACTTTGAAAGCATTCTCGCTCCATGTCATACATGTATACCCGATCCTGAAACTTCATATACAACCTCTTATCAGCAGCATGTACCTATGAGTTTTTGCGTTTACGTTAAACCATCATCTGGCGTTGAACATCTGGAAACTGGACTTCCTAAGCATCCCTATGTATATCCTGGTGTTGCTGCTGCTCAGAAGCTTATGAAATACTGTATTCCTTACAAAGGAGATTAATAATATATACAAATCTGTCATGCCCCTGAAACTTACGGATCAACAGCAGATGGATTGCAACGCCTCTACAGTATGCTAGTTGTGTGGAAAAGCCTTTACTGAAGAGAACTATAAAGTACGCGACCATGATCACATCAGTGGTGAATATCGTGGACGTCTACATAATGAATGTAATTTAGCCTGCAAAACACCTAAATATATTCCAGTCTTCATGCACAACCTCAGTGGGTATGACTCATACTTCATTGTTAAGGAGCTGGGATGTACAAGTGATCGGGTGGAAGTAATTCCTAGCTCTGAAGAAAGCTATATATTATTCTCCAAGTATGTAGGAGATATAAAGCTTCGGTTTGTAGATAGTTTTCGGTTTCTCGGTACAAGCTTGGATAAGCTGGTGAAGAATCTAACATCGTACCCTGAAACACTTCGGAGAAGACAAGATGAAGTTGATAACGCGTAAGGGTGTATTTCCCTATGATTACGTCACTTCATGGGATGTCTTGAACGAAACCTGCCTGCCTCCTAAGAACTACTTCTACAATAAATTGAATGAAGAAGCAATTAGTGATGCTGACTACGATCACGGTAGAAATGTTTGGGAGCTGTTTGATGCAAGAAACCTGGGTGAGTACAGCGTACCTCTACTTAATATCTGATGTACTTCTTCTAGCTGATGTCTTTGAGACATTTAGAGAGCAAACCCTCAAAACACATAAAGTCGACCCTGTTCATTATTTTACCTCTCCAGGATTTACATGGGACGCCATGTTCTGTATACAGGAATTCAGCTGGAATTGTTACAGGATTATGACCAATTACTCATGGTGGAATCCGGTATAATAGTAGGTTTATGTCAAGTCTCTCACCGTTATGCCGAAGCAAACAACGCTTACATGGAGAAGTATGATCCGTCGAGATCAACCCAATTCATTACACATGAGGACTCTAATAACCAAAATGGATGGGCCTGGTGTCACGCCCTCCCTTATGGTGGATTTGAGTGGATATCACCTGAAAAAATCGACTTAGGAAGACTAAGAAGATAATCCTCATGGATATATATTAGAAGTCGATATCGAGTATCCTGCAGAACTTCACGATCTGCATAATCATTTACCATTCCTGCCAGAGTGTGTGAAGCCTAAGGACTCGAGTACAAAGAAACTGATACCTCATCTTGGACCTCGAAAGAAGTATGTAGTACATTACATGGCTTTGAAGCAAGCACTTAATCATGGACTACGGTTAACAAAAATTCATCGGGTGCTACAATTCCGCCAGTCACAGTGGTTAAAACCGTATGTGGAATTTAACATCAGACTACGACAACAAGCTGCAAATGATTTTGAGAAGGACCTCTACAAACTGTTTAACAACGCTGTTTGGAAAAACAATGGAAAAGCTTCGTAACCGTATGGATATACGACTGGTGACAATTGAGAAGACTCTGGAAAAGTTAATTGCCAAGCCTACGTTTATCGATCGAACAATATATGCTGCTAATCTAGCCGCTGTACATATGGCCTCTCGTCAGATCGTATTCAACAAGCGTATATACATCGGTATGAGTGTGTTGGACATCTCCAAGACATTAATGTACCACTATCATTATGATGTGTTGCTGCCATATTATGGATCTGAAAACCTGAACCTCGTGTATATGGATACCGATTCATTCATTCATCGTGTGACGGCGGTGCTACAGAACTAAATGTGCCAGATCGCAGGAATGAAGGTTGGCGCGCATGGTAACGCCCCCGGGCTTCAGCGAAGGAGTGTTTTTCCTTTACCCGGATCTCCTGGATCGCCTTCTCGTCCAAGTACCGCGGACAGTCGGCAAACGAAGCAGAATGAGACCCTTTACAATTAACGCAGACGGGGGCTGTTGAACAGGTACCTTCGTGTGAGGGCTGGCTACATGTTGAACAGATGTTAACAGCACTCTTACATGAGACTTGCGTATGCCCAAAACGTTGGCATTTAAAACAACGCAGAGGTCTAGGAATATAAGGCCTCAGAAATCCGTTCGTACCCTGCGGAAATGCTCGTGGGCAGATCGACGCCATCAAATGTTAGAAACAGGGTACGAGTGGGTACCAATACGCCGTCGCGTTTGGCCTGCACTCGATGCACTGCAGTCACCTTTTGATCGGATAGATATTCTACTAGATCCTCGTCCGATATACCATCGAGGCTATGGGTGGTAACGACGCCCCGACAGGAATTCAATGTGCGTTGCTTCTCGACACGTATGGGATAACCGTGGAGAAGCGTAGCGCGCAACAAAGTCTTACTTTGCTGATCGGACTTAGTTTGTGCCAATAAGGAACCATTCCGTAGACGAGTGCAGGATTGAACCGCACCAGCAATAGCATCAATGCCCTTTTGAATGATGAAAGGGTTCACCTTCTCAAAACTTTGTCCTTCTTCGGTTCGTGAAATGACCAAGTAACAACCAGTTGTCGGTGGTGTCACTTCTGTTACATAAACTTTTCGGCGCTTGTTGGTATTAATGGAGGAAGGGTGCTCAATAGCGAAATAAATCCTCCACCATTGCAACCGTCTCCGACCTCGGGCTCTGACTTCCCGGACGTTACCCCGGCTTGGGTGAGTGGCCTATCTATACCGAGCTCACCCCAGGGTCACACCTCCCAGAACATAGACAGAGGGACCCAATGGCCGTCGGAAGTCAGCAGCTCATGCAATGGCCCCCCCCGCGGGACTGCAGTTGAACAGCGGATACGAACAGAAACCCTACATGACGACCCCGGGTGGTGGGGATGACGCCATTACCCACTCACCCAGCTGCGCACCCCGTGCGCGGGTATCCGTCAGGCTGTGTCCACGGAGGATTAAAAGAAAAGATAAAAGAAATAAAACTGTGGGGGCGTTTCGCACGCAAGGTAGGCCGGCCAGGAAGAAAAAGAGTGGTGTGAATGTCGTGGTGCGAAATGGTCGGAAAGTGACAAGGGAAGAAAGAAACGATGGTGAGGTGCGGTATGAATGGAATGTAAAGAAGGCACGAGAGCCTACCTTGTGTCCACCGGTCACGACCCCTCAGGGGCTCACCTTATGTGAGTACGGGTTTTTGGCGCACCCGGGGGTTCCCGAGCCAATCATCGCCATATTCATCCCCTCACTCCCATCCGGTCGAGGTGGGTTCTTCTCGTGACCGGTGGACCCAAGGTAGGCTCTCGTGCGTTCCTTGCATTCCATCCATACCGCACCTCACCATCGTTTCTTTCTTCCCTTATCACTTTTCGGCCATTTCGCACCACGACATTCGCATATCTCTCTTTTTCTTCCCCGCCGGCCTACCTTGCGTGCGAAACGCCCACACAGTTTTAGTTTCTTTTATCTTTTTATTTAAATCCTCCGTGGACACAGCCTGACGGATACCCGCGCACCGCGTGCGCAGCTGGGTGAGTGGGTAATGGCATCATCCCCACCACCCGGGGTCGTCATGTAGGGTTGTTGTTCGTATCCGCTGTTCAACTGCAGTCCCGCGGGGGGGCCATTGCATGAGCTGCTGGCTTCCGACGGCGATTGGGTCCCTCTGTCTATGTTCTGGGAGGTGTGACCCTGGGGTGAGCTAGGTATAGATAGGCCACTCACCCAAGCCGGGGTAACGCCCGGGAAGTCAGAGCCCGAGGTCGGAGACGGTTGCAATGGTGGAGGATTTTTTTCGCTATGGAGCACCCTTTCTCCATTGTTAACAACAAGCGCCGCAAAGTTTTAGTAACAGAAGTAGCACCGCCAACAGCTGGTTGTTACTTAGTGATTACACGTACGGAGGAGGGACAATCATTCGAGAAGGTGAACCCTTTTATTATCCAGAAGGGCATTGACTCAATTGCTGGTCCGGTTCTTTCCTGCACTCGGCTTCGTAATGGTTCGTTGCTAGTTCAAAGCAAATCCGAGGCACAAAGTAAGTCCTTGTTGAGCGCCACGCTTCTCCACGGTTATCCTATCCGTGTTGAGAAGCACCGCACCTTGAATTCTTGTAGAGGCGTTGTCACCACGCATAGCCTCGATGGTATCTCTGACGAAGACCTGGTGGAATATCTTGCAGACCAGAGGGTGACAGCGGTTCATCGAGTGCAGGCCAAACGCGACGGCGTGTTGGTACCCACTCGTACCCTGTTTATTACATTTGATGGCGTCGATCTGCCCACGAGCATTTCCGCAGGGTACGAACGTATTTCTGTGAGGCCTTATATTCCTCGACCTCTGCGTTGTTTTAAATGCCAACGTTTTGGGCATACGCAAGTCTCATGTAAGAGTGCCGTTAACATCTGTGCAACCTGTAGCCAGCCCTCACACGAAGGTACCTGTTCAACAGCCCCCGTCTGCGTTAATTGTAAAGGGTCACATTCTGCTTCGTTTGCCGACTGTCCGCGGTACTTGGACGAGAAGGCGATCCAGGAGATCCGGGTAAAGGAAAAACTCTCCTTCGCTGAAGCCCGGAGGCGTTACCATGCGCGCCAACCTTCACTCCTGCGATCTGGCACATTTAGTTCTGTTGTTGCCTCGCCAGTACCACGAGTAGATGCCGAAACTCAGACCTGGACCTTGACTGGATTAACCGCCACTACCATCCGGCCGTCTATTAAGGCTACAGTTACCAAGCCGTATAAACCTGGTCCCAAGTCAATGAAGTCGCAAGCCGTTGAAAAGAAGCCCAAGCAGAAACTTCGTAGGGAAGATTTTTTGACAGACCCTCCGCGTGCGCGCGGTAACAAAAGTTCACCTTCTCCTCCTCGGAGGTCGCTGTCCCAGGATGGTCCTGGGACAAGCCGCGCTCAGCGGCACCCTTCACCCATCGCCACCCAGAACCGATTCACGGCGCTTGAATCGGTTTCTGGCACTGAGCGCGTGGCCCTCCCTCCGAGGAAGCTATGGAGTCTGACCAACTCCATACAAAAGCCCGAGCCCAAAGGTTAAACAAAAGGTAATTTTAAGCCGCCCTTCTAAATAGACAGTTTATCCCCTTATTCTTAATGGCTATCCTGACCTGGAATGTACGTGGTGTACGATCGCATAGGGCGGAACTGCAACTTTTATTGCGTTCCCATTCACCTATGGTCGTATGTTTGCAGGAGACTAAGCTTCGCCTTCACGATCCTTTTGATCTCCGAGGATATACTCCGGTTCGCTACGACCTTGAACCGGAGGAGGGTACTCCTGCTCATGGAGGTGTCATGTTCTTAGTGCGTAACGACGTTCATTTTACACCTGTCACACTTACATCCGACTTGCAAGCTGTTGCCGTTCGCCTTCACTTACCCGGCTTTTTGTTTTCTGTTTGCTCTGTATATTCACCTCCATCGTCTCCCCTCGCTCCCGCGGACATTCGAGCTCTCCTGTCCGCTCTCCCAACACCATTTCTTCTTTTGGGAGATTTTAATGCCCATCACCCACTATGGGGTTCGCCATGGGCTTGTGCGAGGGGAACTCTTCTTTCCGACATTTTTATCAGTTCAACCTTTCCATCCTCAATACAGGTGCACCTACTTTTATTTCTGATTCTTCTGGTACATTCTCTCACCTGGACCTTGCGATTTGCTCAATCCAGCTTGCACGTCGTCTTCAGTGGAACGTCGTCGCTGACACCTACTCCAGCGACCATTTCCCCTGCATCGTTTCTCTTCTGTCGCACCACGTACAGCATTCCAGAGTACCTACCTGGAGATTCGCAAAAGCCGACTGGAGCTTGTATTCCAGCCTCGTGCATTTTGACGACCAGCCCTTCTCCGACATTAATCAACTAGTGCAGCACCTTACGTCTATTATTTTCTCAGCCGCCGAACGTGCAATACCCCGTTCATCCTCCCAACCTCGGCGGCCACCTGTTCCGTGGTGGAACGAGGATTGTCGGGACGCCGTTCGTGCCCGTAGGACTGCACTTAGGGTGTTTCGGCGACACCCTACACTTGATAATTTGGTGACTTTTAAACAATCGCGCGCCAGGGCTCGTCGCATTATTCAGGATAGCAAGAAGCCATCTTGGGCTCTTCATTGCTCTCGGCACTCCGCTCCCGGGCCGGACGGCATTCATGTCCTGATGTTAAAGAACCTTTCAGCCGACAGTAAACTATTTCTCTTACAGGTCTATAACCGTATTTGGCAAGACGGCATTTTTCCTTCCGTTTGGCGCGAAGCCACCATTGTCCCTATACTTAAGCCTTGGAAGGATCGCCAACTACCTTCCAGCTACCGCCCTATCTCCCTCACCAGTTGCATTTGCAAGGTGATGGAGCGCATGATCAACGGGCGGTTGACATGGTGGCTTGAGTCTCAGAAACTTCTAGCGAACGCTCAGTGCGGGTTTCGTCGCTATCGCTCTACCGTCGACCATCTGGTGTCCTTGTCGACGCATATTATGAATGGATTTCTGAGAAAGTGTCAAACCGTGGCTGTATTTTTTGACCTGGAGAAAGCTTATGACACTTGTTGGAGGGGCGGCATTTTACGTACACTTCACGATTGGAATATCCGCGGTCGTCTTCCCATATTTCTTCGGGAGTTTATGACGGACCGCGTCTTTCGTGTACGTGTGGGCTCGGTTTTATCTCGTCGTTTTATTCAAGAGAACGGAGTACCGCAGGGCTCTGTACTCAGTGTCACACTTTTTGCGATTGCTATCAACCCCATTGTTGATTGTATTCCACCTGGCATTTCATCGTCCCTTTTTGTTGACGATTTCGCTATTTATTGTAGTTCACGGCGGACCTGTCTACTCGAGCGCCGTCTCCAGAGCTGTATCGACCGTCTCTACGCCTGGAGTAACGCCAACGGCTTTAATTTCTCCGCCGAGAAATCCGTCTGCATCAACTTTTGGCGGCGGAAGTATTTCCCTCCGCCCTCTCTCCATCTTGGGCCAGGGATACTTCCGTTTGCAGACGAGGCGAAATTTTTGGGGTTGATTTTTGATAGGAAGTTGTGTTGGACCTCGCACGTTTCCTTTTTAAAAGCAAAGTGTGACCGTTCTCTTAATCTTTTACGTGTTTTAAGTGGCACATCCTGGGGAGCTGATCGGACCGTCCTTCTTCGTCTTTATCGCTCTTTGGTCCGATCCAAGCTTGATTACGGGTGTATTGTTTATTCGTCGGCACGTCCATCTGTGTTACGTCGATTGAATGCCATTCACCATCGTGGCATAAGAGTCGCTACAGGGGCCTTTCCAACTAGCCCTGTACCCAGTCTGTACGCAGAAGCTGCAGAGCCTCCGCTGTCCTTCCGGCGTGAGATGCTTTTGTGCAGCTATGCTTGTCGACTCTCAAGCTTGCCTAACCACCCGTCCTTCGATGTATTTTACGAGGGTTCGCTTGACCGGCAATATTTCGTTAGCTCCTCTGCATTGCTCCCTCCAGGGGTTCGATTTCGACTGCTACTTCGGCATTTGGACGTTACGCCAGCGCCGGCCCTTACCCGAGGGGAAACGCGCTTTCCTCCATGGTCGCGCGCTGAGGCCCACATCCACCTTGGGCTAACGTCGATGCCGAAAAATGCGACCCCTGCTTCTGTTCTTAGATCCGCCTTTTTAGAACTACAAGCGCAGTTCGGGGACTGTCATTTTATATATACTGATGGGTCTCAGACTGATGTTGGAGTAGGATGTGCCTTTGTTTTTGGTGTTCAGAGTTTTACTTTTCGTTTACCTCGACAATGTTCAATTTTTACCGCCGAACTTTTTAGCATTTATCAATCTGTTTTATACATTCAGCGGCTCGACTTACGGCACTGTTTTATTTGTACGGATTCTCAGTGCCCTTCAGGCTATTCATGCGCTGTACCATTACCACCCACTCGTACAGCGCATACATGACCTGCTCCACTCGCTTGGTGTCTCTGGTATCAGCGTGTCGTTCATGTGGATTTCAGGTCATGTGGGCATCTCAGGTAATGAGTCTGCCGACGCCGCTGCGAAATCGGCGATTTTATTACCCAGATTTTTTACTTCTGTTGTTCCCTCGTCTGATTCGTGTATTATTTTACGTCGCCGCATCCTCTCGCGCTGGCGCGATGAGTGGACGGCCCTCCGGGGGAACAAATTGCGGGAAGTTAAGCCTTTCCCGTTGATCTGGGGTACGTCTTCTCGTTCTTGCCGTCGGGAAGAGGTAATTTTAGCTCGTCTACGGATTGGACATTGTGTTTTTAGTCATAGGTATTTGCTCAGTGTTGACCCCGCACCACTCTGTGGGCAGTGTGTCGTGCCCTTAACGGTGCGTCACATTTTAACAGAGTGTCAGGTTTTAGCTGCATTGCGTGCTCGTGTGGGTCTGCCTGTTGGCCTAGCCAACGTTTTGGCAGACGACACGCGTGCTGTAGAATGTGTTTTACGTTTTATTCATGACAGTGATTTTAATCTGCGCATTTAATGCGTTGGGCGTCTGTTAGCTTAGTACTTTTATTCTGTCTGTTTTTATGGGAACTCTTATCCCCAGAGGACATTTGGCGCTCATGTCCCTCGCATTCTACAGTTCCTGACACGTTTTAATCTTTTATTGCCCTTGCTTTTAGTGTGTTGATTTTTCAGAACTTTATATTGTTGTTATTGTTATTCTTGTTGTTCTTGTTGTTCTTGTTGTTATTGTTGTTATTGTTATTGTTGTTATTGTTATTTTGTTATTGTTCTGTTGTTAGTTTTAGCCTTCTGAACATCGCGGGTTTGTGTCCCGCTTTTAACTATGCGGTTTTTTACCTGTTTTATATTTTGACCTTATCTTTTATACATTGTAAGGGTGCTGATGACCTTAGCAGTTTAGCGCCCTTAAACCGCATATCATCATCATCATCATCATCACCGGTCACGAGAAGAACCCACCTCAACCGGATGGGCCCCTCAGGGGCTCACCTTCTGTGAGTACGGGTTTTTGGCGCACCCGGGGGTTCCCGAGCCAATCATCGCCATATTCATCCCCTCACCCCCATCCGGTCGAGGTGGGTTCTTCAAGTGACCGGTGGACCCAAAGTAGGCTCTCGTGCGTTCTTTGCATTCCATTCATACCGCACCTCACCATCGTTTCTTTCTTCCCTTATCACTTTCCGGCCATTTCGCACCACGACATTCGCATATCTCTTTTTCTTCCCCGCCGGCCTACCTTGCGTGCGAAACTCCCACACAGTTTTAGTTTCTTTTATCTTTTTATTTAAATCCTCCGTGGACACAGCCTGACGGATACCCGCGCACCGCGTGCGCAGCTGGGTGAGTGGGTAATGGCGTCATCCCCACCACCCGGGGTCGTCATGTAGGGTTTGTGTTCGTATCCGCTGTTCAACTGCAGTCCCGCGGGGGGCCATTGCATGAGCTGCTGACTTCTGACGGCGATTGGGTCCCTCTGTCTATGTTCTGGGAGGTGTGACCCTGGGGTGAGTCTGGTATAGATAGGCCACCCCACCCAAGCCGGGGTAACGCCCGAGAAGTCAGAGCCCGAGGTCGGAGACGGTTGCAATGGTGGAGGATTTTTTTTCGCTATGGAGCACCCTTTCTCCATTATTAACAACAAGCGCCGAAAAGTCATTGTAACAGAAGTAGCACCGCCGTCATCTGGTTGTTACTTGATCATTTCGAGAACAGAAGAAGGACAAAACTTTGAGAAGGTGAACCCATTTATAATTCAGAAGGGCATAGATGCTTTTGCTGGTGCGGTTCAATCATGCACTCGTCTACGGAATGGTTCCTTATTGGCACAAACTAAGTCCGATCAGCAAAGTACGACCTTGTTGCGCGCTACGCTTCTCCACGGTTACCCCATCCGTGTTCAGAAGCACCGCACATTGAACTCCTGTCGGGGCGTCGTTACCACCCATAGCCTCGATGGTATATCGGACGAGGATCTCGTAGAATATCTATCCGATCAAAAGGTGACTGCAGTGCATCGAGTGCAGGCCAAACGCGACGGCGTATTGGTACCCACTCGTACCCTGTTTATTACATTTGATGGCGTCGATCTGCCCACGAGCATTTCTGCAGGGTACGAACGGATTTCTGTGAGGCCTTATATTCCTAGACCTCTGCGTTGTTTTAAATGCCAACGTTTTGGGCATACGCAAGTCTCATGTAAGAGTGCCGTTAACATCTGTGCAACCTGTAGCCAGCCCTCACACGAAGGTACCTGTTCAACAGCCCCCGTCCCCTCAGGGGCTCACCTTATGTGAGTACGGGTTTTTGGCGCACCCGGGGGTTCCCGAGCCAATCATCGCCACATTCATCCCCTCACCCCCATCCGGTCGCGGTGGGTTCTTCAAGTGACCGGTGGACACAAGGTAGGCTCTCGTGCGTTCTTTGCATTCCATCCATACCGCACCTCACCATCGTTTCTTTCTTCCCTTATCACTTTCCGACCATTTCGCACCACGCCATTCGCATATTTCTTTTTCTTCCCCGCCGGCCTACCTTGCGTGCGAAACGCCCACACTGTTTTAGTTTCTTTTATCCTTTTATTTAAATCCTCCGTGGACACAGCCTGACGGATACCCGCGCACCGCGTGCGCAGCTGGGTGAGTGGGTAATGGCGTCATCCCCACCACCCGGGGTCGTCATGTAGGGTTTGTGTTCGTATCCGCTGTTCAACTGCAGTCCCGCGGGGGGGCCATTGCATGAGCTGCTGACTTCTGACGGCGATTGGGTCCCTCTGTCTATGTTCTGGGAGGTGTGACCCTGGGGTGAGTCTGGTATAGATAGGCCACTCACCCAAGCCGGGGTAACGCCCGAGAAGTCAGAGCCCGAGGTCGGAGACGGTTGCAATGGTGGAGGATTTTTTTCGCTATGGAGCACCCTTCCTCCATTAATACCAACAAGCGCCGAAAAGTCATTGTAACAGAAGTAGCACCGCCGTCATCTGGTTGTTACTTGGTCATTTCGAGAACAGAAGAAGGACAAAACTTTGAGAAGGTGAACCCTTTTATAATTCAGAAGGGCATAGATGCTATTGCTGGTGCGGTTCAATCATGCACTCGTCTACGGAATGGTTCCTTATTGGCACAAACTAAGTCCGATCAGCAAAGTAAGACCTTGTTGCGCGCTACGCTTCTCCACGGTTACCCCATCCGTGTTGAGAAGCACCGCACATTGAACTCCTGTCGGGGCGTCGTTACCACCCATAGCCTCGATGGTATATCGGACGAGGATCTCGTAGAATATTTATCCGATCAAAAGGTGACTGCAGTGCATCGAGTGCAGGCCAAACGCGACGGCGTATTGGTACCCACTCGTACCCTGTTTATTACATTTGATGGCGTCGATCTGCCCACGAGCATTTCCGCAGGGTACGAACGGATTTCTGTGAGGCCTTATATTCCTAGACCTCTGCGTTGTTTTAAATGCCAACGTTTTGGGCATACGCAAGTCTCCTGTAAGAGTGCCGTTAACATCTGTGCAACATGTAGCCAGCCCTCACACGAAGGTACCTGTTCAACAGCCCCCGTCTGCGTTAATTGTAAAGGGTCACATTCTGCTTCGTTTGCCGACTGTCCGCGGTATTTGGACGAGAAGGCGATCCAGGAGATCCGGGTAAAGGAGAAACTCTCCTTCGCCGAAGCCCGGAGGCGTTTCCATGCGCGCCAACCTTCACTCCTGCGATCTGGCACATTTAGTTCTGTTGTTGCCTCGCCAGTACCACGAGTAGATGCCGAAACTCAGACCTGGACCTTGACTGGATTGACCGCCACTACCATCCGGCCGTCTATTAAGGCTACAGTTACCAAGCCGTATAAACCTGGTCCCAAGTCAATGAAGTCGCAAGCCGTTGAAAAGAAGCCCAAGCAGAAACTTCGTAGGGAAGATTTTTTGAAAGACCCTCCGCGTGCGCGCGGTAACAAAAGTTCACCTTCTCCTCCTCGGAGGTCGCTGTCCCAGGATGGTCCTGGGACAAGCCGCGCTCAGCGGCACCCTTCACCCATCGCCACCCAGAACCGATTCACGGCGCTTGAATCGGTTTCTGGCACTGAGCGCGTGGGCCCTCCCTCCGAGGAAGCTATGGAGTCTGACCAACTCCATACAAACAGCCCGAGCCCAAAGGTTAAACAAAAGGTAATTTTAAGCCGCCCTTCTAAATAGACAGTTTATCCCCTTATTCTTAATGGCTATCCTGACCTGGAATGTACGTGGTATACGATCGCATAGGGCGGAACTGCAACTTTTATTGCGTTCCCATTCGCCTATGGTCGTATGTTTGCAGGAGTCTAAGCTTCGCCCTCACGATCCTTTTGATCTCCGAGGATATACTCCGGTTCGCTACGATCTTGAACCGGAGGAGGGTACTCCTGCTCATGGAGGTGTCATGTTCTTAGTGCGTAACGACGTTCATTTTACACCTGTCACACTTACATCTGACTTGCAAGCTGTTGCCGTTCGCCTTCACTTACCTGGCTTTTTGTTTTCTGTTTGCTCTGTGTATTCACCTCCATCGTCTCCCCTCGCTCCCGCGGACATTCGATCTCTCCTGTCCGCTCTCCCAACACCATTTCTTCTGTTGGGAGATTTTAATGCCCATCACCCACTATGGGGTTCACCAAGGGCTTGTGCGAGGGGAACTCTTCTTTCCGACATTTTTTATCAGTTCAATCTTTCCATCCTCAATACCGGTGCACCTACTTTTATTTCTGATTCTTCTGGTACATTCTCTCACCTGGACCTTGCCATTTGTTCCCTCCAGCTTGCTCATCGTCTTCAGTGGAACGTCGTCGCTGACACCTACTCCAGCGACCATTACCCGTGCATCGTTTCTCTTCTGTCGCACCACGTACAGTATTCCAGAGTACCTACCTGGATATTCGCAAAAGCCGACTGGAGCTTGTATTCCAGCCTCGTGCATTTTGACGACCAGCCCTTCTCCGACATTAATCAACTAGTGCAGCACCTTACGTCTATTATTTTCTCAGCCGCCGAACGTGCAATACCCCGTTCATCCTCCCAACCTCGGCGGCCACCTGTTCCATGGTGGAACGAGGATTGTCGGGACGCCGTTCGTGCCCGTAGGACTGCACTTAGGGTGTTTCGGCGCCACCCTACACTTGATAATTTGGTGACTTTTAAACAATCGCGCGCCAGGGCTCGTCGCATTATTCAGGATAGCAAGAAGGCATCTTGGGCTCGTTTTGTCGCGTCTTTTAATCGTTTTACGCCTTCATCCGTTGTTTGGGATAAACTTCGTCGCTTCTCAGGTAAAGTGTCACATTGTACTGTTTCTGGCCTTCAGGTTTCTAATGCCACCATAGTGGATCCGGCTGCCATCGCTAACACTCTGGGTTCTGCCTTTGAGGCGGTTTCCAGTTCAGACCATTATTCCGCCGGCTTTCGCTCTATTAAAGACCGGCAGGATTCCGCATCATTTACTTTTCGGTCTGCTAATGATGAATGCTATAACGAACTATTCACAATGAGGGAGCTGGAGCACGCTCTTCATTGCTCTCGGCACTCCGCTCCCGGGCCGGACGGCATTCATGTCCTGATGTTAAAGAACCTTTCAGCCGACAGTAAACTATTTCTCTTACAGGTCTATAACCGTATTTGGCAAGACGGCATTTTTCCTTCCGTTTGGCGCGAAGCCACCATTGTCCCTATACTTAAGCCTGGGAAGGATCGCCAACTACCTTCCAGCTACCGCCCTATCTCCCTCACCAGTTGCATTTGTAAGGTAATGGAGCGCATGATCAACGGGCGGTTGACATGGTGGCTTGAGTCTCAGAACCTTCTAGCGAACGCTCAGTGCGGGTTTCGTCGCTATCGCTCTACCGTCGACCATCTGGTGTCCTTGTCGACGCATATTATGAATGGATTTCTGAGAAAGTGTCAAACCGTGGCTGTATTTTTTGACCTGGAGAAAGCTTATGACACTTGTTGGAGGGGCGGCATTTTACGTACACTTCACGATTGGAATATCCGCGGTCGTCTTCCCATATTTCTTCGGGAGTTTATGACGGACCGCGTCTTTCGTGTACGTGTGGGCTCGGTTTTATCTCGTCGTTTTATTCAAGAGAACGGAGTACCGCAGGGCTCTGTACTCAGTGTCACACTTTTTGCGATTGCTATCAACCCCATTGTTGATTGTATTCCACCTGGCATTTCATCGTCCCTTTTTGTTGACGATTTCGCTATTTATTGCAGTTCACGGCGGACCTGTCTACTTGAACGCCGTCTCCAGAGCTGTATCGACCGTCTCTACGCCTGGAGTAACGCCAACGGCTTTAATTTCTCCGCCGAGAAATCCGTCTGCATCAACTTTTGGCGCCGGAAGTATTTCCCTCCGCCCACTCTCCATCTTGGGCCAGGGATACTTCCGTTTGCAGACGAGGCGAAATTTTTGGGGTTGATTTTTGACAGGAAGTTGTGTTGGACCTCGCACGTTTCCTTTTTAAAAGCAAAGTGTGACCGTTCTCTTAATCTTTTACGTGTTTTAAGTGGCACATCCTGGGGAGCTGATCGGACCGTCCTTCTTCGCCTTTATCGCTCTTTGGTCCGATCCAAGCTTGATTACGGGTGTATTGTTTATTCGTCGGCACGTCCATCTGTGTTACGTCGATTGAATGCCATTCACCATCGTGGCATAAGAGTCGCTACAGGGGCCTTTCCAACTAGCCCTGTACCCAGTCTGTACGCAGAAGCTGCAGAGCCTCCGCTGTCCTTCCGGCGTGAGATGCTTTTGTGCAGCTATGCTTGTCGACTCTCAAGCTTGCCTAACCACCCGTCCTTCGATGTATTTTACGAGGATTCTCTTGATCGCCAATATTTTGTTAGCTCCTCTGCATTGCTCCCTCCAGGGGTTCGATTTCGACTGCTACTTCGGCATTTGGACGTTACGCCAGCGCCGGCCCTTACCCGAGGGGAAACGCGCTTTCCTCCATGGTCGCGCGCTGAGGCCCACATCCACTTTGGGCTAACGTCGATGCCGAAGCATGAGACCCCTGCTTCAGTCCTTAGATCCGCATTTTTAGAACTTCAGGCAACATTCGGAGACTCTAATTTTATTTATACTGATGGGTCTAAGAGTGATGTTGGAGTAGGATGTGCCTTTGTTTTAGGTGCGCATAGTTTTACTTTTCGTTTACCCGGGCAATGTTCGATTTATACCGCCGAACTTTTTAGTATCTATCAATGTGTTTTATACATTCAGCGGCATGTTTTACGGCGTTGTGTTGTTTGTTCGGACTCTCTGAGTGCCCTTCAGAGTATTAACGCGCTGTACTCTTACCACCCCCTCGTACAGCGCATTCATGACCTGCTCCATTCGCTGGGTGCCTCTGGCATCAGCGTCTCTTTTATGTGGATTCCAGGTCATGTGGGTATCTCAGGGAATGAGTCGGCCGACGCCGCTGCGAAATCGGCGATTTTATTACCCAGATTTTTTACTTCTGTTGTTCCCTCGTCAGATTCGTGTGTTATTTTACGTCGCCGCATCCTCTCGCGCTGGCGCGATGAGTGGACGGCCCTCCGGGGGAACAAGTTGCGGGAGGTTAAACCTCTTCCGCTAGTCTGGGCTACCTCTTCCCGTGCTTCTCGTCGGGAAGAGGTACTTTTAACACGCCTTCGTATCGGACATTGCCTTTTTAGTCATAGATACCTGTTAAGTGGTGATCCCGCACCTGTGTGTGGTCAGTGTGACGTGCCCTTAACGGTCCGTCACATTTTAACCGAGTGTCAAGTTTTAGCTCCACTGCGCGTTCGCGTGGGTCTGCCTGTTGGCCTAGCCAACGTGTTGGCAGACGACGCGCATGCTGTAGAATGTCTTTTACGTTTTATTACTGACATTGGTTTTAGCCGTCGCATTTGATGCGCTGAGCGCCTTTTAGCTGTTTGATTTTATATTGTTATAACTAATATAATTTTCCGGGCTGTTATGCCGTGGTCTGCTGAAGAAAGATTTCCCAGACGTTTCGTCCACAACTGCGGTGGACATCTTCAGTGGCGCGGACGAAGTCTTCTCGGAGAAAGTATCGCAGCCTCTGATGCGTTGGCCGTTGGTGCCGCTCTCTTTATAGTGTGGACGCTCTCTGCTGATTGGCCCGCTGGTATGAGGGGGCTGGCGCCGGCTGTGTTGTTGCTCTCTTCTGATTTGCTCGCAGTGTTTTTCGGTATTGCATGACCTTTCTTGTTTTTGATGACTAGATGCCAGTTACTGTTGAGTTTCAAAGCTTCTTCTTTCCTATTGAAATTATTGGGATGTTTATAAATCTCTATTGCTTCGCGTTGTAGCCGGGTATGGTAATGCTTTATGGAGGAAAGAATGTTGGTGTCCTGAAATCTAATAATGTGTTCGCCCTCGGCTTCAATGGCATGTTCGGCGACTGCCGATTTTTCTGTATGGCCCAGGCGGCAGTTTCTTTTGTGTTCGCTAAGTCTGGTGTTTGCGCTCCGCTGTGTGGTACCAATGTACACTGAACCACAGGAACAAGGAATACGGTAAACACCGGCCGATGACAGGGGGTCTCGGGGGTCTTTGGAAGAGCGCAGTAGGCTGTTTAATTGTCTTGTAGGTTTGAATACTGTTTTGACGTTATGACGTTGAAGTATATGTTCAATACGGTCAGTGACATTTCTGAAATATGGCAGAAAGACAATGGACTTGCTTTTGGGTTGGTCCTGAGTAACCGGTCGGGGCTTGGCCGGACGGCAGGCTCTTCTCACCTCTTGGACTGAATAACCATTTGATTGTAGAGCTGTTTCTAGGTGTCGGATTTCTTGTGGAAGTAAGTGTGGTTCACAAATACGGGAAGCACGGTTTGCGAGTGTCTTAATCATAGCACGTTTTTGTCTAGGATGGTGGTTGGAGTTCTTGTTAAGGTAACGGTCTGTGTGTGTGGGTTTGCGGTAGACAGTATGACCCAGCGTGCCGTCAGCCTTTTATATTGTTAGTTTTAATGGGGCCCTTCTCCCCGGACATAAGGCGCTCATGTTCCTTGCATTCTACAGTTCTTGACACGTTTTATTCTTTTAGTGACCATGATTTTAGTGTGTTGGTTTTACAGATATATTTATTGTTATTCTTGTTATTGTTATTATTGTTATTGTTTTTATTGTTATTGTTATTATTGTTATTGTTTTTATTGTTATTGTTATTCTTGTTATTGTTCTTCTATTGTTATTTTTAACGTTTTTGACATCGCGGGTTTGTGTCCCGTTTTTTAATTATGCGGTTTTTTACCTGTTTTTTATATTGTGACTTTATATTTTACTCATTGTAAGGGCGCTGATGACCGCAGCAGTTTAGCGCCCTTAAACCGCATTTCATCATCAACAGCCCCCGTCTGCGTTAATTGTAAAGGGTCTCATTCTGCTTCGTTTGCCGACTGTCCGCGGTACTTGGACGAGAAGGCGATCCAGGAGATCCGGGTAAAGGAAAAACTCTCCTTCGCTGAAGCCCGGAGGCGTTACCATGCGCGCCAACCTTCACTCCTGCGATCTGGCACATTTAGTTCTGTTGTTGCCTCGCCGGTACCACGAGTAGATGCCGAAACTCAGACCTGGACCTTGACTGGATTAACCGCCACTACCATCCGGCCGTCTATTAAGGCTACAGTTACCAAGCCGTATAAACCTGGTCCCAAGTCTATGAAGTCGCAAGCCGTTGAAAAGAAGCCCAAGCAGAAACTTCGTCGGGAAGATTTTTTGAAAGACCCTCCGCGTGCGCGCGGTAACAAAAGTTCACCTTCTCCTCCTCGGAGGTCGCTGTCCCAGGATGGTCCTGGAACAAGCCGCGCTCAGCGGCACACTTCACCCATCGCCACCCAGAACCGATTCACGGCGCGTGAATCGGTTTCTGGCACTGAGCGCGTGGGCCCTCCCTCCGAGGAAGCTATGGAGTCTGACCAACTCCATACAAAAAGCCCGAGCCCAAAGGTTAAACAAAAGGTAATTTTAAGCCGCCCTTCTAAATAGAGAGTTTATCCCCTTATTCTTAATGGCTATCCTGACCTGGAATGTACGTGGTGTACGATCGCATAGGGCGGAACTGCAACTTTTATTGCGTTCCCATTCGCCTATGGTCGTATGTCTGCAGGAGACTAAGCTTCGCCCTCACGATCCTTTTGATCTCCGAGGATATACTCCGGTTCGCTACGACCTTGAACCGGAGGAGGGTACTCCTGCTCATGGTGGTGTCATGATTTTGGTGCGTACTGACGTTCATTTTCAAACTATCACACTTACGTCCGACTTGCAAGCTGTTGCCATTAGACTGCAGTTACCCGGTTTTTTCTTTTCTGTTTGTTCTGTGTATACACCTCCATCGTCTCCCCTCGCTCCCGCGGACATTCGATCTCTGCTGTCCGCTCTCCCAACACCATTTCTTCTGTTGGGAGTTTTTAATGCCCATCACCCACTATGGGGTTCGCCAAGGGCTTGTGCGAGGGGAACTCTTATTTCCGACATTTTTTATCAGTTCAATCTTTCCATCCTCAATACAGGTGCACCTACTTTTATTTCTGATTCTTCTGGTACATTTTCTCACCTGGACCTTGCCCTTTGCTCACTCCAGCTTGCACGTCGTCTTCAGTGGAACGTCGTCGCTGACACCTACTCCAGCGACCATTACCCCTGCATCGTTTCTCTTCTGTCGCACCACGTACAGCATTCCAGAGTACCTACCTGGATATTCGCAAAAGCCGACTGGAGCTTGTATTCCAGCCTCGTGCATTTTGACGACCAGCCCTTCTCCGACATTAATCAACTAGTGCAGCACCTTACGTCTATTATTTTCTCAGCCGCCGAACGTGCAATACCCCGTTCATCCTCCCAACCTCGGCGGCCACCTGTTCCGTGGTGGAACGAGGATTGTCGGGACGCCGTTCGTGCCCGTAGGACTGCACTTAGGGTGTTTCGGCGCCACCCTACACTTGATAATTTGGTGACTTTTAAACAATCGCGCGCCAGGGCTCGTCGCATTATTCAGGATAGCAAGAAGGCATCTTGGGCTCGTTTTGTCGAGTCTTTTAATCGTTTTACGCCTTCATCCGTTGTTTGGGATAAACTTCGTCGCTTCTCAGGTAAAGTGTCACATTGTACTGTTTCTGGCCTTCAGGTTTCTAATGCCACCATAGTGGATCCGGCTGCCATCGCTAACACTCTGGGTTCTGCCTTTGAGGCGGTTTCCAGTTCAGACCATTATTCCGCCGGCTTTCGCTCTATTAAAGACCGGCAGGATTCCGCATCATATACTTTTCGAACTGCTAATGATGAATGCTATAACGAACTATTCACAATGAGGGAGCTGGAGCACGCTCTTCATTGCTCTCGGCACTCCGCTCCCGGGCCGGACGGCATTCATGTCCTGATGTTAAAGAACCTTTCAGCCGACAGTAAACTATTTCTCTTACAGGTCTATAACCGTATTTGGCAAGACGGCATTTTTCCTTCCGTTTGGCGCGAAGCCACCATTGTCCCTATACTTAAGCCTGGGAAGGATCGCCAACTACCTTCCAGCTACCGCCCTATGTCCCTCACCAGTTGCATTTGCAAGGTGATGGAGCGCATGATCAACGGGTGGTTGACATGGTGGCTTGAGTCTCAGAAACTTCTAGCGAACGCTCAGTGCGGGTTTCGTCGATATCGCTCTACCGTCGACCATCTGGTGTCCTTGTCGACGCATATTATGAATGGATTTCTGAGAAAGTGTCAAACCGTGGCTGTATTTTTTGACCTGGAGAAAGCTTATGACACTTGTTGGAGGGGCGGCATTTTACGTACACTTCACGATTGGAATATCCGCGGTCGTCTTCCCATATTTCTTCGGGAGTTTATGACGGACCGCGTCTTTCGTGTACGTGTGGGCTCGGTTTTATCTCGTCGTTTTATTCAAGAGAACGGAGTACCGCAGGGCTCTGTACTCAGTGTCACACTTTTTGCGATTGCTATCAACCCCATTGTTGATTGTATTCCACCTGGCATTTCATCGTCCCTTTTTGTTGACGATTTCGCTATTTATTGCAGTTCACGGCGGACCTGTCTACTCGAACGCCGTCTCCAGAGCTGTATCGACCGTCTCTACGCCTGGAGTAACGCCAACGGCTTTAATTTCTCCGCCGAGAAATCCGTCTGCATCAACTTCTGGCGCCGGAAGTATTTCCCTCCGCCCTCTCTCCATCTTGGGCCAGGGATACTTCCGTTTGCAGACGAGGCGAAATTTTTGGGGTTGATTTTTGATAGGAAGTTGTGTTGGACCTCGCACGTTTCCTTTTTAAAAGCAAAGTGTGACCGTTCTCTTAATCTTTTACGTGTTTTAAGTGGCACATCCTGGGGAGCTGATCGGACCGTCCTTCTTCGCCTTTATCGCTCTTTGGTCCGATCCAAACTTGATTACGGGTGTTTTGTTTATTCGTCGGCACGTCCATCTGTGTTGCGTCGTTTGAATCCCATTCATCATCGTGGTCTTAGAGTCGCTACAGGGGCCTTTCCAACTAGCCCCGTGCCCAGTCTTTATGCTGAAGCTGCAGAGCCTCCGCTGTCCTCCAGGCGTGAGATGCTCTTGTGCAGCTATGCCTGTCGACTCTCAAGCTTACCTGACCACCCGTCTTTCGCGGCATTTTTCGAGGATTCACTTGACCGGCAATATTTAGTTAGCTCCTCTGCATTGCTCCCTCCAGGGGTTCGATTTCGACTGCTCCTTCGGCATTTGGACGTTACGCCAGCGCCGGCCCTTCCAAGGGGGGAAACGCGTTTTCCTCCATGGTCTCGCGCTGAGGCCCACTGTCACCTTGGGCTAACGTCGATGCCGAAGACTGAGACCCCTGCTTCAGTCTTTAGATCGGCTTTTTTAGAAGTACGGGCTCAATTCGGAGACTACTATTTTATCTTCACCGATGGATCTAAGACTGAAGCTGGAGTTGGATGTGCCTTTGTGTCTGGTCACTGTAGTTTTAAGTTTCGTTTACCTGGACAATGTTCAATTTTTACTGCCGAACTTTTTAGCATTTATCAATCTATTTTATACATTCAGCGGCACGCCTTACAGCACTGTTTTATTTGTACGGACTCTCTGAGTGCCCTTCAGACTATTACTGCGCTGTACCATTACCACCCGCTTGTACAGCGCATACATGACCTGCTCCACTCGCTTGGTGTCACTGGCATCAGCGTGTCCTTCATGTGGATTCCAGGTCATGTGGGCATCTCAGGTAATGAGTCTGCCGACGCCGCTGCGAAATCGGCGATTTTATTACCCAGATTTTTTACCTCTGTTGTTCCCTCGTCAGATTCGTGTGTTATTTTACGTCGCCGCATCCTCTCGCGCTGGCGCGATGAGTGGACGGCCCTCCGGGGGAACAAGTTGCGGGAGGTTAAGCCTCTCCCGTTAATCTGGGGTACCTCTTCTCGTTCTTTACGTCGGGAAGAGGTACTTTTAGCCCGTTTACGAATTGGACATTGTCGTTTTAGTCATAGTTACCTGCTCAGTGGTGATCCCGCTCCGCTGTGTCAGCAGTGTGACGTGCCCTTAACGGTGCGTCACATTTTAACTGAGTGTCAAGTTTTAGCTCCACTGCGCGTTCGCCTGGGTCTGCCTGTTGGCATAGCCGACGTCTTGGCAGACGACGCGCATGCTGTAGAATGTCTTTTACGTTTTATAAGTGACATTGATTTTAATCGTCGCATTTGATGCGCTGAGCGTCTTTTAGCCTTGTTATTTTATTCTGTCTGTTTTCATAGGGACTTACTCCCCAATGACATATGGCGCTCATGTCCCGCATTCTACAGTTCTTGACACGTTTTAATCTTTTATTGGCTCTGCTTTTAGTGTGTTGGTTTTTGAGATATATTTATTGTTATTATTGTTGTTATTGTTATTCTTGTTGTTATTTTTATTATTGTTGTTATTGTTATTGTTATGCTATTGTTAGTTTTAACTTTTTGGACATCGCGGGTTTGTGTCCCGTTTTTTAATAATGCGGTTTTTTTACCTTTTATATTTTGACCTTATATTTTACACATTGTAAGGGCGCTGATGACCCTAGCAGTTTAGCGCCCTTAAACCGCATATCATCATCATCATCACAACCGGATGGGGGTGAGGGAATGAATGTGGCGATGATTGGCTCGGGAACCCCCGGGTGCGCCAAAAACCCGTACTCACATAAGGTGAGCCCTTGAGGGGGTCAGCTACTTGCACACACAGCACACGGATAACCTTCATTTTTTAAGATTGTAGACTCACGAGAAAATCTTCATCTTCGACTTGCATTCTTTTAAACGCTGGTTGTAATGCTGTAATGTACATACGCATATGTCGTTACTCCATCCTCAGCAATAACTCTTTTATCATCAAACGGAGTCAATGTGATTTTATTCACTTGCACTGTGGCAAGAGCATGCTCCCGGGACAGGATCAGATTCATAGGTGTTCTGATGGTTTCTCCGGTTTTAAGACAGTCAGTATAACTCTAAAATGTAATGTACTGATTAATAGCACTACGTCTAATGCCTTTAATCTTTTTTATCATAGAGCCATGGATATCTAGTGCATACATCTTAGGTCGTAGTCCGACAAAGCGCTGGATGATTTTACCATTATCCTCATCTTTAAATTTTCCCAACACCTTGTTTAGAGCTGAATAGCATATATGGTTGACAGGGTAATCAGCTGTATCTAGGTGTTCGAGAAAACGTAGACTGCCCTGGTACACACCGCCGTCATCTGGTTGTTACTTGGTCATTTCAAGAACAGAAGAAGGACAAAACTTTGAGAAGGTGAACCCTTTTATAATTCAGAAGGGCATAGATGCTATTGCTGGTGCGGTTCAATCCTGCACTCGTTTACGGAATGGATCCTTATTGACACAAACTCAGTCCGATCAGCAAAGTAAGACTTTGTTGCGCGCTACGCTTCTCCACGGTTATCCCATCCGTGTCGAAAAGAACCGCGCGTTGAACTCCTGTCGGGGCGTCGTTACCACCCATAGCCTCGATGGTACATCGGACGAGGATCTAGTAGACTATCTATCCGATCAAAAGGTGACTGCAGTGCATCGAGTGCAGGCCAAACGCGACGGCGTATTGGTACCCACTCGTACCCTGTTTGTTACATTTGATGGCGTCGATCTGCCCACGAGCATTTCCGCAGGGTACGAACGGATTTCTGTGAGGCCTTATATTCCTAGACCTCTGCGTTGTTTTAAATGCCAACGTTTTGGGCATACGCAAGTCTCATGTAAGAGTGCCGTTAACATCTGTGCAACATGTAGCCAGCCCTCACACGAAGGTACCTGTTCAACAGCCCCCGTCTGCGTTAATTGTAAAGGGTCTCATTCTGCTTCGTTTGCCGACTGTCCGCGGTACTTGGACGAGAAGGCGATCCGGGTAAAGGAAAAACTCTCCTTCGCTGAAGCCCGGAGGCGTTAGCATGCGCGCCAACCTTCACTCCTGCGATCTGGCACATTTAGTTCTGTTGTTGCCTCGCCAGTACCACGAGTAGATGCCGAAACTCAGACCTGGACCATGACTGGATTAACCGCCACTACCATCCGGCCGTCCATTAAGGCTACAGTTACCAAGCCGTATAAACCTGGTCCCAAGTCAATGAAGTCGCAAGCCGTTGAAAAGAAACCCAAGCAGAAACTTCGTAGGGAAGATTTTTTGAAAGACCCTCCGCGTGCGCGCGGTAACAAAAGTTCACCTTCTCCTCCTCGGAGGCTCTATTTTTTGACCTTGAGAAAGCTTATGACTCTTGTTGGAGGGGCGGCATTTTACGTACACTTCACGCATGGAATATCCGCGGTCGTCTTCCCATATTTCTTCGGGAGTTTATGACGGACCGCGTCTTTCGTGTACGTGTGGGCTCGGTTTTATCTCGTGGTTTTATTCTAGAGAACGGAGTACCGCAGGGCTCTGTACTCAGTGTCACACTTTTTGCGATTGCTATCAACCCCATTGTTGATTGTATTCCACCTGGCATTTCATCGTCCCTTTTTGTTGACGATTTCGCTATTTATTGCAGTTCACGGCGGACCTGTCTACTCGAACGCCGTCTCCAGAGGCGTATCGACCGTCTCTACGCCTGGAGTAACGCCAACGGCTTTAATTTCTCCGCCGAGAAATCCGTCTGCATCAACTTCTGGCGCCGGAAGTATTTCCCTCCGCCCTCTCTCCATCTAGGGCCAGGGATACTTCCGTTTGCAGACGAGGCGAAATTTTTGGGGTTGATTTTTGATAGGAAGTTGTGTTGGACCTCGCACGTTTCCTTTTTAAAAGCAAAGTGTGACCGTTCTCTTAATATTTTACGTGTTTTAAGTGGCAAATTCTGGGGAGCTGATCGGACCGTCCTTCTTCGCCTTTATCGCTCTTTGGTCCGATCCAAGCTTGATTACGGGTGTATTGTTTATTCGTCGGCACGTCCATCTGTGTTACGTCGATTGAATGCCATTCACCATCGTGGCATAAGAGTCGCTACAGGGGCCTTTCCAACTAGCCCTGTACCCATTCTTTACGCAGAAGCTGCAGAGCCTCCGCTGTCCTTCCGGCGTGAGATGCTTTTGTGCAGTTATGCTTGTCGACTCTCAAGCTTGCCTGACCACCCGTCTTCGAGATATTTTTCGAGGAGTCGCTTGATCGCCACTATTTGATTAGCTCCTCTGCATTGCTGCCTCCAGGGGTTCGATTTCGACAGCTCCTTCGGCATTTGGACGTTACGCAAGCGCCGGCCCTTCCTCGGGGTGAAACGCGTTTTCCTCCTTGGTCGCGCGCTGAGACCCACTGTCACCTTGGGTTAACGTTGATGCCGAAGAATGGGACCCTGCTTCAGTCCTTAGATCCGCATTTTTAGAACTTAGGCAACATTCGGAGACTGATTTTATTTATACTGATGGGTCTAAGACTGATGTTGGAGTAGGATGTGCCTTTGTTTTAGGTGCGCATAGTTTTACTTTTCGTTTACCCGGGCAATGTTCGATTTATACCGCCGAACTTTTTAGTATCTATCAATGTGTTTTATACATTCAGCGGCAAGTCTTACGGCGTTGTGTTGTTTGTTCGGACTCTCTGAGTGCCCTTCAAGGTATTAACGCGCTGTACACTTACCACCCCTCGTACAGCGCATTCATGACCTGCTCCATTCGCTTGGTGCCTCTGGCATCAGCGTCTCCTTCGTGTGGATTCCAGGTCATGTGGGCATCTCAGGGAACGAGTCTGCCGACGCCGCTGCCAAATCGGCGATTTTATCCTCCAGATTTTTTACAACCGTTGTTCTCTCGTCTGATTTTAGTGTTTTGTTACGTTACCGCATCCTCTCGCGCTGGCGCGATGAGTGGTCGGCCCTCCGGGGGAACAAATTGCGGGAGGTTAAACCTCTCCCGTTAATCTGGTGCACCTCTTCTCGTTCTTCTCGTCGGGAAGAGGTGATTTTAGCTCGTCTACGTATCGGACATTGCCTTTTTAGTCATAGATACCTGCTTAGTGGTGATCCCGCACCTCTGTGTGGTCAATGTGCTCTGCCATTAACGGTCTGTCACATTTTAACCGAGTGTCAAGTTTTAGCTCCACTGCGCGTTCGCGTGGGTCTGCCTGCTGGCCTAGCCAACGTTTTGGCAGACGACGCGCATGCTGTAGAATGTCTTTTACGTTTTATCACTGACATTGGTTTTAGCCGTCGCATTTGATGCGCTGAGCGCCTTTTAGCTGTTTGATTTTATAATGTTAGTTTTAATGGGGCCCTTCTCCCCGGACATAAGGCGCTCATATTCCTTGCATTCTACAGTTCTTGACACGTTTTATTGTTTTAGTGACCATGATTTTAGTATGTAGATTTTAGTCTTTGGTCTGTTGTGTTTTTTAGTGTTTTGAGCAAGCGCGTTGTGTGTGGTTTTTTAGTTTTTTGACTTTCCATTTTATATTGCATACATTGTAAGGGCGGTAATAACCTATGTAGTTGAGCGCTCTTAAGCTCCACCTCATCATCATCATCATCATCATCATCATGTAGTCGTTTTATTCAAGAGAACGGAGTACCGCAGGGCTCTGTACTCAGTGTCACACTTTTTGCGATTGCTATCAACCCCATTGTTGATTGTATTCCACCTGGCGTTTCATCCTCCCTTTTTGTTGACGATTTTGTCATATATTGCAGTTCACGACGGACATGTCTACTCGAACGCCGTCTCCGGAGCTGTATTGACCGTCTCTACGCCTGGAGTAACGCCAACGGCTTCAATTTCTCCGCTGAGAAATCCGTCTGCATCAACTTCTGGCGCCGGAAATATTTCCCTCCGCCCTCTCTCCATCTTGGGCAAGGGATACTTCCGTTTGCACACGAGGCGAAATTTTTGGGGTTGATTTTTGATAGGAAGTTGTGTTGGACCTCGCACGTTTCCTTTTTAAAAGCCAAGTGTGACCGTTCTCTTAATCTTTTACGTGTTTTAAGTGGCACATCCTGGGGAGCTGATCGGACCGTCCTTCTTCGCCTTTATCGCTCTTTGGTCCGATCCAAGCTTGATTACGGGTGTATTGTTTATTCGTCGGCACGTCCATCTGTTTTACGTCGATTGAATGCCATTCACCATCGTGGCATAAGAGTCGCTACAGGGGCCTTTCCAACTAGCCCTGTACCCAGTCTTTACGCAGAAGCTGCAGAGGCTCCGCTGTCCTTCCGGCGTGAGATGCTTTTGTGCAGCTATGCTTGTCGACTCTCAAGCTTGCCTGACCACCCGTCTTTCGAGATATTTTTCGAGGAGTCGCTTGATCGCCACTATTTGATTAGCTCTTTTGCATTGCTCCCTCCAGGGGTTCGATTTCGACAGCTCCTTCGGCACTTGGACGTTACGCCAGCGCCGGCCCTTCCTCGGGGTGAAACTCGTTTTCCTCCTTGGTCGCGCGCTGAGAGCCACTGTCACCTTGGGTTAACGTTGATGCCGAAGAATGAGACCCCTGCTTCAGTCCTTAGATCCGCATTTTTAGAACTTCAGGTAAAATTCGGAGACTGTCATTTTATTTATACTGATGGGTCTAAGACTGATGTTGGAGTAGGATGTGCCTTTGTTTTAGGTGCGCATAGTTTTGCTTTTCGTTTACCCGGGCAATGTTCGATTTATACCGCCGAACTTTTTAGTATCTATCAATGTGTTTTATACATTCAGCGGCACGTCTTACGGCGTTGTGTTGTTTGTTCGGACTCTCTGAGTGCCCTTCAGAGTATTAACGCGCTGTACACTTACCACCCCCTCGTACAGCGCATTCATGACCTGCTCCACTCGCTTGGTGCCTCTGGCATCAGCGTGTACTTCGTGTGGATTCCAGGTCATGTGGGCATCTCAGGGAACGAGTCTGCCGACGCCGCTGCTAAATCGGCGATTTTATCCTCCAGATTTTTTAGAACCGTTGTTCCCTCGTCTGATTTTAGTGTTTTGTTACGTTACCGCTTCCTCTCGTGCTGTCGCGATGAGTGGTCGGCCCTCCGGGGGAACAAATTGCGGGAGGTTAAACCTCTCCCGTTAATCTGGTGCACCTCTTCTCGTTCTTCTCGTCGGGGAGAGGTGATTTTAGCTCGTCTACGAATCGGACATTGCCTTTTTAGTCATAGATACCTGCTTAGTGGTGATCCCGCACCTCTGTGTGGTGAGTGTGCTATGCCATTAACGGTCTGTCACATTTTAACCGAGTGTCAAGTTTTAGCTCCACTGCGCGTTCGCGTGGGTCTGCCTGTTGGCCTAGCCAACGTTTTGGCAGACGACGCGCATGCTGTAGAATGTCTTTTACGTTTTATCACTGACATTGGTTTTAGCCGTCGCATTTGATGCGCTGAGCGCCTTTTAGCTGTTTGATTTTATATTGTTAGTTTTAATGGGGCCCTTCCCCCCGGACATAAGGCGCTCATGTTCCTTGCCTTCTACAGTTCTTGACACGTTTTATTCTTTTAGTGACCATGATTTTTGTGTAGATTTTAGTCTTTGGTGTGTTGTGTTTTTTTTAGTGTTTTGACCAAGCGGGTTTGTGTGTGGTTTTTTAGTTTTTTGACTTTCAATTTTATATTTCATACATTGTAAGGGCGCTAATAACCCATGTAGTTGAGCGCCCTTAAGGTCCACCTCATCATCATCATCCCTCAGCCACCAGGATATTTCTTTCCACCGACACGGGTCTCCACGCACGGCCTACACGTGGGTGGGCGCTTTGGCTGACTCCCTCACCACTTGGAGGGGCCCACACCGAGGAAGTCAGGGTGGCTCGGGACCCCGGGTGCGCCAAAAACCCGTACCTGCAAAGCAGAGAGAGAGAGAGAAAATCTTACTGCACAACAATTGTAGCACAAAATTTATATCAAATAACATCTTTATTTTATGTCAAATAAGTTTTACATTTTACCTATTCTGAAATATTCTTTGTTATAAGTAATATTTCCTATTCTTTATACTTCTCTCAACTGCAAATAGCTATTGTTTCCACATCTCTCTCTCTTTCGTGTTCGTACAAAGAGAACATAATTTCAAAGCTATCACCTTTGTGGTTCGCATTTGGAAAGTCGTGTGTTCTATTCCTCTGGCCGACCTTCCTGACCCATGGGTTTTTGGGGTTTTTTCGCGGGTCTCCTGGCGAATGCTGGGAAGGATTCTTACATTCCGGAATTTCCTGAATCTCCATTTCATCTCCATTCTCATTTCCCTTCTTTCATCCGTTGATCTCTTTCACGGCTGGAAGTGTCGGCGATGGTGTGTGTTTTGGTGCTGTGTGGCAGGGGAAAAGGATGCTTTTGTGACTCTCCGTCCCTCGGGGTTCGGCTGGCTGTCGGGAGTATCCTAACTTCCTTGAGGGGCGTTGAACCCCCTCTGTGCTGGGTGAGGTCCCCGGTCTGCCTGTCCGTCTAACGGGGAGTATCTATCTGAAAACTTAGGGACCCTGCCATTCCTGTGCCGTCACTCCTGGTTGCGGGCGCCCGGTGTCGCCTCTCGTCTCATCCATCCTCCCGTAGACGCCCCCTTGTGGGGCGTAGGCACAATATCCACTGTGGATCAGTGCCAAGTCCCCTCCGTAGCCAAACAGTCCAAAGCTATCACAGCGATCAGCTTTGAGGGATTTGGCTACCGTTTTAGCTTAGTATGTTCTGGTTATACCCACAACGAATTGTGTAAGTAAGTGATGAAGGTTTATTGGTATTTACGTGACATACATGCAAAATAAGCGGTGTAAGAATAGTTTGGAGAAGAGTGAGTAGAGAAAGTCATGCGAATGCGACACATGTTTAATAGCAAAAGCTCCGTAAGCCTGTGTGTCTGTGAGCAACATAAATCCAAAGCGAAAAATCGGTTAAATACCAAGCTTGATATTTAAGTTCAGCATCTTTCAAAGATGTGACAGGGATTTTCAAGAAACTCTCCCCCATCCTGAACAACCCTGGAAAATTTTTCGAAATTTGTTAAGTAGTATGTAAACCTTCCTTCAGCATCAAATTCCAGGTTACGTAGTTATCTGGTAATTGTAATCAATTTGGTGAATAGTTATTTAATTGGTTTTAATTAGGCTCATTGTATATTAAATTGGTATTTCTGGTCGTTAGAGCAAAGACGACCTAAATGATATCTTCCTTCAGTATCATATTCAAGGTCACTGGTGAAGTTGGTAGTTTAAGCGTCACTTTCATCGAGTTTAATGTATATTTAATTGTCGTTTCTGGACACATGTTCATGTTTAGAGCAAAGACTACCTAAATGACACCTATGTTTTGGAGCAGATTCCAGGTCACTGGTGGAGTTGGTAGTTTGTGGATCATGTCATGCGGCTGCTTTTAGAGCAAAGGCGACCTAAATGACACCTTCCTTCAGCATCAAATTCAAGGTGACTTGTGGAAATGGATAGAATTCCTAGCGTCACTTTCATGGTCACGTGATTGTTTTAGAGGAAGAAATACCCAAAAGACACGTTTCCTCCAAGTACTGGCTTCGGGCGGGGATGTAATTACTTTAAGGATGAGACAAGATTCACCACCGTGAAAACCAGTGCTGCAAAAGTATTGGCCTGTGCCAAGTACTGGCCTCGGGTCGGAGGCAATCAAAACAATGTCAGCATTCCCAGACAGCTATGAGACATGATTCACGCCCGTGAGAACCAGTGCTACAAAGCTTTCCCATGTTGAACAATAAATCTTTCGAATCCTGTACAGCTGCAAACTTAAAAATTAATGGATCGTATCTATGAAAGCCAATAATCATCCGTTTCCGCCTCAAGCTCCGTCCTCAAATCCTATGAATGCGCATGCGCCACCCTACCCTTCTGCAACTATCCCCACCATTATACCACTGCTATATAAGGTCCCAGGCCTAGCACCCTGAAAGTATTACTTGAAGGTTATTGTAGAAAGTTTCTCGATCTGGACGTTATTAATATGACAGGAATGGAAGATCTTTGGAGTGAGTGTGGTGAGAAAGCTTACCACTACACCTATTACCACAAGGAGTGCAATGGATTCATACATTCAATTGTCTGTAACATGCCCTCATATCATGACCAGATGCACAGAAAACAGGCCGGTCTACAGAAGAAGGTAGCTGTAAGTAGACCATCTTTTATTCCTTTCACGGGAATACTATGCTACACCTAATGTTAAAAGGAAATAATGAATTTGAAACATGTTCATTCTTTTAGAGGAGGGGATGTAGATGAGGAACAGAGACGTGCATGACGCTAATGTCCTTGTAACCAACCATGCGGCCCAATACCATTCTGAATTTTGTAATGGTCATACACATGCAACCCTATGCGAGAAGCCAGAGGTGCACGATCAAATAAAGTCGTACTTTGTGATGAAAACTGCGCTGTATTCTTGCTCAGACAGAAAAACCTAAAGTAAGTAACATTGAAAATAACTATATGCACGGAATTATAGAATATCTAATGTTTATAAAAATCATTATAATTGTTCCAGAAATCGTCAGACAACACCTATCCCGAGAGAGAATATAGATGAAGTAGATTTCCCGAATGCACCGCAGCTTTTGTTGACTTTAGATGACCAAGAGAGGCCAATGCATTTTTAAGTAGATGGCGATCTACTTCAGGTGACTCCTGAACATTCACCCAGGAAACGAGCAGAACTACACAAGGCAATACAGTGAGTATTAGTTTCACATCTATGAAAGAACACTCATGCTTAAATAAGGTGTAACCGCTACATCACTCTCCTTATGGTATCTAACATGTGCAATTCCTTTCAGGAGACCTGCGATTCTATTTAAAAGAAAACATGTTTTTTCTAATAGATGCAGTATGTAATGTTTCAGGTCTGCTGCTAAGAAGCCCACCAGGAGGAAGAACAATATAACCTTTGAAGATCTCCATAGGAGGCTGACGCTATTGGAGGAGCGAATTACCCGCGCTAACACCCCGAAGAAAGATGCAACCATCCGCACTCGTGCTTCAAGGCGGCTGCACCTCAAGAAGCAATAGTGTCAATATAGGACTGTATTATGAAACCCCAATGCTCCTCATAAATGAAACAGACAATAATAATTTTGTGTATATGACAAAATATGACTGGCAGATAATTCAACAAAGTCTCACAGAATTCGAAACGTATCTGAAATTAAAGAAGTGTCCGAACAGAGAGTACAGTGAACATGTTTATTCTGCAATAATATTATAGAGTTTATAATAAGTGGAAAAATTACACGTTTGAATACTTTGAATTACGGTGAAATTCAGTTAAATACTATCACTAATAAAAAGCTGGAATCCTATATAGGCAGTCATTTGCAGAACCTATGTATTGTAAGTGAAGTGATTTATGTAGGAACAAGGAGCTGGAGGAAGAAGGCACTGGAAATGTATGATAAGAAAATAAATAAATGAATATCTCTTTTATAACCTGGTTTTTTATTCACGAAAAAACCACCTTACACTTCCTCATATCCTTCTTGAAGTAACAACATTTAAATTAAAGACAATCTTGACGATCTCTACCTTTTCACCTTCAGAACGACGTATTACAGGCATCCGCCTCCCATTGTACTCTGCAACGATTCTAGGTAGAAGATCTCGCTACTTGTATAATCCTTGAGCTAGAAACTTCCGATACATCATATTTTTTAAAGTTCTGATTAGACGCGCACAGCTGCAGCCTTCACATTAGTATAGGTGCTGTAGTGATTGACATTATACTCTGCCATTAGATTTTTAAAATGCTTGTTATAAAATTCTTTTCAATTATCACTGTATAATCTTGGCTGGCGTTTCCATATCCTTTAGTTTGTCTTTCATGGCCTTTGCAACCTGTAGTCCTGACTTGTCCTTCAATGGCCTTGCAGATGCCATTTTAGAGTAGAAGTTGACTGCAATCAGGATATATTTGAAATTCTTGTTGAGCTTTGCATGCGGGATCATCTCAACCAAGTCGATTTGCACCAGGCCATGGAGACCTTTGCTAACGATCTTTCGACGCAAGAAGTTTCTTTGTGCTTAAGCATGAAGCTCCTTTGCTATATCCTGCTTCACCGTCATGCTATAATGCTAGCCGATTTCAGCTCTTGAGTAATTTCTTCAATTTCTTGGGTATGATTATTTCCGGCGTCTCCGGAGGTACCCGTCCTTCGATGTATTTTACGAGGATTCGCTTGATCGCCAATATTTCGTTAGCTCCTCTGCATTGCTCCCTCCAGCGGTTCGATTTCGACTGCTACTTCGGCATTTGGACGTTACGCCAGCGCCGGCCCTTACCCGAGGGGAAACGCGCTTTCCTCCATGGTCGCGCGCTGAGGCCCACATCCACCTTGGGCTAACGTCGATGCCGAAGAATGAGACCCCTGCTTCAGTCCTTAGATCCGCATTTTTAGAACTTCAGGCAACATTCGGAGACTGTCATTTTATTTATACTGATGGGTCTAAGACTGATGTTGGAGTAGGATGTGCCTTTGTTTTAGGTGCGCATAGTTTTACTTTTCGTTTACCCGGGCAATGTTCGATTTATACCGCCGAACTTTTTAGTATCTATCAATGTGTTTTATACATTCAGCGGCATGTCTTACGGCGTTGTGTTGTTTGTTCGGACTCTCTGAGTGCCCTTCAGAGTATTAACGCGCTGTACTCTTACCACCCCCTCGTACAGCGCATTCATGACCTGCTCCATTCGCTAGGTGCCTCTGGCATCAGCGTCTCTTTTATGTGGATTCCAGGTCATGTGGGTATCTCAGGGAATGAGTCGGCCGACGCCGCTGCGAAATCGGCGATTTTATTACCCAGATTTTTTACTTCTGTTGTTCCCTCGTCAGATTCGTGTGTTATTTTACGTCGCCGCATCCTCTCGCGGTGGCGCGCTGAGTGGACGGCCCTCCGGGGGAACAAGTTGCGGGAGGTTAAACCTCTTCCGCTAGTCTGGGCTACCTCTTCCCGTGCTTCTCGTCGGGAAGAGGTACTTTTAACACGCCTTCGTATCGGACATTGCCTTTTTAGTCATAGATACCTGTTAAGTGTTGATCCCGCACCTCTGTGTGGTCAGTGTGACGTGCCCTTAACGGTCCGTCACATTTTAACCGAGTGTCAAGTTTTAGCTCCACTGCGCGTTCGCGTGGGTCTGCCTGTTGGCCTAGCCAACGTGTTGGCAGACGACGCGCATGCTGTAGAATGTCTTTTACGTTTTATCACTGACATTGGTTTTAGCCGTCGCATTTGATGCGCTGAGCGCCTTTTAGCTGTTTGATTTTATATTGTTAGTTTTAATGGGGCCCTTCTCCCCTGACATAAGGCGCTCATGTTCCTTGCATTCTACAGTTCTTGACACGTTTTATTCTTTTAGTGACCTTGATTTTAGTGTGTTGGTTTTTCAGATATATTTATTGTTATTCTTGTTAATGTTATTATTGTTATTGTTTTTATTGTTATTCTATTGTTGTTTTTAACTTTTTTGACATCGCGGGTTTGTGTCCCGTTTTTTAATTATGCGGTTTTTTACCTGTCTTTTATATTTTGACCTTATATTTTACACATTGTAAGGGCGCTGATGACCGCAGCAGTTTAGCGCCCTTAAACCGCATATCATCATCATCACGTCTCCGGAGGCAAAGAGAAGCCTTAGGCGATTCACCAGGACATTAGGGTTGTTCCAATAGATGTAGTATTTCCTCGTATCAGGTCGATGCTCCTTCCACTGCAATCCTAAACCCTTGTGTTTCGTTACCAAAGGCCGTATAATGCTTTTATACTTGTGAGAATTGCGTGATCTCAGTTTCCCGAGTCTGCTGTAGTTTCGGCGATGAACATGTGTTGCTTTAAGTATTTTGCTGTATGTAACCAGATCTCCTTCTGTATAGACATGCATTTCAGATATTGTCTTGAAGATGAGTTAACTCAATCCGGGTGTCACCTCATACGTTTCATCACCTACTTGTACATTATTGTTGATGAAGTCAATGATCTTGTTCCCCAGCATGTAGCTTCCATCTTCGTATCCCACACTGTATGCATTGTCTATTTCATTCTTATCATTCCTTTGAACTTTCTGCAGGAAGCTTAAGATATTCTCATCTTTATCCTCTTTAAGTGGATTAATCTTTCTGACTTTCCCCTTTGCTTGAAGTATCAATATTGTTTTTCTGAATTTGCAGAATGTTATATAGCGGTTCTGCCACTGGCTGAAGATCTTCACTCATTACTCTCTGGGTCTCGAATTTTTGTCCTTTTAGTGCACGTTACTTTTCTCTTATAGCCTTTGTATGCCTGGCTACAGATTCTTTAAGTCTTATGCTCTCGCTGTCCATCTTGAAATCACCTTTAATTTTTGTTATTCGAATCAATATATAGCTTTTCTATTCTGCTGGCGTCATTTTATATGCTATCTTCAAATCGATATTTAGAATATGGCCGTCTTTTGTGCGACTGGCCGGAGCAGTGAAGGTGAGTTTATCTCTATTTGCAATAGGAGCAGGGAAGGTTCCGACCATGTTATTGTTTATAGCAAATAATGTACCTGCTCTTACAAAAGCAGGTGGCTATGATGTCATAGCATGGAATTGCCTCTCCGTTTACAGGTGATTGTAGTATTCGGTACCCGATGTTAACGTGTATCTTAGTGAATTCCCTCTGAAAGGCTTCGTCTGCAGGGTAATAACGTATTGGCCTATCATTTGATCTAATATAGCATTTATAACATTCACCTGTGATTTAAGAGTATTCACATTATTCATAGCTGTCGTCAAATGCTAATCCATGGGACTCTGTCGGCTCGCAATAGTTTCCATATGTTTCACCACTGTTTCAATATCATTTCCAATAGAGGCTAGTCTCCTGTTTAGAGCTGGCTGTGCTTCATTGTGCTTTTTACCAATAATGTGTTTAACAAACGTTTTACTTGCTGCATCACTGTGATCGATGGGATCTGCTATCTCTCTTATTCTTTTTTTTTGAAAGGGAGCGTTCCCATCTGAATCGAGCGCTGGTGTTTTTGCATTAACATAGTCCCATACATATTTCCGATTCGGTACATCGTAGCCGTCCTGAGGTGATGATAATATCTTCATTCTTATTGTATCTAGAATAATGTTTCCAGCATCTCGTTTAAGTGCATGTTTGTCCAGGCATTTCATTAGAGCTTCATATTGTCCATCTAGCGATTTCTGAATGTGATTCCAAATCATAGCTTAAAGTTCGCCCATGGGCTGATATGCCACTTTTTCGGTGAATTCCTGCATTTGATTTTCGGTAGAAGTCGTAAGCGTATCAACATAACGTTTAGTGCTTGCGTCATTGTCTTCCTCGGGGTCATGATCAATGCATAGTCTCTTGTTCTTGAATTGATAGTTTCCTTTTCCATCTCGGTTTATGATGAATTGATGGAGTGCTCTTTTAACTGGAGCCGTCCTATGTGAGCCGAACCTGTCAATACTCATTTCGACCTATGAATGATGCTTTTCTTTCTTTTCTACTTCAATATATACATCGAAACCTTTCCTATATCGACCCTCATTTTTAGGGAATTCAGGAACTAACACTACTAAGGGTCTTCCTTCCGAGGCACGTTCTCAAACACCCTTGCACAGGTCTTTAAATTCACTATAAGACCTGTCAATGTTTACATAGTCTTCATAAATATGTTTCAAGTTTAAGCTATCTTGCTTGAAGAGAATAATCATGTTCGTGATATCTCTGATTAGATGTTTCGGTATTTTAGCATAGGATTGTGCTAAATATGTACTGATAGACCACGAGAAGAAGGCAAGCGAAAGGAATGTGTAACATGAACACTTACCTGCGTCCGTATCATATTTACGCTCGCCGTGTGAATACGATAAGCATGTTAGGAGGTTATAAACTACCATACAGTGTTGTCAAGTACTCACCCATGGCTAGAAGTCCAGCAGCCGTCGTGCAAGATCTAAGTCTGAGAAGTCCTCATTTTCGCTGCTGTCGCTGCCGCTCTCCGAATCTTCATCGCTAGACTCCAGGCCTCCAACTGATATAATAAAATTGTCTATTGCATCGTCCACCAGTCCATCCTTTTGCCCGAACTCATCCTCGAGGTTTTTAACGTGCCTGACATAGTCCACCCAATCAGCTGATGTAATAGAGTTCACTGCACTTTGACACACTTGCTGTAGATTTCTTAAAGATAGATATCCAGTTACATTACGCTCTCTTACATGTCGCTTTATTGCTGCCCATGCCAGTTCTATAGCGTTCAGCTCGCACATATAAGGAGGGTACCTAAGAACTGTATGCCCATGCCTTTGTATTACGTTGTCGATATGGTATACTTTTTCTTTTGGCTTATGCATTAGAATTAAATCAAATAAGTCGCCCTTCCGCATTGCAGTAGAACATGGAATATTGTTCTCCAACCACTGTATCATTTCCTGCTTTACAGCGTACTTTGATGGAGGCTTATTTGCTTGTACGCTGTAGTATGGAGCATTATCAAGCACGATGACGCTGTTGGAAGGTATATTAGGTAAAAGTTTCTCCTACAACCATTTCTGGAAATGTACTCCATTCATTTGACCATGATAATCCCCGCAAGTCCAGCTTTGAATATCAGAGAGGCTCCGGGCATTTACAAGAATCAGGCGGTTCGAAGAGCTGGTGTTTGTCGTTATGCCATAGACATCATCACTCTGCCAGTATTTTCCAAACTTCAAGTTGTCTACCCAGGACTCATCAATGTAAATTATATTTCTCCCAGCATTTCTATATCCATTTATAGTTCCTAGATATCTAGCTCTCCAGTTAACTATGTCTGGACGTCCAATAAGTAATTTTCTCTTGCTTCCACATCGTTTCCATTTGTAGCCCATACTGCGCAACAGCTTCCGTAGAGTTTCTCTTCCACATGGAAAATGAACAGTTTCTCTAATTGCTACAAGTAATTTGGGAACAGTAGGCACTGTTTTTCTAACCAAATAAAAATCTCGAATTAAGTTTTTAATTACTATTTTATGAAGGTCATCGCAATGAAATTTAAATTCCTCGGCACACGGTCTCTTTTTCCCCGGAGTATGCAATAGTTTTTCACCAGCTGTAACACCTCTCCTTATTCTTGATACAGTGCGTTCCGATATCCCACAATTTGCCACGCGTGAATTACTTTGTGAAATTACACATGTCAATTGTCCTGATTTTGCTTCTTCGTCACATACTTCAATCACTTTTGTTATTACTTCCCTTGATTTACTGTGGATAGTTTGTCCCCTTTCGAATTCCAGCCATATGTAAATAATAAAGAAATAATAAAAGTAACAAAAATGGTATAAGTTGTATTATAGTATATACCGTAACGCGTGTTACCAGCAAGAGCCAATGCGTTAACACCTATTACGGCGGTTGCTGTTCTACTAGTATCAGATCTGGCAGCATGGGTGGTTTATTTGCACACAAACACATTTCGTAGTAAATGTAGTAAACAATCAACTTACGTGAGCAGATAAACAGTTACAGAACCCCGCTCGCTTTCTTTTCGTTGTCCAACAGTAGAGTCCACATTATGGTGTCTGCCCATACTGTAAAAAGAGGCGATCTTCCCCTGCTTTTCAGTGATGATGTCATCAAATATAAATATGGAGTTTTCTGTAACTTCAGAGGGATGTAAGACACCTCCATCTTCATAAGTGTTCACTTCTATACCTTCAATGTTTTCGAGTAGCTTGATGAGATATTGATACTTTGGCTCGTAAAGGGACTTTGAATAAATGTACAAGTTTTCAAAACGTAAACCATTCACATGAAACAGCATAGTCAGTAATACCTTTGTCCGGCGCTTGAGCTGCTTGGAATAAGAGCTCTGACATTAGAGGGAAATATCTTTCCATGGCGATTGCATCTAAAATCACTTTCAAAGTCTAGCGCCTGAATGGGCAGAGAGGAATACTCGCTTCACGATCTCCATCTTAATAACTAAATTTAAAAGAGCATGCTTAATGTATATATCAGGTGCGTTTGGATTTCAGTTTGTGGCTTGAGATTATAAAAGTCGAATACTATCTTAAAGTCGACTAGTCTATCATGAGATCTAGGAGGATTAAGATCTCAAGAGGCTCTGGGTTAATTAACTCTCTCATTAATTGGCTACCGTTTGAACCACATTTACCTGGCTACAGATATTGCGGCCCGGGTACGAAGTTGGAAAAACGCCTACAGAGAGGAGACCCCGGAATTAACCCTTTAGACGAAGCCTGTAAGCAGCACGACATCGCCTACGCTGAGCACAGGCACTCTGCTTCGAGAAATATAGCCGATAAGATCTTAGCCGAGAAGGCGTGGAAAAGAGTACAGGCATCGGACGCTACTTTAGGAGAAAAGTTGGCCGCCAGGCTAGTTACAGCAATTATGAAGGGCAAGGTGGCTGTAGGTGGTGGCTCCAGGAAGAAGCAGCATGGTGGATTTCTACCTCTCATACCCATTATTGCAGCCCTAGGTGCTGCAGCTGGAGGCGCAGCTCAAATTGCCACAGCAGTGAATAAGAAAAGGGCTGCAGATAAACAGCTTGCAGAAATGGCAATACATAACAGAGAGATGGAAGCAAAAGGAAAAGGTCTTCAAGTGAAGAATAAGACGAGGAATGCCAAAAAGAAGAGACGCAAGAGCAAGAATAGCAATTCAGAAAACTCAGGCAGGGGGCTATACTTGTCCCGGAAAAAGCCTTGAGTAACATTGATCTCGTCATGTATGCTAGACGTTTAAAGATTTCACATTTTAAAGGTGTATATATGATCGATGAGCTTCCTACAAATTCTCATCACCATGAGAGGATTATCGTCAATCTCGATTCTTCAGAGAATGAAGGTACCCATTGGGTTGCTGTAAGGAAGGAGGGTAACACTGCATTTTATTTCTATAGCTTTGGGAACCTAAATCCTCCTAAAGAGATAGAGAGGTATTTCAGTGGTGTTAGGTCAATGTATAATACCGAGAGGTTTCAGAGTTTTGGCTCAGTCATCTGTGGACACTTGTGCTTGCAATTTCTATCACAATGACTTACACTATTGCTGTTGGTGGTAATGAATCTGTTCTTACAACGCACCTGAATCCTCCTCTGAGGATCAATTCTAAAGGATATTATGTGATCGCTTGTTTGAATTTTAAAACCTATTCTATTCCCAATGTGGATGATAGCAATAATCAGTTTCATTACATTTACAATGACGATCTTAAGGTCATTGATGTACCTCATGGAACTTATGAGATTGCTGATATCAATGCAGACATCAAAGATAAGCTTCAGTTGGATGAGGATGTCTTCTTTATTAGACCTAATAATAATAATAATAATAATAATAATAATAATAATAATAATAATAATAATAATAAAATGAAGGCTGAAATTAAATGTCTTTCCTATGGATTTTTCCAAGGAGTACTCTATTTGAACCCTTTTGGGCTTCAGTGAAGGCAAATTCATCCCTGCTAATCAAGTGACTGAATATGATTTCCTAGTAAACTTTTTAAGGTGAGCGTAATACGAATCGAGTGCAGTATTGCAACAGGCTCTTTAATCGACGGTAAAGCGGACACTCGATCTATGAGTTTTTCCTTCTGTTGCACCTGGATATCGCATTTCGCAAGAGCCTTCAAATCGCATTTACCTGCCTGTCATAGACCCTAATTTTATCGACCAAATCACTCTTCGAGTAGTCGACCAGAACGGCCATCCCATCAACTTTAGAAACGAGGATATAAGCATAAGACTTCATATACGTCGAAATGGGAATAGATTTTAGCAGAAGGCGTCTACAAGGATATAATAAGTCCGCGCATCGTCGTATTCATCATACTCTACCCGCGACACTCAGAGAGTTAACATCGAGCAATAGGAGTTTCCTTGAAGCTTTGGGCTTCAGAATTCTGTAATGGATATCTTCAATGTAACGGATGCGCCCACATTCGAGGACAAGATTGCTAAAGAAGAGGAGCATGTGTCTGCCGTATAATAAATCGGCTCTGGATGCTAATGATGAGATTAGAATCCCTTGTCAAGCCGAAGATTTACATACTCTACCTAACCGGAGTTATCTCTACATTGAGGGATCTGTTACTAAAACTAATGGAACAACTACTACAGCAAGACTCACCAATAATGCTATTGCATTTGTTTGACGAGATTCGATTGGACGTAAATGGATCGATTATAGATAGAACAAGAAATCCAGGGCTTACATCAACTATGCTGCATTCAACCCTATGGAATCCAACCGTTTACTCAATGCTAGATGGTGCTACCCTGGAGAAGATGTGGATATTGTGCATCCTGCAAGTGGAGCATTCAACGCTATAGTAGGACCTCATACTCAACAGCAAGTTTGAGCTGGTCCTCATTCGATCTAAGGACTCTAAGAAGTGTATTCTGGCGCCTGAAGGAGAAGAAAATGCTAGTGTTAAACGTACACGTATCGAGTGGCGGATGCCTGTAATACGTCTTTCTGATGGTGAAGCGGTAGAGATCCTCAAGATTGTCAAGTCAGGCAGGTCATTACATATAGCCTTTCGAAGCATGGATCTGCATATTCAGCTTGCAGTAGCTCAAACTAGATCCTTTACATGGAACGTTACAACATCGAGACCCGAGAAATCAAGATTTGTTATTGTGGAGTCGCAGACTTCGAGAGTGAATAATGCAACTAAAGACTGTTCCGAGTTTGATCATTATAACAACCAATTTGAGACTTTACCTTAATAGTGAATGTTATTCGTATATGATATGAACTTTGGAAACTCCAGATTTGCATCATTATATGAAATGTATTCAAAGTTCCTATTATTCGAAAGAAAATTAACCCTTATTGAAGAGAAAAGATTTTCTTAAACATGCACCGATATTTGTCATAGACTGCTGACATCAGCCTGAGGAGGTTGTAAATGGAGCTATCAATATTAGACTGGAAATTCAAACTAGCGCAAATATTCCTGCACAGACCTCCTTGTATTGCTTGATAGATCATGACAAGGTTTTTACATACAAACCCCTGACACATGTAATGCAGTCTTTAATTTAAAAGCAGTTATTTCATGAAAAGGAAGTGTAAGGAGGTTTTTTCGTGAATAAGAAACAGGTTATAAAAGAGCTATTCATTTCTTTATTTTCTTATCATACATTTCCAGTGCCTTCTTCCTCCAGCTCCTTCCCCTCAGGGGCTCACCTTATGTGAGTACGGGTTTTTGGCGCACCCGGGGGTTCCCGAGCCAATCATCGCCACATTCATCCCCTCACCCCCATCCGGTCGAAGTGGGTTCTTCAAGTGACCGGTGGACCCAAGGTAGGCTCTCGTGCGTTCTTTGCATTCCATCCATACCGCACCTCACCATCGTTTCTTTCTTCCCTAATCACTTTCCGGCCATTTCGTACCACGACATTCGCATATCTCTTTTTCTTCCCCGCCGGCCTACCTTGCGTGCGAAACGCCCACACAGTTTTAGTTTCTTTTATCTTTTTATTTAAATCCTCCGTGGACACAGCCTGACGGATACCCGCGCACCAGGTGCGCAGCTGGGTGAGTGGATAATGGCGTCATCCCCACCACCCGGGGTCGTCATGTAGGGTTTGTGTTCGTATCCGCTGTTCAACTGCAGTCCCGCGGGGGGGCCATTGCATGAGCTGCTGACTTCTGACGGCGATTGGGTCCCTCTGTCTATGTTCTGGGAGGTGTGACCCTGGAGTGAGTCTGGTATAGATAGGCCACTCACCCAAGCCGGGGTAACCCCCGAGAAGTCAGAGCCCGAGGTCGGAGACGGTTCCAATGGTGGAGAATGTATTTCGCTATGGAGCACCCTTCCTCAATTAATACTAACAAGCGCCGAAAAGTTTATGTAACAGAAGTGACACCACCGACAACTGGTTGTTACTTGGTCATTTCACGAACCGAAGAAGGACAAAGTTTTGAGAAGGTGAACCCTTTCATCATTCAAAAGGGCATTGATGCTATTGCTGGTGCGGTTCAGTCCTGCACTCGTCTACGGAATGGTTCCTTATTAGCCCAAAGGAAATCCGATCAGCAAAGTAAGACCTTGTTGCGCGCTACGCTTCTCCACGGCTATCCCATCCGTGTGGAGAAGCATCGCACATTGAATTCCTGTCGAGGCGTCATTACCACCCATAGCCTCGATGGTATATCGGACGAGGACCTGGTAGAATATCTTGCAGACCAGAAGGTGACAGCGGTCCATCGAGTGCAGGCCAAACGCGACGGCGTGTTGGTACCCACTCGTACCCTGTTTATTACATTTGATGGCGTCGATCTGCCCACGAGCATTTCCGCAGGGTACGAACGGATTTCTGTGAGGCCTTATATTCCTAGACCTCTGCGTTGTTTTAAATGCCAACGTTTTGGGCATACGCAAGTCTCCTGTAAGAGTGCCGTTAACATCTGTGCAACATGTAGCCAGCCCTGACACGAAGGTACCTGTTCAACAGCCCCCGTCTGCGTTAATTGTAAAGGGTCTCATTCTGCTTCGTTTGCCGACTGTCCGCGGTACTTGGACGAGAAGGCGATCCAGGAGATCCGGGTAAAGGAAAAACTCTCCTTCGTTGAAGCCCGGAGGCGTTACCATGCGCGCCAACCTTCACTCCTGCGATCTGGCACATTTAGTTCTGTTGTTGCCTCGCCAGTACCACTAGTAGATGCCGAAACTCAGACTTGGACCATGACTGGATTAACCGCCACTACCATCCGGCCGTCCATTAAAGCTACTGTTACCAAGCCCTATAAACCTGGTCCAAAATCAATGAAGTCGCAAGCCGCTGAAAAGAAGCCCAAGCAGAAAGTTCCTAGGGAAGATTTTTTGAAAGACCCTCCGCGTGCGCGCGGTAACAATAGTTCACCTTCTCCTCCTCGGAGGTCGCTGTCCCAGGGAGGTCCTGGGAGAAGCCGCGCTCAGCGGCACCCCTCACCCATCGCCACCCAGAACCGATTCACGCCGCTTGATTCGGTTTCTGGCACTGAGCGCGTGGGCCCTCCCTCCGAGGAAGCTATGGAGTCTGACCAACTCCATACCAAAAGCCCGAGCCCCAAGGTTAAACAAAAGGTAATTTTAAGCCGCCCTTCTAAGTAGACAGTTTATCCCTTTTTTCTCAATGGCTATCCTGACTTGGAATGTACGCGGTGTACGATCGCATAGTGCGGAACTGCAACTTTTATTGCGTTCCCATTCGCCTATGGTCGTGTGTTTGCAGGAGACTAAGCTTCGCCCTCACGATCCTTTTGATCTCCGAGGATATACTCCGGTTCGCTACGACCTTGAACCGGAGGTGGGTACTCCTTCTCATGGAGGTGTCATGTTGTTAGTGCGTAACGACGTTCATTTTAAACCTGTCACACTTACATCTGACTTGCAAGCTGTTGCCGTTCGCCTTCACTTACCCGGCTTTTTGTTTTCTGTTTGCTCTGTGTATTCACCTCCATCGTCTCCCCTCGCTCCCGCGGACATTCGAGCTCTCCTGTCCGCTCTCCCAACACCATTTCTTTTGTTGGGAGATTTTAATGCCATCACCCACTGTGGGGTTCCCCAAGGGCTTCTGCGAGGGGAACTCTTCTTTCCGACATTTTTTATCAGTTTAATCTTTCCATCCTCAATACAGGTGCACCTACTTTTCTTTCTGATTCTTCTGGTACGTTCTCTCACCTGCACCTTGCCATTTGCTCACTCCAGCTTGCTCATCGTCTTCAGTGGAACGTCGTCGCTGACACCTACTCCAAGGACCATTACCCCTGCATCGTTTCTCTTCTGTCGCACCACGTACAGCATTCCAGAGTACCTAACTGGAATATTCTCCAAAGCCGACTGGAGCTTGTATTCCAGCCTCGTGCATTTTGACGACCAGCCCTTCTCCGACATTAACCAACTTGTGCAGCACCTTACGTCTATTATTTTCTCTGCCGCCGAACGCGCAATACCCCGTTCATCCTCGCAACCTCGGCGGCCACCTGTTCCGTGGTGGAACGAGGATTGTCGGGACGCCATTCGTGCCTGTAGGACTGCACTTAGGGTGTTTCGGCGACACCCTACACTTGATAATTTGGTGACTTTTAAACAATCGCGCGCCAGGGCTCGTCGCATTATTCAGGATAGCAGGAAGGCATCTTGGGCTCGTTTTGTCGAGTCTTAATCGTTTTACGCCTTCATCCGTTATTTGGGATAAACTTCGTCGCTTCTCAGGTAAAGTGTCACATTGTACTGTTTCTGGCCTTCAGGTTTCTAATGCCACCATAGTGGATCCGGCTGCCATCGCTAACACTCTGGGTGCTGCCTTTAAGGCGGTTTCTAGTTCAGACCATTATTCCGCCGGCTTTCGCTCTATTAAAGACCGGCTGGATTCCGCATCATATACTTTTCGGTATGCTAATGATGAATGCTATAACGAACTATTCACAATGAGGGAGCTGGAGCACGCTCTTCATTGCTCTCGGCACTCCGCTCCTGGGCCGGACGGCATTCATGTCCTGATGTTAAAGAACCTTTCAGCCGACAGTAAACTCTTTCTCTTACAGGTCTATAACCGTATTTGGCAAGACGGCATTTTTCCTTCCGTTTGGCGCGAAGCCACCATTGTCCCTATACTTAAGCCTGGGAAGGATCGCCAACTACCTTCCAGCTACCGCCCTATCTCCCTCACCAGTTGCATTTGCAAGGTGATGGAGCGCATGATCAACGGGCGGTTGACATGGTGGCTTGAGTCTCAGAAACTTCTAGCGAACGCTCAGTGCGGGTTTCGTCGCTATCGCTCTACCGTCGACCATCTGGTGTCCTTGTCGACGCATATTATGAATGGATTTCTGAGAAAGTGGCAAACCGTGGCTGTATTTTTTGACCTGGAGAAAGCTTATGACACTTGTTGGAGGGGCGGCATTTTACGTACACTTCACGATTGGAATATCCGCGGTCGTCTTCCCATATTTCTTCGGGAGTTTATGACGGACCGCGTATTTCGTGTACGTGTGGGCTCGGTTTTATCTCGTCGTTTTATTCAAGAGAACGGAGTACCGCAGGGCTCTGTACTCAGTGTCACACTTTTTGCGATTGCTATCAACCCCATTGTTGATTGTATTCCACCTGGCATTTCATCGTCCCTTTTTGTTGACGATTTCGCTATTTATTGTAGTTCACGGCGGACCTGTCTACTCGAACGCCGTCTCCAGAGCTGTATCGACCGTCTCTACTCCTGGAGTAACGCCAACGGCTTTAATTTCTCCGCCGAGAAATCCGTCTGCATCAACTTTTGGCGCCGGAAGTATTTCCCTCCGCCCTCTCTCCATCTTGGGCCAGGGATACTTCCGTTTGCAGACGAGGCGAAATTTTTGGGGTTGATTTTTGACAGGAAGTTGTGTTGGACCTCGCACGTTTCCTTTTTAAAAGCAAAGTGTGACCGTTCTCTTAATCTTTTACGTGTTTTAAGTGGCACATCCTGGGGAGCTGATCGGACCGTCCTTCTTCGCCTTTATCGCTCTTTGGTCCGATCCAAGCTTGATTACGGGTGTATTGTTTATTCGTCGGCACGTCCATCTGTGTTACGTCGATTGAATGCCATTCACCATCGTGGCATAAGAGTCGCTACAGGGGCCTTTCCAACTAGCCCTGTACCCAGTCTGTACGCAGAAGCTGCAGAGCCTCCGCTGTCCTTCCGGCATGAGATGCTTTTGTGCAGCTATGCTTGTCGACTCTCAAGCTTGCCTAACCACCCGTCCTTCGATGTATTTTACGAGGATTCGCTTGATCGCCAAAATTTCGTTAGCTCCTCTGCATTGCTCCCTCCAGGGGTTCGATTTCGACTGCTACTTCGGCATTTGGACGTTACGCCAGCGCCGGCCCTTACCCGAGGGGAAACGCGCTTTCCTCCATGGTCGCGCGCTGAGGCCCACATCCACCTTGGGCTAACGTTGATGCCGAAGAATGAGACCCCTGCTTCAGTCCTTAGATCCGCATTTTTAGCACTTCAGGCAACATTCGGAGACTGTCATTTTATTTATACTGATGGGTCTAAGACTGATGTTGGAGTAGGATGTGCCTTTGTTTTAGGTGCGCATAGTTTTACTTTTCGTTTACCCGGGCAATGTTCGATTTATACCGCCGAACTTTTTAGTATCTATCAATGTGTTTTATACATTCAGCGGCAAGTCTTACGGCGTTGTGTTGTTTGTTCGGACTCTCTGAGTGCCCTTCAGAGTATTAACGCGCTGTACACTTACCACCCCCTCGTACAGCGCATTCATGACCTGCTCCATTCGCTTGGTGCCTCTGGCATCAGCGTCTCTTTTATGTGGATTCCAGGTCATGTGGGTATCTCAGGGAATGAGTCGGCCGACGCCGCTGCGAAATCGGCGATTTTATTACCCAGATTTTTTACCTCTGTTGTTCCCTCGTCAGATTCGTGTGTTATTTTACGTCGCCGCATCCTCTCGCGCTGGCGCGATAAGTGGACGGCCCTCCGGGGGAACAAGTTGCGGGAGGTTAAACCTCTTCCGCTAGTCTGGGCTACCTCTTCCCGTGCTTCTCGTCGGGAAGAGGTACTTTTAACACGCCTTCGTATCGGACATTGCCTTTTTAGTCATAGATACCTGTTAAGTGGTGATCCCGCACCTCTGTGTGGTCACTGTGACGTGCCCTTAACGGTCCGTCACATTTTAACCGAGTGTCAAGTTTTAGCTCCACTGCGCGTTCGCGTGGGTCTGCCTGTTGGCCTAGCCAACGTGTTGGCAGACGACGCGCATGCTGTAGAATGTCTTTTACGTTTTATCACTGACATTGGATTTAGCCGTCGCATTTGATGCGCTGAGCGCCTTTTAGCTGTTTGATTTTATATTGTTAGTTTTAATGGGGCCCTTCTCCCCAGACATAAGGCGCTCATGTTCCTTGCATTCTACAGTTCTTGACACGTTTTATTCTTTTAGCGACCATGATTTTAGCGTGTTGGTTTTTCAGATATTTGTATTGTTATTATTGTTGTTATTGTTATTATTGTTGTTATTGTTATTATTATTGTTATTGTTATATTATTGTTATTTTTAGCTTTTTTTGGACATCGCGGGTTTCTGTCCCGTTTTTTTTAATTATGCGGTTATTTTATACTTTTGACTTTATATTTTATACATTGTAAGGGCGCTGATGACCTTAGTAGTTTAGCGCCCTTAAACCGCATCTCATCATCAACTCCAGCTCCTTGTTCCTACATAAGTCACTTCATTTACAATACATAGGTTCTGCAAATGACTGCCTATATAGGATTCCAGCTTTTTATTAGTGATAGTATTTAACTGAATTTACCGTAATTCAAAGTATTTAAACGTGTAATTTTTCCACTTATTATAAACTCTATACTATTATAGGAGAATAAACATGTTCACTGTACTCTCTGTTCGGACACTTCTTTAATTTCAGATACGTTTCGAATTCTGTGAGACTTTTTTGAATTATCTGCCAGTCATATTTTGTCATATACACAAAATTATTATTGTCTGTTTCATTTATGAGGAGCATTTGGGGTTTCATAATACAGTGCTATATTGACACTATTGCTTCTTGAGGTGCAGCCGCCTTGAAGCACGAGTGCGGGTGGTTGCATCTTTCTTCGGGGTGTTAGCGCGGGTAATTCGCTCCTCCAATAGCGTCAGCCTCCTATGGAGATCTTCAAAGGTTATATTGTTCTTCCTCCTGGTGGGCTTCTTAGCAGCGGACCTGAAACATTACACATTGCATCTATTAAAAAATAATGTTTTCTTTTAAATAGAAACACAGTCTCCTGAAAGGAATGGCACATGTTAGATACCATAAAGAGAGTGATGTAGCGGTTACACTTTATTTAAGCGTGAGTGTTCTTTCATAGATGTGAAACTAATACTCACTGTATTGCCTTGTGTAGTTCTGCTCGTTTCCTGGGTGAATGTTCAGGAGTCACCTGAAGTAGATCGTCATCTACTTGAAAATTGATTGGTCTCTCTTGGTCATCTAAACTCAACAAAAGCTGCGGTGCATTCGGGAAATCTACTTCATCTATATTCTCTCTCGGGATAGGTATTGCCTGAAGATTTCTGGAACAATTATAATGATTTTTTAAATATTCGGTATTCTATAATGCCGTGCATATAGCTATTTTCGACGTTACTTACTTTAGGTTTTTCTGTCTGAGTAAGAATACAGCGCAGTATTCATCACACAGGAAGTACGACTTTATTTGATCGTGCACCTCTGGCTTCTCGCATAGGGTTGCATGCGTATGACCATTACAAAAATCAGAATGGTATTGGGTCGCATGGTTGGTTACAAGGACATCAGCATCATGCACGCCTCTATGTTGTTCCTCATCTGCATCCCCTCCTCTGAAAGAATGAACATGTTTCAAATTCATTATTTCCTTTTAACATTAGGTGTAGCATAGTATTCCCGTGAAAGGAATAAAAGATAGTCTACTTACAGGTACCTTCTTCTGTAGACTGCGCAGTTCTCTGTGCATCTGGTCATGATATGAGGGCATGTTACAGACAATTGAATGTATGAATCCATTGCACTCCTTGTGGTAGTAGGTGTAGTGGTATGCTTTCTCTCCACACTCACTCCAAAGACCTTCCATCCCTGTCATACTAATAACGTCTAGATCGAGAAATTCTTTCTAAAATCACCTTCAAGTAATACTTTCAGTGTGCTAGGCCTGGGACCATATAGCAGTGGTGTAATGGTGGGGATAGTTGCAGAAGGGTAGGCTGGCGCATGCGCATTCATAGGGTTTGAGGGCGGAGCTTGAGGCGGAAACGGTTGGTTATTCGCTTTCTTGGATACGATCCATTAATTTCTAAGTTTGCAGCTGTACCGGATTCGAAAGATTTATTGTTCAACATGGGAAAGCTTTGTAGCACTGGTTCTCACGGGCGGTGAATCATGTCTCATAGCTGTCTGGGAATGCTGACATTGTTTTGATTACCTCCCCCACCCGAGGCCAGTACTTGGCACAGGCCAATACATTTGTAGCACTGGTTCTCATGGTGGTGAATCATGTCTCATCCTTAAAGTAATTACCTCCGCCGCCAGAAGCCAGTACTTGCGTTGGAGGAAACATGTCTCTTCCTCTAAAGAAATCACGTGATCATGAAAGTGACCCCCCCAGGGGCTCACCTTTTGTGAGTACGGGTTAGGCGCACCCGGGGTACCCGAGCCAATCATCGCCATCATCATCCTTCCTCCCCCCTCCGGTCGAGGTGGGTTCGTTCTCGTGACCGGGGGAATCCAGGTAGGCTCTCGTGCGTTCTGTGCATTTCATATCATGTCGTCCCTCGCCATCGTTTCTTTCTTCGCTTTTACTTCTGCACATTTCGCACCACGTCCATTCATTTACGCATCTCTTTTTCTTCCTCGCCGGCCTACCTTGCATCCGAAACGCCCACACAGTTTTAGTTTCTTTTATCTTTCTTTTAATCCTCCGTGGACACAGCCTGACGGATACCCGCGCACCAGGTGCGCAGCTGGGTGAGTGGATAATGGCGTCATCCCCACCACCCGGGGTCGTCATGTAGGGTTTGTGTTCGTATCCGCTGTTCAACTGCAGTCCCGCGGGGGGGCCATTGCATGAGCTGCTGACTTCTGACGGCGATTGGGTCCCTCTGTCTATGTTCTGGGAGGTGTGACCCTGGAGTGAGTCTGGTATTGATAGGCCACTCACCCAAGCCGGGGTAACCCCGAGAAGTCAGAGCCCGAGGTCGGAGACGGTTCCAATGGTGGAGAATGTATTTCGCTATGGAGCACCCTTCCTCAATTAATACTAACAAGCGCCGAAAAGTTTATGTAACAGAAGTGACACCACCGACAACTGGTTGTTACTTGGTCATTTCACGAACCGAAGAAGGACAAAGGTTTGAGAAGGTGAACCCTTTCATCATTCAAAAGGGCATTGATGCTATTGCTGGTGCGGTTCAGTCCTGCACTCGTCTACGGAATGGTTCCTTATTAGCCCAAACGAAATCCGATCAGCAAAGTAAGACCTTGTTGCGCGCTACGCTTCTCCACGGCTATCCCATCCGTGTGGAGAAGCATCGCACATTGAATTCCTGTCGAGGCGTCATTACCACCCATAGCCTCGATGGTATATCGGACGAGGACCTGGTAGAATATCTTGCAGACCAGAAGGTGACAGCGGTCCATCGAGTGCAGGCCAAACGCGACAGCGTGTTGGTACCCACTCGTACCCTGTTTATTACATTTGATGGCGTCGATCTGCCCACGAGCATTTGCGCAGGGTACGAACGGATTTCTGTGAGGCCTTATATTCCTAGACCTCTGCGTTGTTTTAAATGCCAACGTTTTGGGCATACGCAAGTCTCCTGTATGAGTGCCGTTAACATCTGTGCAACATGTAGCCAGCCCTCACACGAAGGTACCTGTTCAACAGCCCCCGTCTGCGTTAATTGTAAAGGGTCTCATTCTGCTTCGTTTGCCGACTGTCCGCGGTACTTGGACGAGAAGGCGATCCAGGAGATCCGGGTAAAGGAAAAACTCTCCTTCGCTGAAGCCCGGAGGCGTTACCATGCGCGCCAACCTTCACTCCTGCGATCTGGCACATTTAGTTCTGTTGTTGCCTCGCCAGTACCACTAGTAGATGCCGAAACTCAGACTTGGACCATGACTGGATTAACCGCCACTACCATCCGGCCGTCCATTAAAGCTACTGTTACCAAGCCCTATAAACCTGGTCCAAAATCAATGAAGTCGCTCTGCCGCCGAACGCGCAATACCCCGTTCATCCTCCCAACCTCGGCGGCCGCCTGTTCCGTGGTGGAAAGAGGATTGTCGGGACGCCGTTCGTGCCCGTAGGACTGCACTTAGGGTGTTTCGGCGACGCCCTACACTTGATAATTTGGTGACTTTTAAACAATCGCGCGCCAGGGCTCGTCGCATTATTCAGGATAGCAAGAAGGCATCTTGGGTTCTTTTTGTCGAGTCTTTTAATCGTTTTACGCCTTCATTCGTTGTTTGGGATAAACTTCGTCGCTTCTCAGGTAAAGTGTCGCTTTGTACTGTTTCTGGCCTTCAGGTTTCCAATGCCATCATACTAGATCCGGCTGCCATCGCTAACACCCTAGCATCTGCCTTTGAGGCGGTTTCCTTTTCAGACCGTTATTCCGTCGGTTTTCGCTGTATTAAGGAGCGGCTGGATTCCGCACCATATACTTTTCGGTCTGGTAACACCAAATGTTATAACGAACTTTTTACAATGAGGGAGCTGGAGCACGCTCTTCATTGCTCTAGGCACTCCGCTCCTGGGCCGGACGGCATTCATGTCCTGATGTTAAAGCACCTTTCAGCCGACAGTAAACTCTTTCTCTTACAGGTCTATAACCGTATTTGGCAAGACGGCATTTTTCCTTCCGTTTGGCGCGAAGCCACCATTGTCCCTATTCTGAAGCCTGGGAAGGATCGCCAACTACCTTCCAGCTCCCGCCCCGTCTCCCTCACCAGTTGCATTTGCAAGGTGATGGAGCGCATGATCAACGGGCGGTTGACATGGTGGCTTGAGTCTCAGAAACTTTTAGCGAACGCTCAGTGCGGATTTCGTCGATTTCGCTCTACCGTGGACCATCTGGTGTCCTTGTCGACGCATATTATGAATGGATTTCTGAGAAAGTGTCAAACCGTGGCTGTATTTTTTGACCTGGAGAAAGCTTATGACACTTGTTGGAGGGGCGGCATTTTACGTACACTTCACGATTGGAATATCCGTGGTCGTCTTCCCATATTTCTTCGGGAGTTTATGACGGACCGCGTCTTTCGTGTACGTGTGGGATCGGTTTTATCTAGTCGTTTTATTCAAGAGAACGGAGTACCGCAGGGCTCTGTACTCAGTGTCACACTTTTTGCGATTGCTATCAACCCCATTGTTGATTGTATTCCACCTGGCATTTCATCGTCCCTTTTTGTTGACGATTTTGCCATTTATTGTAGTTCACGGCGGACCTGTCTACTCGAACGCCGTCTCCGGAACTGTATCGACCGTCTCTACGCCTGGAGTAACGCCAACGGCTTTAATTTCTCCGCCGAGAAATCCGTCTGCATCAATTTCTGGCGCCGGAAGTATTTCCCTCCGCCCTCTCTCCATCTTGGGCCAGGGATACTTCCGTTTGCGACGAGGCGAAATTTTTAGGGTTGATTTTTGATAGGAAGTTGTGTTGGACCTCGCACATTTCCTTTTTAAAAGCTAAGTGTGGCCGTTCTCTTACTCTTTTACGTGTTTTAAGTGGCACATCCTGGGGAGCTGATCGGACCGTCCTTCTTCGCCTTTATCGCTTTTTGGTCCGATACAAGCTTGATTACGGGTGTATTGTTTATTCGTCGGCACGTCCATCTGTGTTACGTGGATTAAATGCCATTCACCATCGTGGCATGAGTCGCTACAGGGGCCTTTCCAACCAGCCCTGTTCTTAGCCTGTATGCTGAAGCTGCAGAGCCTCCGCTGTCCTTCCGGCGTGAGATGCTCTTGTGCAGCTATGCCTGTCGACTCTCAAGCTTGCCTGACCACCCGTCCTTCGAGTTATTTTTCGAGGAGTCAGTTGATCGTCACTATTTTATTAGCTCCTCTGCTTTGCTCCCACCAGGGGTTCGCTTTCGACAGCTCCTTCGGCATTTAGACGTTCCGCCAGCGCCGGCCCTTCCACGGGGGGAAACGCGCTTTCCTCCATGGTCGCGCGCTGAGGCCCACATCCACCTTGGGCTAACGTCAATGCCGAAGAATGAGACCCCTGCTTCAGTCCTTAGATCTACATTTTTAGAACTTCAGACAACATTCGGAGACTGTCATTTTATTTATACTGATGGGTCTAAGACTGATGTTGGAGTAGGATGTGCCTTTGTTTTAGGTGCGCATAGTTTTAGTTTTCGTTTACCCGGGCAATGTTCGATTTATACCGCCGAACTTTTTAGTATCTATCAATGTGTTTTATACATTCAGCGGCATGTCTTACGGCGTTGTGTTGTTTGTTCGGACTCTCTGATTGCCCTTCAGAGTATTAACGCGCTGTACTCTTACCACCCCCTTGTACAGCGCATTCATGACCTGCTCCATTCGCTAGGTGCCTCTGGCATCAGCGTCTCTTTTATGTGGATTCCAGGTCATGTGGGTATCTCAGGGAATGAGTCGGCCGACGCCGCTGCGAAATCGGCGATTTTATTACCCAGATTTTTTACTTCTGTTGTTCCCTCGTCAGATTCGTGTGTTATTTTACGTCGCCGCATCCTCTCGCGCTGGCGCGATGAGTGGACGGCCCTCCGGGGGAACAAGTTGCGGGAGGTTAAGCCTCTCCCGTTAATCTGGGGTACCTCTTCTCGTTCTTCACGTCGGTAAGAGGTACATTTAGCCCGCTTACGAATTGTACCTTGCCGTTTTAGTCATAGTTACCTGCTCAGTGGAGATCCCGCTCCCCTGTGTCAGCAGTGTGACTTGCCCTTAACGGTGCGTCACATTTTAACTGAGTGTCAAGTTTTAGCTCCACTGCGCGTTCGCGTGGGTCTGCCTGTTGGCATAGCCAACGTTTTGGCAGACGACGCGCATGCTGTAGAATGTCTTTTCCGTTTTATAAGTGACATTGGTTTTAATCGTCGCATTTGATGCGCTGAGCGTCTTTTAGCTTTGTTATTTTATTCTGTATGTTTTACTAGGGAGTTACTCCCCAGTGGACATATGGCGCTCATGTCCCTCGCATTCTACAGTTCTTGACACGTTTTAATCTTTTATTGGCTATGCTTTTAGTGTGTTGGTTTTTCAGATATTTGTATTGTTATTATTTTTGTTATTGTTATTATTGTTGTGATTGTTATTATTATTGTTATTGTTATATTATTGTTATTTTTACCTTTTTTGGACATCGCGGGTTTGTGTCCCGTTTTTTAATTATGGGGTTATTTTATCCTTTTGACCTTATATTTTATACATTGTAAGGGCGCTGATGACCTTAGTAGTTAAGCGCCCTTAAACCGCATCTCATCATCATCATGATGAAAGTGACGCTAAGAATTCTAGGCGTTTCCACAAGTGACCTTGAATTTGATACTGAAGGAAGGTTTCATTTAGGTCGTCTTTGCTCTAAAAGCAGCCGTATGACACGACCCTCAAATTATCAACTCCACCAGTGACCTTGAATCTGATTCAGAACATAGCTGTCATTTAGGTCGTCTTTGCTCTTAACATGCACACGTGTCCGGAGATGACAATTAAATATACATTAAACCCATTGAAAGTGGCGCTTAAACTACCAACTCCACCAGTGACTTTGAATATGATGCTGAAGGAAGATATCATTTAGGTCTTCTTTGCTCTAAACACCGGAAATAGCAATTTAATATACATTGAACCAAACTAAGACCAATTAAAAAGCCATTCACATAATTGATTACAATTACAAGATAACTATGTGACCTTGACTGAGATGCTGAAGGAAGGTTTATATTCTACTTTGTTATTTTCTCAAAAATGACTCTTAATTGTTTTGATTAAAACACTCTCTGTTTAAAATATTTTCATGACAAACGAAATGTATATTTTGAACTTACTGAGAAGAGCCTCTCAAGTCTTCTTCATTCTAAATGATTTTTGTATAATTGGTAAACTCTAAAAGATTGGACAAAGTTTTGCTACACAAGAAATGCAGACCCCGTTAAAGCATGCAGTTTATTATACATATATTTTATTAGATTAACTATTTTCCAGATATTTTTTGTTTTTGGTCTCAATACTTGTATTTTTTATTGGTTTGATTGCTTTTTGTAAGTTACAAGTTGCTATTTGTTTTTTTGTTTTTTGACGCGGCCATACAAACAGAATGGAATTTCAATACATCACGTAGTGACATGCTTTTTGAAAATGTGACTATCGCTTTATCTGCGTATACTACAACGAAATGTGTAAATGTGAACTACTTCTTTTGGTATATAATTAAAGTCCTTTAACCGTGTAGGCCATTAGGGACGGTGAATGAACGAAATTGTTAAAATTATGCTCAAATGGGCCCGATGTCCCTAGAAATTAGAATCTGACATTCATCTTCTCCAGGAAACCCTGGAAAACGCTTTATCCGGGTAATTCACTCTATCCGAGATTCGAACTCGGGACCTTTTGAATGTGAGGCAGACCCCCACACCTCAAAGATGGGCTAAATGTGACCTGCACGTTTATCTGGATTATAAGAGGCAGACAGAAAAATGAGATTTAGAACACAGAATTTGTAGAATGGTGAGAAGAGAAAGTTATGTGAATGCGACACGTTAGATTGTTCTCGTGGTAATGTAAAGAGGGTGGAGTTTCAAAGACACCACATAAAAATCTGACTATCGTTTGAGCTACTGCATTCTTCTTATACTACAACGAAGTTTGTAATGGCAGTTCATCTCAATTAACAAGAAGACTTTCACTCAAGCCGTGTGTAGGACAAGTTTGGAAAGATAGAATCAGATTGAAAAATTCAATGTCATAGCCGAGATTTGAGCTACGGATCATCCAGTTTACGTCCAGGTGGCGCCGCGGTAACGCGTGCGACTCGCATTTGGGAGATCCCCAGTTTGCTTCCCGGCGACCGCCTAATCTGACCCACGGTTTTTTTCGAAGTTTTCCCTGGTCGTCAGGCGAATGCTGACATGATTTCTCTCAGCATGGAATATCGTTCCATTCCTCATTTCATTCATCCTTAACCCCGTTAGGTCTGCTTCAGGGTTGGAAGTGTCGGCGATGGTGTTTCGGAGCGTTGTGGCAGAGAAAAAGGATGCTCTCTGTTGAACCTTATCCGTAACTCGGTCTTCGGGTGGTTGCTAGGGTATACGGACCGCCTCTTGGGGGATGTTGAACCCTCTGTGTGGGGTGGGGTCCCCGGTTTGCCTGTCCGACTGTCAGGGCGTCTCAATCTGAAAACTTGAGAAACCTTGTTATTGCTGTGCCGTCATTCCCGGTTCCGGCCGCCCGGTGTCTCGGTGTTTCTCACCTCGTCCCTTCCTCTCGGGGACGCCCCCTCTAGGGGCATAAGCACAATATCCTCATTCACTGGATCGGGTTCGAGTCCCCTCCGTTACAGGTCCCATTCCATTCCATAGAAGAGAAGCATTCAGAACGTCAATCGTAATACAAGGTACCTATTTTTTTTGCCATCTTCAGATTTGTAACTTGAAAGCAATTTAATTTTCAGAATAGAGTGCTTTCAAATGAACCAATTGCAACAAATGCACATCAACCTGTCTGCATAACAGTTTCGGGTCACTATCTTGAAAATTTACCACATATGTTATTCTAACCAAATAAAGCAGCTATATAGAAATTTCATATCTTGCACTAAATGTTGTTTCCTCTTATCTGTTAACATTTTCTCCTTATGGATACAATACCTACATAGGTGTTTTTACTTAACGTCCACTATACGAGTGGCACGGTTTTTCTTCCTTTCTCTTGTGAGTGTGTCTAAGGGGAATTATGTTTCAAATAAAACAATCTTTATTCGTTTATCAGTAACAAATGCAAAATATATCTCATTTTGAAGACAATTTAATGTTACACTTAATTATGCCCTTACTGCTTCAACAGTTTGACATTAATATTACTTTTGCTTCCATATTTTTAAAACATTACTTGAATATTATCAGAACTGAATGTGTCAACTGTATGGAACTACATACTTAGCGCTAAACGTTGTGATCAATATCTATGAAAATTAAAAACCAGAACAAACATATATTCAAGGTAATAAATACCCTCTGCTTCGGAGTACGCGTAGAACGTTGTATTGGTGATAATTATGAAATTATTATTTTATTATATTATTAATATTTTTATTTATTACTAGCAACAAACGTTAAAAACAAGATATACATTATGCGAACCTTGTTTCTCAAGAAAATTACTGAATCTTAAACTTGTGTAGCATCCGCATAAAGAGTGCAATATTTGATTTTTAAACAACATATTATGCAAAGAAAATGTTAATTTATTTCGCTTGAATAGATCTATTAAAGAGAAAAGTATTTAGTTTTGTCTTCTTTCTTCTTAGAATCAGGTCGCTGAATTATAGGAGTATACACAGAAGTAAATGTGACTTTTGAGGCGATACCGGCACTTACTGTTGACTATAGCCAGGCATGACTAGTCGAGAAGACATTTCTTCCCACTCTTCCTCTACATCCCTTGGCCCATTAGAAAACATTTGGAGCCTTCTGTACAACACTAAAATTAACGTGACACAGGTGGGCTCACTACAGTACAGATGCTACTACACAACCATCTACATACGACGACGGTCAGCCTATGTTGTAAAATGTGTATTTTTACTTAAGCATATTTTAATGACCACTGTTGCTGAGTAGGGACAACAATAAGAATGGTATACACTGTACAACTGACTGTGAGGCGGTCCCATTTAGTGAAGGGTTGACAAAGAAAGGGCAAGCTCACTCCTCGAAACATACTAGTACCTGTCCATCTGTAATAGAAATGCATTAGCAGTTTGAGGCCAAGGTTATTTCTGTGCATTATGAACATAAACCCTTATCGGGACAGGTTTACCTGTATTGTACATGGCAAATTGAAAGAAAGTTCAAAATATAACACATTTGGAAGTGCGTACAACATACATGCGGACAACGTATAAAAACGGGATTTTACTCTAGTTGTATGTAAAATTTTAATTTTCTTAAGACCAGCTCTAATTACACGGAACCTCGAATTACCAGGGCTCTACTGTATGTATACAATTAATGAAATATATTTTATAAAACAAATCCATGTAAATTATATATGCATTGTACTGATAATATGCAAACTGTGTGATATGGCAACTTGCTAACGTAAGCAGCTCTATTTTTTATCTCTTTTGTTCTTTGAGTCAATAAGTAGTTTTCTTCTTCTATGATCTAAGCACCAGGTAGTCCTAAACAAAATAATACAACAAAAAATTTCAACTTTGTGTTGCTCTCAGAAATTAAAGTAGGCAGGTGATTTTTAGTTAATTGCCATGAGCCAAGTTTGAATTTGAAGCCCATTTTTCTCAAAATTTCAATATTCAGGTGATGAATGCTTAGTTTTAATACACATCTGAGCAATAAGATTGCTAAAATCACTTAATCCATCTAAACCAAGTATACATAATCCACAAACAATCCCCCTCAGGGGCTCACCTTATGTGAGTACGGGTTTTTGGCGCACCCGGGGGTTCCCGAGGCAATCATCGCCATCTTCATTTCACACCTGTCCGGTCGAGGTGGGTTCGTTCTCGTGACCGGGGGACTCAAGGTAGGCTCTCGTGCGTTCTGTGCATATCATTACATATCGCCCCTCGCCATCGCTTCTGTCTTCTCTTTTATTTATGCACATTTCGCCCCACGCCCATTCATTTACACGTCTCTTTTACTTCTTCGCCGGCCTACCTTGAGTGCGAAACGCCCACACACTTTTAGTTTCTTTTAACCTTTTATGTTAATCCTCCATGGACACAGCCTGACGGATACCCGCGCACTGGGTGCGCAGCTGGGTGAGTGGGTAATGGCGTCATCCCCACCACCCGGGGTCGTCATGTAGGGTTTGTGTTCGTATCCGCTGTTCAACTGCAGTCCCGCGGGGGGGCCATTGCATGAGCTGCTGACTTCCGACGGCGATTGGGTCCCTCTGTCTATGTTCTGGGAGGTGTGACCCTGGGGTGAGCTACCCCTCAGGGGCTCACCTTTTGTGAGTACGGGTTTTTGGCGCACCCGGGGGTTCCCGAGCCAATCATCGCCACATTCATCCCCTCACCCCCATCCGGTCGAGGTGGGTTCTTCAAGAGACCGGTGGACCCAAGGTAGGCTCTCGTGCGTTCTTTGCATTCCATCCATACCGCACCTCACTATCGTTTCTTTCTTCCCTAATCACTTTCCGGCCATTTCGTACCACGACATTCGCATATCTCTTTTTCTTCCCCGCCGGCCTACCTTGCGTGCGAAACGCCCACACAGTTTTAGTTTCTTTTATTTTTTATTTAAATCCTCCGTGGATACAGCCTGACGGATACCCGCGCACTGGGTGCGCAGCTGGGTGAGTGGGTAATGGCGTCATCCCCACCACCCGGGTTCGTCATGTAGGGTTGTTGTTCGTATCCGCTGTTCAACTGCAGTCCCGCGGGGGGGCCATTGCATGAGCTGCTGGCTTCCGACGGCGATTGGGTCCCTCTGTCTTATGTTCTGGGAGGTGTGACCCTGGGGTGAGCTAGGTATAGATAGGCCACTCACCCAAGCCGGGGTAACGCCCGGGAAGTCAGAGCCCGAGGTCGGAGACGGTTGCAATGGTGGAGGATTTTTTTTCGCTATGGAGCACCCTTTCTCCATTATAAGCAACAAGCGCCGAAAAGTTTTAGTAACAGAAGTAGCACCGCCAACAGCTGGTTGTTACTTAGTGATTACCCGTACCGAGGAAGGACAATCATTCGAGAAGGTGAACCCTTTTATCATCCAGAAGGGCATTGACTCAATTGCTGGTCCGGTTCTTTCCTGCACTCGGCTTCGTAATGGTTCGTTGTTAGTGCAAAGCAAATCCGAGGCACAAAGTAAGTCCTTGTTGAGCGCCACGCTTCTCCACGGTTATCCTATCCGTGTTGAGAAGCACCGCACCTTGAATTCTTGTCGAGGCGTTGTCACCACGCATAGCCTCGATGGCATATCGGACGAGGACCTGGTCGAATATCTTGCAGACCAGAAGGTGACAGCGGTTCATCGAGTGCAGGCCAAACGCGACGGCGTATTGGTACCCACTCGTACCCTGTTTCTAACATTTGATGGCGTCGATCTGCCCACGAGCATCTCCGCAGGGTACGAACGTATTTCTGTGAGGCCTTATATTCCTAGACCTCTGCGTTGTTTTAAGTGCCAACGTTTTGGGCATACGCAAGTCTCATGTAAGAGTGCCGTTAACATCTGTGCATCATGTAGCCAGCCTTCACACGAAGGTGCCTGTTCAACAGCCCCCGTCTGCGTTAATTGTAAAGGGTCACATTCTGCTTCGTTTGCCGACTGTCCGCGGTATTTGGACGAGAAGGCGATCCAGGAGATCCGGGTAAAGGAAAAACTCTCCTTCGCCGAAGCCCGGAGGCGTTTCCATGCGCGCCAACCTTCACTCCTGCGATCTGGCACATTTAGTTCTGTTGTTGCCTCGCCAGTACCACGAGTAGATGCCGAAACTCAGACCTGGACCTTGACTGGATTAACCGCCACTACCATCCGGCCGTCTATTAAAGCTACTGTTACCAAGCCCTATAAACCTGGTCCAAAGTCAATGAAGTCGCAAGCCGCTGATAAGAAGCCCAAGCAGAAACTACGTAGGGAACGAAATGTGTAAATGTGAACTACTTCTTTTGGTATATAATTAAAGTCCTTTAACCGTGTAGGCCATTAGGGACGGTGAATGAACGAAATTGTTAAAATTATGCTCAAATGGGCCCGATGTCCCTAGAAATTAGAATCTGACATTCATCTTCTCCAGGAAACCCTGGAAAACGCTTTATCCGGGTAATTCACTCTATCCGAGATTCGAACTCGGGACCTTTTGAATGTGAGGCAGACCCCCACACCTCAAAGATGGGCTAAATGTGACCTGCACGTTTATCTGGATTATAAGAGGCAGACAGAAAAATGAGATTTAGAACACAGAATTTGTAGAATGGTGAGAAGAGAAAGTTATGTGAATGCGACACGTTAGATTGTTCTCGTGGTAATGTAAAGAGGGTGGAGTTTCAAAGACACCACATAAAAATCTGACTATCGTTTGAGCTACTGCATTCTTCTTATACTTACAACGAAGTTTGTAATGGCAGTTCATCTCAATTAACAAGAAGACTTTCACTCAAGCCGTGTGTAGGACAAGTTTGGAAAGATAGAATCAGATTGAAAAATTCAATGTCATAGCCGAGATTTGAGCTACGGATCATCCAGTTTACGTCCAGGTGGCGCCGCGGTAACGCGTGCGACCCGCATTTGGGAGATCCCCAGTTTGCTTCCCGGCGACCGCCTAATCTGACCCACGGTTTTTTTCGAAGTTTTCCCTGGTCGTCAGGCGAATGCTGACATGATTTCTCTCAGCATGGAATATCGTTCCATTCCTCATTTCATTCATCCTTAACCCCGTTAGGTCTGCTTCAGGGTTGGAAGTGTCGGCGATGGTGTTTCGGAGCGTTGTGGCAGAGAAAAAGGATGCTCTCTGTTGAACCTTATCCGTAACTCGGTCTTCGGGTGGTTGCTAGGGTATACGGACCGCCTCTTGGGGGATGTTGAACCCTCTGTGTGGGGTGGGGTCCCCGGTTTGCCTGCCCGACTGTCAGGGCGTCTCAATCTGAAAACTTGAGAAACCTTGTTATTGCTGTGCCGTCATTCCCGGTTCCGGCCGCCCGGTGTCTCGGTGTTTCTCACCTCGTCCCTTCCTCTCGGGGACGCCCCCTCTAGGGGCATAAGCACAATATCCTCATTCACTGGATCGGGTTCGAGTCCCCTCCGTTAGAGGTCCCATTCCATTCCATAGAAGAGAAGCATTCAGAACGTCAATCGTAATACAAGGTACCTATTTTTTTGCCATCTTCAGATTTGTAGCTTGAAAGCAATTTAATTTTCAGAATAGAGTGCTTTCAAATGAACCAATTGCAACAAATGCACATCAACCTGTCTGCATAACAGTTTCGGGTCACTATCTTGAAAATTTACCACATATGTTATTCTAACCAAATAAAGCAGCTATATAGAAATTTCATATCTTGCACTAAATGTTGTTTCCTCTTATCTGTTAACATTTTCTCCTTATGGATACAATACCTACATAGGTGTTTTTACTTAACGTCCACTATACGAGTGGCACGGTTTTTCTTCCTTTCTCTTGTGAGTGTGTCTAAGGGGAATTATGTTTCAAATAAAACAATCTTTATTCGTTTATCAGTAACAAATGCAAAATATATCTCATTTTGAAGACAATTTAATGTTACACTTAATTATGCCCTTACTGCTTCAACAGTTTGACATTAATATTACTTTTGCTTCCATATTTTTAAAACATTACTTGAATATTATCAGAACTGAATGTGTCAACTGTATGGAACTACATACTTAGCGCTAAACGTTGTGATCAATATCTATGAAAATTAAAAACCAGAACAAACATATATTCAAGGTAATAAATACCCTCTGCTTCGGAGTACGCGTAGAACGTTGTATTGGTGATAATTATGAAATTATTATTTTATTATATTATTAATATTTTTATTTATTACTAGCAACAAACGTTAAAAACAAGATATACATTATGCGAACCTTGTTTCTCAAGAAAATTACTGAATCTTAAACTTGTGTAGCATCCGCATAAAGAGTGCAATATTTGATTTTTAAACAACATATTATGCAAAGAAAATGTTAATTTATTTCGCTTGAATAGATCTATTAAAGAGAAAAGTATTTAGTTTTGTCTTCTTTCTTCTTAGAATCAGGTCGCTGAATTATAGGAGTATACACAGAAGTAAATGTGACTTTTGAGGCGATACCGGCACTTACTGTTGACTATAGCCAGGCATGACTAGTCGAGAAGACATTTCTTCCCACTCTTCCTCTACATCCCTTGGCCCATTAGAAAACATTTGGAGCCTTCTGTACAACACTAAAATTAACGTGACACAGGTGGGCTCACTACAGTACAGATGCTACTACACAACCATCTACATACGACGACGGTCAGCCTATGTTGTAAAATGTGTATTTTTACTTAAGCATATTTTAATGACCACTGTTGCTGAGTAGGGACAACAATAAGAATGGTATACACTGTACAACTGACTGTGAGGCGGTCCCATTTAGTGAAGGGTTGACAAAGAAAGGGCAAGCTCACTCCTCGAAACATACTGGTACCTGTCCATCTGTAATACAAATGCATTAGCAGTCTGAGGCCAAGGTTATTTCTGTGCATTATGAACATAAACCCTTAACGGGACAGGTTTACCTGTATTGTACATGGCAAATTGAAAGAAAGTTCAAAATATAACACATTTGGAAGTGCGTACAACATACATGCGGACAACGTATAAAAACGGGATTTTACTCTAGTTGTATGTAAAATTTTAATTTTCTTAAGACCAGCTCTAATTACACGGAACCTCGAATTACCAGGGCTCTACTGTATGTATACAATTAATGAAATATATTTTATAAAACAAAACCATGTAAATTATATATGCATTGTACTGATAATATGCAAACTGTGTGATATGGCAACTTGCTAACGTAAGCAGCTCTATTTTTTATCTCTTTTGTTCTTTGAGTCAATAAGTAGTTTTCTTCTTCTATGATCTAAGCACCAGGTAGTCCTAAACAAAATAATACAACAAAAAATTTCAACTTTTTGTTGCTCTCAGAAATTAAAGTACGTAGGTGATTTTTAGTTAATTGCCATGAGCTAAGTTTGAATTTGAAGCCCATTTTTCTCAAAATTTCAATATTCAGGTGATGAATGCTTAGTTTTAATACACATCTGAGCAATAAGATTGCTAAAATCACTTAATCCATCTAACCCAAGTATACATAATCCACAAACAATCCCCCTCAGGGGCTCACCTTATGTGAGTACGGGTTTTTGGCGCACCCGGGGGTTCCCGAGGCAATCATCGCCATCTTCATCATTTCACACCCGTCCGGTCGAGGTGGGTTCGTTCTCGTGACCGGGGGACTCAAGGTAGGCTCTCGTGCGTTCTGTGCATATCATTACATATCGCCCCTCGCCATCGCTTCTGTCTTCTCTTTTATTTATGCACATTTCGCCCCACGCCCATTCATTTACACGTCTCTTTTACTTCTTCGCCGGCCTACCTTGAGTGCGAAACGCCCACACACTTTTAGTTTCTTTTAACCTTTTATGTTAATCCTCCATGGACACAACCTGACGGATACCCGCGCACTGGGTGCGCAGCTGGGTGAGTGGGTAATGGCGTCATCCCCACCACCCGGGGTCGTCATGTAGGGTTTGTGTTCGTATCCGCTGTTCAACTGCAGTCCCACGGGGGGCCATTGCATGAGCTGCTGACTTCCGACGGCGATTGGGTCCCTCTGTCTATGTTCTGGGAGGTGTGACCCTGGGGTGAGCTACCCCTCAGGGGCTCACCTTATGTGAGTACGGGTTTTTGGCGCACCCGGGGGTTCCCGAGCCAATCATCGCCACATTCATCCCCTCACCCCCATCCGGTCGAGGTGGGTTCTTCAAGTGACCGGTGGACCCAAGGTAGGCTCTCGTGCGTTCTTTGCATTCCATCCATACCGCACCTCACTATCGTTTCTTTCTTCCCTAATCACTTTCCGGCCATTTCGTACCACGACATTCGCATATCTCTTTTTCTTCCCCGCCGGCCTACCTTGCGTGCGAAACGCCCACACAGTTTTAGTTTCTTTTATCTTTTTATTTAAATCCTCCGTGGACACAGCCTGACGGATACCCGCGCACTGGGTGCGCAGCTGGGTGAGTGGGTAATGGCGTCATCCCCACCACCCGGGTTCGTCATGTAGGGTTGTTGTTCGTATCCGCTGTTCAACTGCAGTCCCGCGGGGGGCCATTGCATGAGCTGCTGGCTTCCGACGGCGATTGGGTCCCTCTGCAATGGTGGAGGATTTTTTTTCGCTATGGAGCACCCTTTCTCCATTATAAACAACAAGCGCCGAAAAGTTTTAGTAACAGAAGTAGCACCGCCAACAGCTGGTTGTTACTTAGTGATTACCCGTACCGAGGAAGGTCAATCATTCGAGAAGGTGAACCCTTTTATCATCCAGAAGGGAATTGACTCAATTGCTGGTCCGGTTCTTTCCTGCACTCGGCTTCGTAATGGTTCGTTGTTAGTGCAAAGCAAATCCGAGGCACAAAGTAAGTCCTTGTTGAGCGCCACGCTTCTCCACGGTTATCCTATCCGTGTTGAGAAGCACCGCACCTTGAATTCTTGTCGAGGCGTTGTCACCACGCATAGCCTCGATGGCATATCGGACGAGGACCTGGTCGAATATCTTGCAGACCAGAAGGTGACAGCGGTTCATCGAGTGCAGGCCAAACGCGACGGCGTATTGGTACCCACTCGTACCCTGTTTCTAACATTTGATGGCGTCGATCTGCCCACGAGCATCTCCGCAGGGTACGAACGTATTTCTGTGAGGCCTTATATTCCTTGACCTCTGCGTTGTTTTAAGTGCCAACGTTTTGGGCATACGCAAGTCTCATGTAAGAGTGCCGTTAACATCTGTGCATCATGTAGCCAGCCTTCACACGAAGGTGCCTGTTCAACAGCCCCCGTCTGCGTTAATTGTAAAGGGTCACATTCTGCTTCGTTTGCCGACTGTCCGCGGTATTTGGACGAGAAGGCGACCAGGAGATCCAGGAAAAACTCTCCTTCGCTGAAGCCCGGAGGCGTTTCCATGCGCGCCAACCTTCACTCCTGCGATCTGGCACATTTAGTTCTGTTGTTGCCTCGCCAGTACCACGAGTAGATGCCGAAACTCAGACCAGGACCTGGATTAACCGCCACTACCATCCGGCCGTCTATTAAAGCTACTGTTACCAAGCCCTATAAACCTGGTCCAAAGTCAATGAAGTCGCAAGCCGCTGATAAGAAGCCCAAGCGGAAACTACGTAGGGAAGATTTTTTGAAAGACCCTCCGCGTGCGCGCGGTAACAAAAGTTCACCTTCTGCTCCTCGGAGGTCGCTGTCCCAGGAAGGTCCTGGGACAAGCCGCACTCAGCGGCACCCCTCACCCATCGCCACCCAGAACCGATTCACGGCGCTTGAATCGGTTTCTGGCACTGAGCGCGTGGGCCCTTCCTCCGAGGAAGCTATGGAGTCTGACCAACTCCATACAAAAAGCCCGAGCCCAAAGGTTAAACATAAGGTAATTTTAAGCCGCCCTTCTAAATAGACAGTTTATCCCTTTTTTTTCTTAATGGCTATCCTGACCTGGAATGTACGTGGTGTACGATCGCATAGGGCGGAACTGCAACTTTTATTGCGTTCCCATTCGCCTATGGTCGTATGTTTGCAGGAGACTAAGCTTCGCCCTCACGATCCTTTTGATCTCCGAGGATATACTCCGGTTCCCTACGACCTTGAACCGGAGGAGGGTGCTCCTGCTCATGGAGGTGTCATGTTGTTAGTGCGTAACGACGTTCATTTTAAGCCTGTCACACTTACATCTGACTTGCAAGCTGTTGCCGTTCGCCTTCACTTACCCGGCTTTTTGTTTTCTGTTTGCTCTGTGTATTCACCTCCATCGTCTCCCCTCGCTCCCGCGGACATTCGAGCTCTCCTGTCCGCTCTCCCAACACCATTTCTTTTGTTGGGAGATTTTAATACCCATCACCCACTGTGGGGTTCGCCAAGGGCTTGTGCGAGGGGAACTCTTCTTTCCGACATTTTTTATCCGTTTAATCTTTCCATCCTCAATACAGGTGCACCTACTTTTCTTTCTGATTCTTCTGGTACGTTCTCTCACCCGGACCTTGCCATTTGCTCACTCCAGCTTGCTCATCGTCTTCAGTGGAACGTCGTCGCTGACACCTACTCCAGCGACCATTACCCCTGCATCGTTTCTCTTCTGTCGCACCACGTACAGCATTCCAGAGTACCTACCTGGATATTCGCCAAAGCCGACTGGAGCTTGTATTGCAGCCTCGTGCATTTTGACGACCAGTCCTTCTCCGACATTAACCAACTTGTGCAGCACCTTACGTCTATTATTTTCTCTGTCGCCGAACGCGGAATACCCCGTTCATCCTCCCAACCTCGGCGGCCACCTGTTCCGTGGTGGAACGAGGATTGTCGGGACCCCGTTCGTGCCCGTAGGACTGCACTTAGGGTGTTTCGGCGACACCCTACACTTGATAATTTGGTGACTTTTAAACAATCGCGCGCCAGGGCTCGTCGCATTATTCAGGATAGCAAGAAGGCATCTTGGGCTCGTTTTGTTGAGTCTTTTAATCGTTTTACGCCTTCATCCGTTGTTTGGGATAAACTTCGTCGCTTCTCAGGTAGTGTCACTTTGTACTGTTTCTGGCCTTCAGGTTTCTAATGCCACCATAGTGGATCCGGCTGCCGTCGCTAACACTCTGGGTGCTGCCTTTGAGGCGGTTTCCAGTTCAGACCATTATTCCGCCGGCTTTCGCTCTATTAAAGACCGGCTGCATTCCGCATCATATACTTTTCGGTCTGCTAATGATGAATGCTATAATGAACTATTCACAATGAGGGAGCTGGAGCACGCTCTTAATTGCTCTAGGCACTCCGCTCCTGGGCCGGACGGCATTCATGTCCTGATGTTAAAGCACCTTTCAGCCGACAGTAAACTCTTTCTCTTACAGGTCTATAACCGTATTTGGCAAGACGGCACCTTCCGTTTGGCGCGAAACCACCATTGTCCCTATTCTTAAGCCTGGGAAGGATCGCCAACTACCTTCCAGCTACCGCCCTATCTCCCTCACCAGTTGCATTTGCAAGGTGATGGAGCGCATGATCAACGGGCGGTTGACATGGTGGCTTGAGTCTCAGAAACGTCTAGCGAACGCTCAGTGCGGGTTTCTTCGCTATCGCTCTACCGTCGACCATCTGGTGTCCCTGTCGACGCATATTATGAATGGATTTCTGAGAAAGTGTCAAACCGTGGCTGTATTTTTTGACCTGGAGAAAGCTTATGACACTTGTTGGAGGGGCGGCATTTTACGTACACTTCACGATTGGAATATCCGCGGTCGTCTTCCCATATTTCTTCGGGAGTTTATGACGGACCGCGTCTTTCGTGTACGTGTGGGCTCGGTTTTATCTCGTCGTTTTATTCAAGAGAACGGAGTACCGCAGGGCTCTGTACTCAGTGTCACACTTTTTGCGATTGCTATCAACCCCATTGTTGATTGTATTCCACCTGGCATTTCATCGTCCCTTTTTGTTGACGATTTCGCTATTTATTGCAGTTCACGGCGGACCTGTCTACTCGAACGCCGTCTCCAGAGCTGTATCGACCGTCCCTACGCCTGGAGTAACGCCAACGGCTTTAATTTCTCCGCCGAGAAATCCGTCTGCATCAACTTCTGGCGCCGGAAGTATTTCCCTCCGCCCTCTCTCCATCTTGGGCCAGGGATACTTCCGTTTGCAGACGAGGCGAAATTTTTGGGGTTGATTTTTGATAGGAAGTTGTGTTGGACCTCGCACGTTTCCTTTTTAAAAGCAAAGTGTGACCGTTCTCTTAACATTTTACGTGTTTTAAGTGGCACATCCTGGGGAGCTGATCGGACCGTCCTTCTTCGTCTTTATCGCTCTTTGGTCCGATCCAAGCTTGATTACGGGTGTATAGTTTACTCGTCGGCACGTCCATCTGTGTTACGTCGATTGAATGCCATTCACCATCGTGGCATAAGAGTCGCTACAGGGGCCTTTCCAACAAGCCCTGTACCCAGTCTGTACGCAGAAGCTGCAGAGCCTCCGCTGTCCTTCCGGCGTGAGATGCTTTTGTGCAGCTATGCTTGTCGACTCTCAAGCTTGCCTAACCACCCGTCCTTCGATGTATTTTACGAGGATTCGCTTGATCGGCAATATTTAGTTAGCTCCTCTGCATTGCTCCCTCCAGGGGTTCGATTTCGACTGCTACTTCGGCATTTGGACGTTACGCCAGCGCCGGCCCTTACCCGAGGGGAAACGCGCTTTCCTCCATGGTCGCGCGCTGAGGCCCACATCCACCTTGGGCTAACGTCGTTGCCGAAAAATGCGACCCCTGCTTCTGTTCTTAGATCTGCCTTTTTAGAACTACAAGCGCAGTTCGGGGACTGTCATTTTATATATACCGATGGGTCTAAGACTGATGTTGGAGTAGGATGTGCCTTTGTTTTTGGTGTTCAGAGTTTTACTTTTCGTTTACCTCGACAATGTTCAATTTTTACCGCCGAACTTTTTAGCATTTATCAATCTGTTTTATACATTCAGCGGCTCGACTTACGGCACTGTTTTATTTGTACGGACTCTCTGAGTGCCCTTCAGGCTATTCATGCGCTGTACCATTACCACCCACTCGTACAGCGCATACATGACCTGCTCCACTCGCTTGGTGTCTCTGGCATCAGCGTGTCCTTCACGTGGATTCCAGGTCATGTGGGCATCTCAGGTAATGAGTCTGCCGACGCCGCTGCGAAATCGGCGATTTTATTACCCAGATTTTTTACTTCTGTTGTTCCCTCGTCAGATTCGTGTATTATTTTACGTCGCCGCATCCTCTCGCGCTGGCGCGATGAGTGGACGGCCCTCCGGGGGAACAAATTGCGGGAAGTTAAGCCATTCCCGTTGATCTGGGGTACCTCTTCTCGTTCTTGTCGTCGGGAAGAGGTAATTTTAGCTCGTCTACGGTTTGGACATAGTGTTTTTAGTCATAGGTATTTGCTCAGTGGTGACCCCGCACCACTCTGTGGGCAGTGTGTCGTGCCCTTAACGGTGCGTCACATTTTAACAGAGTGTCAGGTTTTAGCTGCATTGCGTGCTCGTGTGGGTCTGCCTGTTGGCCTAGCCAACGTTTTGGCCGACGACACGCGTGCTGTAGAATGTGTTTTACGTTTTATTCATGACAGTGATTTTAATCTGCGCATTTAATGCGTTGGGCGTCTGTTGGCTTAGTACTTTTATTCTGTCTGTTTTTATGGGTACTCTTATCCCCAGTGGACATATGGCCCTCATGTCCCTCGGATTCTACAGTTCCTGACAAGTTTTAATCTTTTATTGCCCTTGCTTTTAGTGTGTTGGTTTTTCAGAACTTTTTATTGTTTTTATTGTTATTCTTGTTATTATTGTTGTTATTGTTATTGTTATTATTGTTGTTATTGTTATTTTGTTATTGTTCTGTTGTTAGTTTTAGCTTTTTGAACATCGCGGGTTTGTGTCCCGTTTTTAACTATGCGGTTCTTTTACCTGTTTTATATTTTGACCTTATCTTTTATACATTGTAAGGGCGCTGATGACCGTAGCAGTTTAGCGCCCTTAAACCGCATATCATCATCATCATCATCATCATCTTACAGGACTATAACCGTATTTGGCAAGCCGGCATTTTTCGTTCCGTTTGGCGCGAAGCCACCATTGTCCCTATACTTAAGCCTGGGAAGGATCGCCAACTACCTTCCAGCTACCGCCCTATCCCCCTCCCCCTCAGGGGCTCACCTTATGTGAGTACGGGTTTTTGGCGCACCCGGGGGTTCCCGAGCCATTCATCGCCACATTCATCCCCTCACCCCCATCCGGTCGAGGTGGGTTCTTCAAGTGACCGGTGGACACAAGGTAGGCTCTCGTGCGTTCTTTACATTCCATTCATACCGCACCTCACCATCGTTTCTTTCTTCCCTTATCACTTTCCGGCCATTTCGCACCACGACATTCGCATCTCTCTTTTTCTTCCCTGCCGGCCTACCTTGCTTGCGAAACGCCCACACAGTTTTAGTTTCTTTTATCTTTTTATTTAAATCCTCCGTGGACACAGCCTGACGGATACCCGCGCACCGCGTGCGCAGCTGGGTGAGTGGGTAATGGCGTCATCCCCACCACCCGGGGTCGTCATGTAGGGTATGTGTTCGTATCCGCTGTTCAACTGCAGTCCCGCGGGGGGGCCATTGCATGAGCTGCTGACTTCTGACGGCGATTGGGTCCCTCTGTCTATGTTCTGGGAGGTGTGACCCTGGGGTGAGTCTGGTATAGATAGGCCACTCACCCAAGCCGGGGTAACGCCCGAGAAGTCAGAGCCCGAGGTCGGAGACGGTTGCAATGGTGGAGGATTTATTTCGCTATGGAGCACCCTTCCTCCATTACTACTAACAAGCGCCGAAAAGTTTATGTAACAGAAGTGACACCACCGACAACTGGTTGTTACTTGGTCATTTCACGAACCGAAGAAGGACAAAGCTTTGAGAAGGTGAACCCTTTCATCATTGAAAAGGGCATTGATGCAATTGCTGGTGCGGTTCAGTCCTGCACTCGTCTACGGAATGGTTCCTTATTAGCCCAAACGAAATCCGATCAGCAAAGTAAGACCTTGTTGCGCGCTACGCTTCTCCACGGCTATCCCATCCGTGTGGAGAAGCACCGCACATTGAATTCCTGTCGAGGCGTTATTACCACCCATAGCCTCGATGGTATATCGGACGAGGACCTGGTAGAATATCTTGCAGACCAGAAGGTGACAGCGGTCCATCGAGTGCAGGCCAAACGCGACGGCGTATTGGTACCCACTCGTACCCTGTTTATTACATTTGATGGCGTCGATCTGCCCACGAGCATTTCCGCAGGGTACGAACGGATTTCTGTGAGGCCTTATATTCCTAGACCTCTGCGTTGTTTTAAATGCCAACGTTTTGGGCATACGCAAGTCTCATGTAAGAGTGCCGTTAACATCTGTGCAACATGTAGCCAGCCCTCACACGAAGGTATCTGTACATCAACCCCCGTCTGCGTTAATTGCAAAGGGTCTCATTCTGCTTCGTTTGCCGACTGTCCGCGGTACTTGGACGAGAAGGCGATCCAGGAGATCCGGGTAAAGGAAAATCTCTCCTTCGCTGAAGCCCGGAGGCGTTACCATGCGCGCCAACCTTCACTCCTGCGATCTGGCACATTTAGTTCTGTTGTTGCCTCGCCAGTACCACGAGTAGATGCCGAAACTCAGACCTGGACCTTGACTGGATTAACCGCCACTACCATCCGGCCGTCTCTTAAAGCTACTGTTACCAAGCCTTATAAACCTGGTCCAAAGTCAATGAAGTCGCAAGCCGCTGAAAAGAAGCCCAAGCAGAAACTACGTAGGGAAGATTTCTTGAAAGACCCTCCGCGTGCCCGTGGTAACAAAAGTTCACCTTCTCCTCCTCGGAGGTCGCTGTCCCAGGAAGGTCCTGGGACAAGCCGCGCTCAGCGGCACCCCTCACCCATCGCCACCCAGAACCGATTCACGGCGCTTGAATCGGTTTCTGGCACTGAGCGCGTGGGCCCTCCCTCCGAGGAAGCTATGGAGTCTGACCAACTCCATACAAAAAGCCCGAGCCCAAAGGTTAAACAAAAGGTAATTTTAAGCCGCCCTTCTAAATAGACAGTTTATCCCCTTTTCTATCCTGACCTGGAATGTACGTGGTGTACGATCGCATAGGGCGGAACTGCAACTTTTATTGCGTTCCCATTCACCTATGGTCGTGTGTTTGCAGGAGACCAAGCTTCGCCCTCACGACCCTTTCGATCTCCGAGGGTACACTCCGGTTCGCTACGATCTTGAACCGGAGGAGGGTGCTCCTGCTCATGGAGGTGTCATGTTATTGGTGCGTAATGACGTTCATTTTCAACCTATCACATTTACGTCCGACTTGCAAGCTGTTGCCATTGGACTGCAGTTACCCGGTTTTTTCTTTTCTGTTTGTTCTGTTTATTCACCTCCATCGTCTCCCCTCGCTCCCGCGGACATTCGGGCTCTTCTGTCCGCTCTCCCAACACCAGTTCTTCTGTTGGGAGATTTTAATGCCCATCACCCACTATGGGGTTCGCCAAGGGCTTGTGCGAGGGGAACTCTTCTTTCCGACATTTTTTACCAGTTCAATCTTTCAATCCTCAATACAGGTGAGCCTACTTTTATTTCCGATTCTTCTGCTACATTCTCACACCTGGACCTTGCCGTTTGCTCCCTCCAGCTTGCTAGTCGTCTGCTGTGGAACGTCGTCGCTGACACCTACTCCAGCGACCATTACCCCTGCATCGTTTCTCTTCTGTCACACCACGTCCAACATTTCAGAGTACCTACCTGGATATTCCCAAAAGCCGACTGGAGTTTGTATTCCAGTCTCGTGCATTTTGACGACCAGCCCTTCTCCGACATTAATCAACTAGTGCAGCACCTTACGTCTATTATTTTCTCAGCCGCCGAACGTGCAATACCCCGTTCATCCTCCCAACCTCGGCGGCCACCTGTTCCGTGGTGGAACGAGGATTGTCGGGACGCCGTTCGTGCCCGTAGGACTGCACTTAGGGTGTTTCGGCGCCACCCTACACTTGATAATTTGGTGACTTTTAAACAATCGCGCGCCAGGGCTCGTCGCACTATTCAGGATAGCAAGAAGGCGTCGTGGGCTCGTTTTGTCGAGTCTTTTAATCGCTTTACGCCTTCATCTGTTGTTTGGGATAAACTTCGTCGCTTCTCAGGTAAAGTGTCGCATTGTACTGTTTCTGGCCTACAGGTTTCTAATGCCACCATAGTGGATCCGGCTGCCATCGCTAACACTCTGGGTGCTGCCTTTGAGGCGGTATCCAATTCGGACCATTATTCCGCCGGCTTTCGCTCTATCAAAGACCGGCTGGATTCCGACACATTTAATTTTCGATCTGCTAATATTGAGTGTTATAATGAACTTTTCACAATGAGGGAGCTGGAGCATGCTCTTCATTGCTCTCGGCACTCCGCTCCTGGGCCGGACGGCATTCATGTCCTGATGTTAAAGAACCTTTCAGCCGACAGTAAACTCTTTCTCTTACAGGTCTATAACCGTATTTGGCAAGACGGCATTTTTCCTTCCGTTTGGCGCGAAGCCACCATTGTCCCTATACTTAAGCCTGGGAAGGATCGCCAACTACCTTCCAGCTACCGCCCTATCTCCCTCACCAGTTGCATTTGCAAGGTGATGGAGCGCATGATCAACGGGCGGTTGACATGGTGGCTTGAGTCTCAGAAACTTCTAGCGAACGCTCAGTGCGGGTTTCGCCGCTATCGCTCTACCGTCGACCATCTGGTGTCCTTGTCGACGCATATTATGAATGGATTTCTGAGAAAGTGTCAAACCGTGGCTGTATTTTTTGACCTGGAGAAAGCTTATGACACTTGTTGGAGGGGCGGCATTTTACGTACACTTCACGATTGGAATATCCGCGGTCGTCTTCCCATATTTCTTCGGGAGTTTATGACGGACCGCGTCTTTCGTGTACGTGTGGGCTCGGTTTTATCTCGTCGTTTTATTCAAGGGAAAGTGTGACCGTTCTCTTAATCTTTTACGTGTTTTAAGTGGTACATCCTGGGGAGCTGATCGGACCGTCCTTCTTCGCCTTTATCGCTCTTTGGTCCGATCCAAACTTGATTACGGGTGTATAGTTTATTCGTCGGCACGTCCATCTGTGTTACGTCGTTTGAATCCCATTCATCATCGTCGTATTAGAGTCGCTACAGGGGCCTTTCCAACTAGCCCCGTGCCCAGTCTGTACGCAGAAGCTGCAGAGCCTCCGCTGTCCTTCCGGCGTGAGATGCTTTTGTGCAGCTATGCTTGTCGACTCTCAAGCTTGCCTAACCACCCTTCCTTCGATGTATTTTACGAGGATTCGCTTGATCGCCAATATTTCGTTAGCTCCTCTGCATTGATCCCTCCAGGGGCTCGATTTCGACTGCTACTTCGGCATTTGGACGTTACGCCAGCGCCGGCCCTTACCCGAGGGGAAACGCGCTTTCCTCCATGGTCGCGCGCTGAGGCCCACATCCACCTTGGGCTAACGTCGATGCCGAAGAATGAGACCCCTGCTTCAGTCCTTAGATCCGCATTTTTAGCACTTCAGGCAACATTCGGAAACTGTCATTTTGTTTATACTGATGGGTCTAAGACTGATGTTGGAGTAGGATGTGCCTTTGTTTTAGGTGCGCATAGTTTTACTTTTCGTTTACCCGGGCAATGTTCGATTTATACCGCCGAACTTTTTAGTATCTATAAACGTGTTTTATACATTCAGCGGCAAGTCTTACGGCGTTGTGTTGTTTGTTCGGACTCTCTGAGTGCCCTTCAGAGTATTAACGCGCTGTACACTTACCACCCCCTCGTACAGCGCATTCATGACCTGCTCCATTCGCTTGGTGCCTCTGGCATCAGCGTCTCTTTTATGTGGATTCCAGGTCATGTGGGTATCTCAGGGAATGAGTCGGCCGACGCCGCTGCGAAAGCGGCGATTTTATTACCCAGATTTTTTACTTCTGTTGTTCCCTCGTCAGATTCGTGTGTTATTTTACGTCGCCGCATCCTCTCGTGCTGGCGCGATGAGTGGACGGCCCTCCGGGGGAACAAGTTGCGGGAGGTTAAACCTCTTCCGCTAGTCTGGGGTACCTCTTCTCGTTCTTCACGTCGGGAAGAGGTACTTTTAGCCCGTTTACGGATTGGACATTGTGTTTTTAGTCATAGGTATTTGCTCAGTGGTGACCCCGCACCACTCTGTGGGCAGTGTGACGTGCTCTTAACGGTGCGTCCAATTTTAACAGAGTGTCAGGTTTTAGCTGCATTGCGTGTTCGTGTGGGTCTGCCTGTTGGCCTAGCCAACGTTTTGGCAGACGACACGCGTGCTGTAGAATGTGTTTTACGTTTTATTCATGACAGTGATTTTAATCTGCGCATTTAATGCGATGAGGGTCTTTTAGCGTAGTAATTTTATTCTCTCTATTTTTTATGGGGACTCTAATACCCAGTGGACAAAAGGCGCCCATGTCCTTCGCATTCTACAGTCCTTGACACGTTTTAATCTTTTATTGCCTATGCTTTTAGTGTGTTGGTTTTTCAGATATGTTTATTGTTATTATTATTATTATTGTTATTATTGTTGTTATTGTTATTATTGTTATTGTTTTTATTCTTATTGTTATTATTGTTATTCTATTGTTATTTTTAACTTTTTGACATCGCGGGTTTGTGTCCCGTTTTTTAATTATGCGGTTTTTTACCTGTCTTTTATATTTTGACCTTATATTTTACACATTGTAAGGGCGCTGATGACCGCAGCAGTTTAGCGCCCTTAAACCGCATATCATCATCATCATCACCAACAGTGAAGAGCTAGAGTCTGCGGTTGATGGCTATTTTGCAGAACTCGATGGTTCTCACTATAAACAGGGTATCGAAGCTATTGAACACCACTGGGAAAAGTGTATCGAGCTGAAAGGAGGCTATGTAGAGAAATAAAGATGTTTTTTCCAAAAAAAATTGTGTTTTCTTTGTTACTTCTGGGGCAGCCCTCGTATAACCTTTCTTTCTGATATCAACTAAGTTCAATGAAAGGAAATCCAAATGTGAACTGAGAAAATCACTCTTTTGGGACATACTGCAACCCTTTGCAAGCCCTCAGCAAGTCTTCCTGCAAATCTCTTTGATTGTCTGCTCTGTAGTTCACCAGAAAACTTATATATGTATAATCTAATTTAAAAGCAATCTAATTTATCCAACGGCACCTCCAGTGCTTTCTTGATATCTTAAACACTTGGAGTTTGGAGAATGGATTTAAATTTTCAGTGGAGAAAACACGCTGAATTTTTGGCTTAAGGAGTTTCCTGCCCCCTATCTCTCAATTGGTGGAGTGTAACTGCTGTTTGTTGAGGAAGCTAAATTTCTCGGCCTCATTTTTGACCTAAGCTTTGTTGGGAACTTCATATTTTATATCTTTGTGCACGCTATGCTAGATTCCCGCAATTACTTTGTGTCCTTAGTGACACTTCTTGAGGTGCCGATCGCGTACTCTTGCTGCATCTCTACCGGTCGATTCCAAGAAGATTCCAAAGGAGTGGAAAGAGAAGAGGGCTGAAAAGGAAATAAGGTGGGGATAAAAGAACTTCTATTGTGGCTAGTTCGTGAAGTACAGGTACAAATGCAGGTACAGTTCAACTTCGAAGAAACAGGTAGTAGCTGCAGACCAAAGAACCTGACTGAAGGATCCGTGAGTTAACTTTGTGGGAAATAATAAGCAAAGTTTCTCCTTCGTCTATTGATAGCCAATTTTTCCCTTAATCCATCTGGAATTCCTGAATGGCGTATTCTTCCATAGGGCAGCTTCAAGAGTATGCAAGATGGGCACCCTCACTGTTCACACATTTGCAGATGGAGGTGCAAGGAGAGCCGTCATGTTGATTTGTTCCACACCGAGGACATAAAGGCTGCCGATTACAGGATAGTGCTGTATGTCTGAATCCTTGACAGGAGAAACAACGTAGAAAGTTGAGAACATATTGACGAACATGCAGTATCTCATAGCCAGCCTTAAGGGTGGTAGGAAGCTGCCTCAAGGCAAACATAAAAAGACCATTCTGGTAGGTACCTGTTCCGCATCTCAACACCTCGATAGACATTCAAGGAAGTATGTGGCTCAACAATAACATCTTGGCGAAGTGATGTACCTGGTGTAAACGAAGGGACTGTGGATCATCCTTAGTCATCGATAAAGATCCATTGCGTTGCTGACTACAGTTCTGTACTGAGCCAGTGATTTTGTCCAAGGTGGCCTGATCCACAAAGGGGTTCAAAGAGCAAAGCAGTGTTTGGTCTGGTTTAGCCGAGCGCATGATTAAATAATGGGGAGTGTTATACTTTCCTGATGAAGAAACATTTCGTTCCAAGACATTAACCATATGTCTCTCTTTGGAGATTACTAGACGAAAATCCGTAGTAGTTCCATAGCTGCAGTGAATGCCATGCACGGAGAGACACCATGGACCCGTCTATCTCCATGCCAGGTTGAACCTCATGGCGGTTCCGAACAGGGCGGATCTGAGATCCTGCGCCACCCTGAACATCCTTCAAAGGAGTAGGAACAAAGCTTTTTTTACAGGCTGGGTAATTAACCCTAACCCAACCCCCAAAACCTGAAGGACCGGTGGCTTTGGACCTCGGGAGTGCCAATGCCGTACTCACCGAAGTAAAGCCCTGGGGGCAGTAGGTGCTTTGCTTTTATCCACCTCTGCCGCTTCAACTCATCCATGAGAAGGTGACCTTTACATCATTGGTAAGCTCTCACCTCTAGGTCATACTTCAATATGCAAGACATGAGAAGCATCAGAACAAAACACTTAGTTGTCCTCCGTGGTGTAGTGGTTACCATACTAGCCTCTAGTTCCCAAGGTTGCGGGTTCAAACCCGGCAGAGAGGGCGATGGATGTTTTCGGGAGTAAAAATCCGTAGCATGACTTCCTTTGGAAGGGAAGTATAGCCAGTGGTCCCCTTGTGGTAGATTTACAGCACGTAATAGAGCCTCAAGCCTGATAAAAAAGCCTCTGAGCAAAATTACTGGTCTTTCATGCCCAATATAGAATGGGACGCTAAGGACTACAGCAGTTAAAGAGCGTCCATAAATAAAGCTCAATTTAAGAACAAAACACACACTCCACCCACAATCAAAATGCTTTTTGATACAGATTCCCCCTATTTTGAATCAATCTGTGCAATCCATTTGTTTCAAATAACACTCCTTCCTGTCATAAAGTAGTATTTAGCAATGGGTTTTACAAGGGCTGGAGATGAGTGTTGTCCAACTCTACTGTGTGCTGTTTGTGGTAAGAATGTAAAAAATACTGCAATGGTCCATGCAAAATGAAGTCAGTATTTTAGAATAAATCATGTCATCTGCCCAATAAAATCTTGGATTATTTTATAGAGCTTTTGGAGGAACAAGGAAAACAGAGTAGAATTTTTGAGAAAAAAGTGTCAGTTAGCGAGAAAGTTCAGGAAGCTAGATATTTATTAGCATATTACACAAAACATGAAAAATCATACTATTCTTGAAGACCTAATAATGTCAGCTAGTAAATTAGTAATAAAAAAACTATGCTAGGAAAAGAAGCTGAAAGTAAAATAGACAATATTCCGATATCTGATAATACTGTTAGCAGCCAGATAAACAGTGTGTCTCAAGACATTTATTTAATTGTTTTTGTCTGAAGCAAAGACTCCAATTAAGTGGCGAAAAGCCATAACTTGATGCATCAAAAATTAGTACAGTTGTTTTATGTGCCAGTTGGTATTTCCTGAAGAACTTCACATGCCGACAAAACATATGATATCTGTTTATGGAGAAGTAAATGAAGTAGAAAGCGCTTATATGTTATTCTGTGATATTTTGTAACTTGCCCGAACTTAATATTTCGACATATCATCTTTTGCCAAATCTAGATTATCTTTTTATTATTTGACATGTATATTTCCACAATTCAGTGAAAACTTTCAACACAGTAGGTTGGCACTAATGTAACAACAATTAACTTACGGGGATTAAACAAAAATAAGAGGTAATGTGGACAGTGAGCATATCATTTGTTTCCTTTTAGTGTTCTGAAGAATAATGGGGGAGAGAGGGGGAAGAATGGTTGCAATGTGTCTTTCAGAAAAACTGATGATCTGAGTAATGAAGGTGAGTGTAAAGCAGTTATATTTTAAGTATTTAACGCAGTATTTACATGATTTGGTACCAGCATTGTAGTTTATATCATTCTTGTCAACAAATTTATCTGATTCTGGTTCAGAATACAACCCATTAGATTGTGAATCAAATAAAATTTGTCAACCAAGAAGAAAGAAAAAGACCACCAAAATTCAAATCCAATCTTAAACATTTTAAGAAATTGTTTGAATGATGCTGAGGAGCCACAAAAAATTTGTAGAAAGAAATGAAACCTTAATTATTAATGAAAATGAAAAAATAAGACTGATTCTGGAGATGATGGTGGTAAAAAAGAAACAGAAACAATGCAGAAATGGAATGAAAAACTGGAAAGCTGAATGTAAACAATACAATGATAGAAAATGAAAAATATATGCAATAAAGGAATTTACGCCAGTTTTTCAGTGTTGCAGAAAAAAAGTACTAAAATTTGCAAAGAAAATGAGCAGAGAATATTTATAAGAATTCATTCATTGTCTAATGCATATGTCAGAGATCAAATTTTGTATAGTGGTATTCACATTAATGTAAAAACCACAGAGATGAAAGGAAGAGGAAAACTAGATGGACCTTTTCTCAGTAGAAATATTTCAGTTAAATTTGTTGTTACTGTAAATGGTACACCTATGGAAGTATGTGAGACAGTGTTTATCATAGTGTATAGAGGAACAAGGGTAAGGCTGATGTTTTGACCAAGAAGAAGAATAGTTTAGTTGGCATTATAGCACCTGATTAACTCCTTTAAATGCCGTGCATTAGAGTGGCTGCCATCCTTTAAAGTGCCAGATATGAGCAGATTGACTTTTAAAGTCCACCCTGTTGAGTGCCACAGCCGATCACATTGACTTGCGAAAATCTTCAGGGTAAAGCTATTTTTGGGAAACTTATACTGATGGAATTCACATCCTTGGGAAAGGTTCAACCTTTTTCCTTTGACTGGTTGATGTATGACAGTATGTCTGGGTTTCACTGAGGAGTTTACGATTGTGTGTTGTGCACTTCGTTTGTATAATGACAAGTGGTTCTCATGATATTCTTACACTTGGTGTTGACAATGAGAAGCTGTTGCATTATTTTGAGCAATGCAAGCTTAATGCCAATGAGTTGATATCAAATAGTGATAGTGATTCTGATAATGCTGAAATTTTACCAGACACACCCCTTGGTTTTCCACCATGAAAAAGGAGGCACTTCAGCAACTCGCCTGAAGATGATGCCAACATTTTATCAAGAATGTAGATGTTGACAGTTTTACTGTTCCACTGTAGATTCCCTAAGCAAAGAATGGTTGTCTACAAGAAATAGCATCTACACTGCTCTAATTACTGAGGATCTTGACTTCTTCAATACAGATATTCATCATTGCTCCGGACACACTTCAGCTGTGGGCTTATTGTGTTACCTGTATCGCTTTAAAGCCAATTCATTATGTCTGCACTCTTTACCAAGGAATACAGTCTCATAACAGATTTGATTTTAAATCATTATGGTTCTAAAAACATTTTCCCAAAAGCATTTTATCTCCTATTTCAGTTTCTTTCTTTCACAATCTGCAATCTAAGTTACCTTGAAACACTCCCATCATGTTAAGATGCTCTTTCACAGGAGCATATCCTGTGAGAAATGCAATAATTGTTCTCAGCTGAAGTCTGTTACATTTGAGTAAACTTTCAGCTTTTTTCTTGCATAGTTTTCTAATGAATAGTTTGCCATGTTTGTTTCCTGGAGTTTTAAGCCAGGTTTTATGATGTTCTACTTTGGACCTGTTCTTAATAGCTTCTCTTACTAAATATCGAGATACTCCTAGAGCTGGCTCTGACCCAATAAATTGTGAAGCTGCTCTTTGTCTTGCAAGTTCATCAGCTTTTTCATTTCTCTCTATGCCACTATGACCTGTCACCCAGATGAGTTGAACTTCATTCTGTTCCGCCAAGCTGGTGAGCATGTTTAAGGCAGTTTAAAACCGTCCTGACATTACCTTATGATTACTTGGAGCTTTAAGTGCAACCTGGCTATCTGAGAAGATAAGGATCTGTTTATCAGTGTAAACTCTCTCCTTATGTTTTCATGTATGCATTGAATAATAGCATAAATTTCTGTTTAAAAACTAATAGTATATTCACCTAAGGGAAAAAACTTTTTTCACCTTGGTCTTATGCCGTATACTCCGAGTTTCCAGAATTTTATTTGGCCAACATTCAGGATCAATAATGACCATGGAGTTATTTATAAAATGTTGAATTGGAATTATATAGTCTGACGCACTTCTAAAGATGCATCTCCTATGTATTTCCTAATGTTAGCAAACCTGAGTCTATTTCAGGAATTCTCAGTTGCTTAGTGTGTTGCAGTCTATTAGAGTGCCTTGCCTCCTTAATTACAACTAAATGCAATGGAGTCAGGTTCAAGGGTGTCTCCATTGCTGCAGTAGGAGTTTGTTTTCACGACTCCTGTAACAGCTATGCATGCCGTTCTTTGAACTTTATTTAGTTGATTTTTAGAGCCTCTTTAAAGGACCTTAGGCCTCTAAATCACAGCTCCATAGGTTATAAATGGTACGATTATCCTGGTATATATCCAATGGATCATAGCAGGTCTTGGTTCTCATCTTTAACCATGCATCTATACCCCCGCTGCTGTACCTTTGCACTTGACAGTTCGTGTGGCTTCGCGTACAGTTGGCTACATTGTGGTTGCGACGTTGCCAGAATGGCTAGTAAACAACAGCTGATTGTTCTCCTTTCTATCGTGTCTTAAGCCGCATAAAAAGTGTACGTAAGTAGCAAACGTCAATGAATAATAACTATTTCGTATTATTGTTAATTGAAAATAAGCGATATAAGCAGCTTTGGTATGGTCGGATACTTCTTTCTATGATAATAGGCATAAATGTGTCTACGTATAGCATCTAATTGGAAAGCACCAAGATTTGTGACTGAACGAGGCTGCTTTCTTTTCTTCCCTGGAGTTGATAGAAATACCTGTTGCGTTCCAAATGGTTCAGGAATTTTGTGCTCTTTCTCTTGGAGTTTCACTCCCTTGTGAATAACAGTTCTCATGATTAGTCCAAGAGCTGCTGCAGTTCGTTGTACGGCTTTATCAGCAGGATTGCCATGAAGCTTCACGTATTCCTTTTCCTGTTCAAAGAATTCCCGAGTTCTCCTTAATAGTTCCAATGCCTGACTATTAAGTGGCACACCTCGGCGCAAAGGATTTTCACTTCGTAGATCATCACTCGGCGATCGGCGTCGTTTTTTAGATATTGTCGCACTAAAAGTTTTGTTTAAATAAATAATATGAATGAAATATATATAAAATAGATATATATAAATAAATATATATGTATAAACGAACAATAACAAAACTATCAAACAGTAACCACAAATATAAATAACAGTGAACAATATGTAGCTTGCAAAGAACAACTCGACGCTCGTGCTAGAGATTCACAAACTGAAGCACGTGGTTGGGAATAGTTACATCCGGCAACAGAGCCGATTCTAGTTCCGGTTCCCCATCCGGAATGCAACCTTGTGATATGCTTAGGAAGTCAAACGGTTGAAGCTTTTCATCTGTTTTTTCGCGAGTGTACCAACTTAAACGCTAGCTGTCAAGTGCAACGTTACAGCGGCGGGGGTATAACTACTTCAAAGGCTGTTTTCACACATTTTATTGTTTTCTTGAAATGCTGATTCCAGTTAATCTTGGAGTCAAAAGTGATTCCCAAGTATTTGACTTCCTCAGACATTTTAAGTTCTTTATGATGATAAAGAGGTCAGAATCCCTTTGTCTCTTCTTCTGGTAAATGGCATTATGGCTGTTTTACGAGGACTAATAGTTAAGCCCTCATTCACAGCCCATTTTGTCATACTATTCAGGGCTGACTGCATGAGTTCCCTGACTGTACCTCAAACTATGACGACGATATCATCAGCATAGCCCATGATATCAAAGCCTAGGTTACTTGCTTGAACAATTAGCCTATCATCCTCCAGGTTCCATAGTAGGGGTGATAACACCCCACCTTGAAGACAACCACTCATGACCTTTGCAGCTATGATACTATTCATGACCCCTCAGGGGCTCACCTTATGTGAGTACGGGTTTTTGGCGCACCCGGGGGTTCCCGAGCCACTCATCGCCACATTCATCCTCTCACCCCCATCCGGTCGAGGTGGGTTCTTCTCGTGACCGGTGGACCCAAGGTAGGCTCTCGTGCGTTCTTTGCATTCCATCCATACCGCACCTCACCATCGTTTCTTTCTTCCCTTATCACTTTCCGGCCATTTCGCACCACGACATTCGCATATCTCTCTTTTTCTTCCCCACCGGCCTACCTTGCGTGCGAAACGCCCACACAATTTTAGTTTCTTTTATCTTTTTATTTAAATCCTCCGTGGACACAGCCTGACGGATACCCGCGCACCGCGTGCGCAGCTGGGTGAGTGGGTAATGGCGTCATCCCCACCACCCGGGGTCGTCATGTAGGGTTTGTGTTCGTATCCGCTGTTCAACTGCAGTCCCGTGGGGGGGCCATTGCATGAGCTGCTGACTTCTGACGGCGATTGGGTCCCTCTGTCTATGTTCTGGGAGGTGTGACCCTGGGGTGAGTCTGGTATAGATAGGCCACTCACCCAAGCCGGGGTAACGCCCGAGAAGTCAGAGCCCGAGGTCGGAGACGGTTGCAATGGTGGAGGATTTATTTCGCTATGGAGCACCCTTCCTCCATTAATACTAACAAGCGCCGAAAAGTTTATGTAACAGAAGTGACACCACCGACAACTGGTTGTTACTTGGTCATTTCACGAACCGAAGAAGGACAAAGCTTTGAGAAGGTGAACCCTTTCATCATTCAAAAGGGCATTGATGCAATTGCTGGTGCGGTTCAGTCCTGCGCTCGTCTACGGAATGGTTCCTTTTTAGCCCAAACGAAATCCGATCAGCAAAGTAAGACCTTGTTGCGCGCTACGCTTCTCCACGGCTATCCCATCCGTGTGGAGAAGCACCGCACATTGAACTCCTGTCGAGGCGTTATTGCCACCCATAGCCTCGATGGTATATCGGACGAGGACCTGGTAGAATATCTTGCAGACCAGAAGGTGACAGCGGTCCATCGAGTGCAGGCCAAACGCGACGGCGTATTGGTACCCACTCGTACCCTGTTTATTACATTTGATGGCGTCGATCTGCCCACGAGCATTTCCGCAGGGTACGAACGGATTTCTGTGAGGCCTTATATTCCTAGACCTCTGCGTTGTTTTAAATGCCAACGTTTTGGGCATACGCAAGTCTCCTGTAAGAGTGCCGTTAACATCTGTGCAACATGTAGCCAGCCCTCACACGAAGGTACCTGTTCAACAGCCCCCGTCTGCGTTAATTGTAAAGGGTCACATTCTGCTTCGTTTGCCGACTGTCCGCGGTATTTGGACGAGAAGGCGATCCAGGAGATCCGGGTAAAGGAAAAACTCTCCTTCGCTGAAGCCCGGAGGCGTTTCCATGCGCGCCAACCTTCACTCCTGCGATCTGGCACATTTAGTTCTGTTGTTGCCTCGCCAGTACCACGAGTAGATGCCGAAACTCAGACCTGGACCTTGACTGGATTAACCGCCACTACCATCCGGCCGTCTATTAAGGCTACAGTTACCAAGCCGTATAAACCTGGTCCCAAGTCAATGAAGTCGCAAGCCGTTGAAAAGAAGCCCAAGCAGAAACTTCGTAGGGAAGATTTTTTAAAAGACCCTCCGCGTGCGCGCGGTAACAAAGGTTCACCTTCTCCTCCTCGGAGGTCGCTGTCCCAGGATGGTCCTGGGACAAGCCGCGCTCAGCGGCACCCTTCACCCATCGCCACCCAGAACCGATTCACGGCGCTTGAATCGGTTTCTGGCACTGAGCGCGTGGGCCCTCCCTCCGAGGAAGCTATGGAGTCTGACCAACTCCATACAAAAAGCCCGAGCCCAAAGGTTAAACAAAAGGTAATTTTAAGCCGCCCTTCTAAATAGACAGTTTATCCCCTTATTCTTAATGGCTATCCTGACCTGGAATGTACGTGGTGTACGATCGCATAGGGCGGAACTGCAACTTTTATTCCGTTCCCATTCGCCTATGGTCGTATGTTTGCAGGAGACTAAGCTTCGCCCTCACGATCCTTTTGATCTCCGAGGATATACTCCGGTTCGCTACGACCTTGAACCGGAGGAGGGTACTCCTGCTCATGGTGGTGTCATGATTTTGGTGCGTAATGACGTTCATTTTCAAACTATCACACTTACGTCCGACTTGCAAGCTGTTGCCATTAGACTGCAGTTACCCGGTTTTTTCTTTTCTGTTTGTTCTGTGTATACACCTCCATCGTCTCCCCTCGCTCCCGCGGACATTCGATCTCTCCTGTCCGCTCTCCCAACACCATTTCTTCTGTTGGGAGATTTTAATGCCCATCACCCACTATGGGGTTCGCCAAGGGCTTGTGCGAGGGGAACTCTTCTTTCCGACATTATTTATCAGTTCAATCTTTCCATCCTCAATACAGGTGCACCTACTTTCATTTCTGATTCTTCTGGTACATTTTCTCACCTGGACCTTGCAATTTGCTCACTCCAGCTTGCACGTCGTCTTCAGTGGAACGTCGTCGCTGACACCTACTCCAGCGACCATTTCCCCTGCATCGTTTCTCTTCTGTCGCACCACGTACAGCATTCCAGAGTACCTACCTGGATATTCGCAAAAGCCGACTGGAGCTTGTATTCCAGCCTCGTGCATTTTGACGACCAGCCCTTCTCCGACATTAATCAACTAGTGCAGCACCTTACGTCTATTATTTTCTCAGCCGCCGAACGTGCAATACCCCGTTCATCCTCCCAACCTCGGCGGCCACCTGTTCCGTGGTGGAACGAGGATTGTCGGGACGCCGTTCGTGCCCGTAGGACTGCACTTAGGGTGTTTCGGCGCCACCCTACACTTGATAATTTGGTGACTTTTAAACAATCGCGCGCCAGGGCTCGTCGCATTATTCAGGATAGCAAGAAGGCATCTTGGGCTCGTTTTGTCGAGTCTTTTAATCGTTTTACGCCTTCATCCGTTGTTTGGGATAAACTTCGTCGCTTCTCAGGTAAAGTGTCACATTGTACTGTTTCTGGCCTTCAGGTTTCTAATGCCACCATAGTGGATCCGGCTGCCATCGCTAACACTCTGGGTTCTGCCTTTGAGGCGGTTTCCAGTTCAGACCATTATTCCGCCGGCTTTCGCTCTATTAAAGACCGGCAGGATTCCGCATCCTATACTTTTCGGTCTGCTAATGATGAATGCTATAACGAATTATTCACAATGAGGGAGCTGGAGCACGCTCTTCATTGCTCTCGGCACTCCGCTCCCGGGCCGGACGGCATTCATGTCCTGATGTTAAAGAACCTTTCAGCCGACAGTAAACTATTTCTCTTACAGGTCTATAACCGTATTTGGCAAGACGGCATTTTTCCTTCCGTTTGGCGCGAAGCCACCATTGTCCCAATACTTAAGCCTGGGAAGGATCGCCAACTACCTTCCAGCTACCGCCCTATCTCTCTCACCAGTTGCATTTGCAAGGTGATGGAGCGCATGATCAACGGGCGGTTGACATGGTGGCTTGAGTCTCAGAAACTTCTAGCGAACGCTCAGTGCGGGTTTCGTCGCTATCGCTCTACCGTCGACCATCTGGTGTCCTTGTCGACGCATATTATGAATGGATTTCTGAGAAAGTGTCAAACCGTGGCTGTATTTTTTGACCTGGAGAAAGCTTATGACACTTGTTGGAGGGGCGGCATTTTACGTACACTTCACGTTTGGAATATCCGCGGTCGTCTTCCCATATTTCTTCGGGAGTTTATGACGGACCGCGTCTTTCGTGTACGTGTGGGCTCGGTTTTATCTCGTCGTTTTATTCAAGAGAACGGAGTACCGCAGGGCTCTGTACTCAGTGTCACACTTTTTGCGATTGCTATCAACCCCATTGTTGATTGTATTCCACCTGGCATTTCATCGTCCCTTTTTGTTGACGATTTCGCTATTTATTGCAGTTCACGGCGGACCTGTCTACTCGAACGCCGTCTCCAGAGCTGTATCGACCGTCTCTACGCCTGGAGTAACGCCAACGGCTTTAATTTCTCCGCCGAGAAATCCGTCTGCATCAACTTCTGGCGCCGGAAGTATTTCCCTCCGCCCTTTCTCTATCTTGGGCCAAGGATACTTCCGTTTGCAGACGAGGCGAAATTTTTGGGGTTGATTTTTGACAGGAAGTTGTGTTGGACCTCGCACGTTTCCTTTTTAAAAGCAAAGTGTGACCGTTCTCTTAATATTTTACGTGTTTTAAGTGGCACATCCTGGGGAGCTGATCGGACCGTCCTTCTTCGCCTTTATCGCTCTTTGGTCCGATCCAAACTTGATTACGGGTGTATAGTTTATTCGTCGGCACGTCCATCTGTGTTACGTCGTTTGAATCCCATTCATCATCGTGGTCTTAGAGTCGCTACAGGGGCCTTTCCAACTAGCCCCGTGCCCAGTCTTTACGCTGAGGCTGCAGAGCCTCCGCTGTCTTTCAGGCGTGAGATGCTCTTATGTAGCTATGCTTGTCGGCTCTCAAGCTTGCCTAACCACCCGTCCTTCCATGTATTTTACGAGGATTCGCTAGATCGACAATATTTCGTTCGCTCCTCTGCATTGCTCCCCCCAGGGGTTCGATTTCGACTGCTACTTCGGCATTTGGACGTTACGCCAGCGCCGGCCCTTACCCGAGGGGAAACGCGTTTTCCTCCATGGTCGCGCGCTGAGGCCCACATCCACCTTGGGCTAACGTCGATGCCGAAAAATGCGACCCCTGCTTCTGTTCTTAGATCCGCCTTTTTAGAACTACAGGCGCAGTTCGGGGACTGTCATTTTATATATACTGATGGGTCTAAGACTGATGTTGGAGTAGGATGTGCCTTTGTTTTTGGTGTACGGAGTTTTACTTTTCGTTTACCTCAACAATGTTCAGTTTTTACCGCCGAACTTTTTAGCATTTATCAATCTGTTTTATTCATTCAGCGGCACGACTTACGGCACTGTTTTATTTGTACGGACTCTCTGAGTGCCCTTCAGGCTATTCATGCGCTGTACAATTACCACCCACTCGTACAGCGCATACATGACCTGCTCCACTCGCTCGGTGTCTCTGGCATCAGCGTCTCCTTCATGTGGATTCCAGGTCATGTGGGCATCTCAGGTAACGAGTCTGCCGACGCCGCTGCGAAATCGGCGATTTTATTACCCAGATTTTTTACCTCTGTAGTTCCCTCGTCAGATTCGTGTGCTATTTTACGTCGCCGCATCCTCTCGCGCTGGCGCGATGAGTGGACGGCCCTCCGGGGGAACAAGTTGCGGGAGGTTAAGCCTCTCCCGTTAATCTGGGGTACCTCTTCTCGTTCTTCACGTCGGGAGGAGGTACTTTTAGCCCGTTTACGAATTGGACATTGTGTTTTTAGTCATAGGTATTTGCTCAGTGGTGACCCCGCACCACTCTGTGGGCAGTGTGACGTACCCTTAACGGTGCGTCACATTTTAACAGAGTGTCAGGTTTTAGCTGCATTGCGTGCTCGTGTAGGTCTGCCTGTTGGCTTAGCCAACGTTTTGGCAGACGACACGCATGCTGTGGAATGTGTTTTACGTTTTATTCATGACAGTGATTTTAATCTGCGCATTTAATGCGTTGAGCGTCTTTTAACTTATTGCTTTTATTCTGTCAGTTTTTATGGGGACTCTTATCCCCAGTGGACATATGGCGCTCATGTCCCTCGCATTCTACAGTTCCTGACACGTTTTAATCCTTTACTGCCTATGCTTTTAGTGTGTTGTTTTTCAGATCTTTGTCTTGTTATTATTGCTGTTATTGTTATTATTGTTTTTCTTGTTATTGTTGTTATTGTTATTATTGTTATTGTTATATTTGTTATTGTTATATTGTTAGTTTTAGCTTTTTGACATCGCGGGTTTGTGTCCCGTTTTTTTAATTATGCGGTTTTTTACCTATCTTTTATTTTTTGACTTTATATTTTATACCTTGTAAGGGCGCTGATGACCTCAGCAGTTTAGCGCCCTTAAGCCGCATATCATCATCATCATCACTGCACTTAGGGTGTTTCGGCGCCACCCTACACTTGATAATTTGGTGACTTTTAAACAATCGCGCGCCAGGGCTCGTCGCATTATTCAGGATAGCAAGAAGGCATCTTGGGCTCGTTTTGTCGAGTCTTTTAATCGTTTTACGCCTTCATCCGTTGTTTGGGATAAACTTCGTCGCTTCTCAGGTAAAGTGTCACATTGTACTGTTTCTGGCCTTCAGGTTTCTAATGCCACCATAGTGGATCCGGCTGCCATCGCTAACACTCTGGGTACTGCCTTTGAGGCCGTATCCAGTTCAGACCATTATTCCGCCGGCTTTCGCTCTATCAAAGACCGGCTGGATTTCGACACCTTTCATTTTCGGTCTGCTAATAATGAGTGTTATAATGAACTTTTCACACTGAGGGAGCTGGAGCACGCTCTTAATTGCTCTAGGCTCTCCGCTCCTGGCCCGGACGGCATTCATGTCCTGATGTTAAAGCACCTTTCAGCCGACAGTAAACTCTTTCTCTTACAGGTCTATAACCGTATTTGGCAAGACGGCATTTTTCCTTCCGTTTGGCGCGAAGCCACTATTGTCCCTATACTTAAGCCTGGGAAGGATCGCCAACTACCTTCCAGCTACCGCCCTATCTCCCTCACCAGTTGCATTTGCAAGGTGATGGAGCGCATGATCAACGGGCGGTTGACATGGTGGCTTGAGTCTCAGAAACTTCTAGCGAACGCTCAGTGCGGATTTCGTCGCTATCGCTCTACCGTCGACCATCTGGTGTCCCTGTCGACGCATGTTATGAATGGATTTCTGAGAAAGTGTCAAACCGTGGGTGGTTTTTTTGACCTGGAGAAAGCATATGACACTTGTTGGAGGGGCGGCATTTTACGTACACTTCACGATTGGAATATCCGCGGTCGTCTTCCCATATTTCTTCGGGAGTTCATGACGGACCGCGTCTTTCGTGTACGTGTGGGCTCGGTTGTATCTCGTCGTTTTATTCAAGAGAACGGAGTACCGCAGGGCTCTGTACTCAGTGTCACACTTTTTGCGATTGCTATCAACCCCATTGTTGATTGTATTCCACCTGGCATTTCATCGTCCCTTTTTGTTGACGATTTCGCTATTTATTGCAGTTCACGGAGGACCTGTCTACTCGAACGCCGTCTCCAGAGCTGTATCGACCGTCTCTACGCCTGGAGTAACGCCAACGGCTTTAATTTCTCCGCCGAGAAATCCGTCTGCATCAACTTCTGGCGCCGGAAGTATTTCCCTCCGCCCTCTCTCCATCTTGGGCCAGGGATACTTCCGTTTGCAGACGAGGCGAAATTTTTGGGGTTGATTTTTGATAGGAAGTTGTGTTGGACCTCGCACGTTTCCTTTTTAAAAGCAAAGTGTGACCGTTCTCTTAATATTTTACGTGTTTTAAGTGACACATCCTGGGGAGCTGATCGGACCGTCCTTCTTCGCCTTTATCGCTCTTTGGTCCGATCCAAGCTTGATTACGGGTGTATTGTTTATTCGTCGGCACGTCCATCTGTGTTACGTCGATTGAATGCCATTCACCATCGTGGCATAAGAGTCGCTACAGGGGCCTTTCCAACTAGCCCTGTACCCAGTCTGTACGCAGAAGCTGCAGAGCCTCCGCTGTCCTTCCGGAGTGAGATGCTTTTGTGCAGCTATGCTTGTCGACTCTCAAGCTTGCCTAACCACCCGTCCTTCGATGTATTTTACGAGGATTCGCTTGATCGCCAATATTTCGTTAGCTCCTCTGCATTGATCCCTCCAGGGGTTCGATTTCGACTGCTACTTCGGCATTTGGACGTTACGCCAGCGCCGGCTCTTACCCGAGGGGAAACGCGCTTTCCTCCATGGTCGCGCGCTGAGGCCCACATCCACCTTGGGCTAACGTCGATGCCGAAAAATGCGACCCCTGCTTCTGTTCTTAGATCCGCCTTTTTAGAACTACAGGCGCAGTTCGGGGACTGTCATTTTATATATACTGATGGGTCTAAGACTGATGTTGGAGTAGGATGTGCCTTTGTTTTTGGTGTACAGAGTTTTACTTTTCGTTTACCTCGACAATGTTCAATTTTTACCTCCGAACTTTTTAGCATTTATCAATCTGTTTTATACATTCAGCGGCACGACTTACGGCACTGTTTTATTTGTACGGACTCTCTGAGTGCCCTTCAGACTATTCATGCGCTGTACCATTACCACCCACTCGTACAGCGCATACATGACCTGCTCCACTCGCTTGGTGTCTCTGGCATCAGCGTGTCCTTCATGTGGATTCCAGGTCATGTGGGCATCTCAGGTAATGAGTCTGCCGACGCCGCTGCGAAATCGGCGATTTTATTACCCAGATTTTTTACTTCTGTTGTTCCCTCGTCAGATTCGTGTGTTATTTTACGTCGCCGCATCCTCTCGCGCTGGCGCGATGAGTGGACGGCCCTCTGGGGGAACAAGTTGCGGGAGGTTAAGCCTTTCCCGTTGCTCTGGGGTACCTCTTCTCGTTCTTGTCGTCGGGAAGAGGTAATTTTAGCTCGTCTACGGATTGGACATTGTGTTTTTAGTCATAGGTATTTGCTCAGTGGTGACCCCGCACCACTCTGTGGGCAGTGTGACGTGCCCATAACGGTGCGTCACATTTTAACAGAGTGTCAGGTTTTAGCTGCATTGCGTGTTCGTGTGGGTCTGCCTGTTGGCCTAGCCAACGTTTTGGCAGACGACACGTGTGCTGTAGAATGTGTTTTACGTTTTATTCATGATAGTGATTTTAATCTGCGCATTTAATGCGATGAGCGTCTTTTAGCGTAGTAATTTTATTCTCTCTATTTTTTATGGGGACTCTAATACCCAGTGGACAAAAGGCGCCCATGTCCTTCGCATTCTACAGTCCTTGACACGTTTTAATCTTTTATTGCCTATGCTTTTAGTGTGTTGGTTTTTCAGATATATTTATTATTATTGTTATTGTTATTATTGTTGTTATTGTTATTATTGTTATTGTTTTTATTGTTATTGTTATTATTGTTATTGTTATTCTATTGTTATTTTTAACTTTTTGAAATCGCGGGTTTGTGTCCCGTTTTTAAGTTATGCGGTTTTTTACCTGTCTTTTATATTTTGACCTTATATTTTACACATTGTAAGGGCGGTGATGTCCGCAGCAGTTTAGCGCCCTTAAACCGCATATCATCATCATCATCATCACGTCCCGTTTTTTAATTATGCGGTTCTTTTACCTGTCTTTTATATTTTGACCTTATATTTTATTCATTGTAAGGGCGCTGATGACCTTAGCAGTTTAACGCCCTTAAACCGCATATCATTATCATTATTGTTATTATTGTTATTGTTATTATTGTTGTTATTGTTATTTTTGTTGTTTTTGTTATTATTTTTGTTATCGTTATTATTGTTATTGTTATATTATTGTTATTTTTAGCTTTTTGACATCGCGGGTTTGTGCCCCGTTTTTTAATTATGCGGTTCTTTTACCTGTCTTTTATATTTTGACCTTATATTTTATACATTGTAAGGGCGCTGATGACCTTAGCAGTTTAGCGCCCTTAAACCACATATCATCATCACCATCATAAAGAGAAGATACCCCACCCCAACTGCTTTTACCCATAACCACAGCAAGTCCCATAATAACCTTTCAAAAATAATGCACTAAAGCAGTTTTATACTACAGATAATTAGAACTGTTACCTAAACATTTGCTCAAAGAACAAGCCCCAAAATATGAGCCTATGCAATGCATTTAACTTGAACACAATCTGGATTGTGTCTTTGGAATTTCGCAGGACTAATTACACATTATTGCCTCTGATGAAAAAATACAAGCCCATACCAGAAAGCTTAGGTATTTGATGATTCCACAAGTTGGAAACCAATGAAAAGCTAATTCAGTATTTTAAGAATTGTTAGGAGGAATTAAATCTAAATACATATGTAGAGTTCCTAAACAAAATGGGAATTAAGCTTGGAGGGGAAATCTTTTTGACTTAAAAGTCATAATCATACAGGAATCTGAGCATATTTCACCCATTTAACAAGGTTTTGATGACTGAGCTGTTTCTCTCAACAGTAAAAATGCATGTAACTTAATTCTGTTTTATGTCGTTTAAGCTTCAAATAAATATACAGTGGGAAGCAATGAAGATAATACTTGCACCTCATCTCACGTGGTAGACACACAGTACCAAAAATAATACAAAGCATTTAGGAACAAACTACTAGAAAGAAACAAGTATCTTGACAATAATATTGTTATAATAATTTTGTTCAATAAATTATTTAATAAACTATGGTAATTTATTTCAGAGAATGTTCAGATAGAAATATTATTTCACAAATACAACAATAATAATTGTGACAATGTTCAATATATAATTTAATGGTAGGAAAAATTTAAATGCGAACTTACAGTAAATGGTTATAGAAATCTTAACATAGATATGCATATTAATGTAATATCTATGAATAATTGTTCCAACACTTAGTACTAGCTTCTTATATTTGCCAAAGGTAATAGGCAAGGCTGTCTTCACAAGCTTCATGCACTGTAGTTATCCCTCAGCTCTCAAGAACATGAAACAGAATAGTAAACAAGGTTGTAAATGTATACATAGCACATAGTTCAGGGGCACAACTGAAAAAAAAATTGGACTTTTACAGATTGAAGCTATTTTAAACTGATTATATTATATCAACCTTACATTCAGCATATTGTCTCGTGCTAGTGAACTAGAGCTGATGATGTCATGCTTGAAACAATGTGGTAATTAAAGTGTAGAGTAAACTGTTTACTTTATGAAAAATATAAGCATTTTGTCAGTTAAAATGCACCATTATCATTTAAGAGCCCAAAAATAAACCAGATATTGCATTATAAATTATAGTAGGTACAGCTAAAATAAAGTTACTTTCAATAATTTAATAGGGGCAGCACCATCAGTGCTTGTAGCAGAACTAGTGATTCTTCCATACACTATCTGCCTCAAAGTAAGCGACCCCCTCAGGGGCTCACCTTATGTGAGTACGGGTTTTTGGCGCACCCGGGGGTTCCCGAGCCAATCATCGCCACATTCATCCCCTCACCCCCATCCGGTCGAGGTGGGTTCTTCAAGTGACCGGTGGACCCAAGGTAGGCTCTCGTGCGTTCTTTGCATTCCATCCATACCACACCTCACCATCGTTTCTTTCTTCCCTTATCACTTTCCGGCCATTTCGCACCACGACATTCGCATATCTCTTTTTCTTCCCCGCCGGCCTACCTTGCGTGAGAAACGCCCACACAGTTTTAGTTTCTTTTATCTTTTTATTTAAATCCTCCGTGGACACAGCCTGACGGATACCCGCGCACCGCGTGCGCAGCTGGGTGAGTGGGTAATGGCGTCATCCCCACCACCCGGGGTCGTCATGTAGGGTTTGTGTTCGTATCCGCTGTTCAACTGCAGTCCCGCGGGGGGGCCATTGCATGAGCTGCTGACTTCTGACGGCGATTGGGTCCCTCTGTCTATGTTCTGGGAGGTGTGACCGTGGGGTGAGTCTGGTATAGATAGGCCACTCACCCAAGCCGGGGTAACGCCCGAGAAGTCAGAGCCCGAGGTCGGAGACGGTTGCAGTGGTGGAGGATTTATCTCGCTATGGAGCACCCTTCCTCCATTAATACAAATAAGCGCCGAAAAGTTATCGTAACAGAAGTAGCACCGCCGTCATCTGGTTGTTACTTGGTCATTTCGAGAACAGAAGATGGACAAAACTTTGAGAAGGTGAACCCTTTTATAATTCAGAAGGGCATAGATGATATTGCTGGTGCGGTTCAATCATGCACTCGTCTACGGAATGGTTCCTTATTGGCACAAACTAAGTCCGATCAGCAAAGTAAGACCTTGTTGCGCGCTACGCTTCTCCACGGTCACCCCATCCGTGTTGAGAAGCACCGCACATTGAACTCCTGTCGGGGCGTCGTTACCACCCATAGCCTCGATGGTATATCGGACGAGAATCTCGTAGAATATCTCTCCGATCAAAAGGTGACTGCAGTACATCGAGTGCAGGCCAAACGCGACGGCGTATTGGAAACCACTCGTACCCTGTTTATTACATTTGATGGCGTCGATCTGCCCACGAGCATTTCCACAGGGTACGAACGGATTTCTGTGAGGCCTTATATTCCTAGACCTCTGCGTTGTTTTCAATGCCAACGTTTTGGGCATACGCAAGTCTCATGTAAGAGTGCCGTTAACATCTGTGCAACATGTAGCCAGCCCTCACACGAAGGTACCTGTTCAACAGCCCCCGTCTGCGTTAATTGTAAAGGGTCTCGTTCTGCTTCGTTTGCCGACTGTCCGCGGTACTTGGACGAGAAGGCGATCCAGGAGATCCGGGTAAAGGAAAAACTCTCCTTCGCTGAAGCCCGGAGGCGTTACCATGCGCGCCAACCTTCACTCCTGCGATCTAGCACATTTAGTTCTGTTGTTGCCTCGCCAGTACCACGAGTAGATGCCGAAACTCAGACCTGGACCATGACTGGATTAACCGCCACTACCATCCGGCCGTCAATTAAGGCTACAGTTACCAAGCCGTATAAACCTGGTCCCAAGTCAATGAAGTCGCAAGCCGTTGAAAAGAAGCCCAAGCAGAAACTTCGTAGGGAAGGTTTTTTGAAACACCCTCCGCGTGCGCGCGGTAACATAAGTTCACCTTCTCCTCCTCCTCGGAGGTCGCTGTCCCAGGACGGTCCTAGGACAAGCCGCGCTCAGCGGCACCCCTCACCCATCGCCACCCAGAACCGATTCACGGCGCTTGAATCGGTTTCTGGCACTGAGCGCGTGGGCCCTCCCTCCGAGGAAGCTATGGAGTCTGACCAACTACATACAAAAAGCCCGAGCCCAAAGGTTAAACAAAAGATAATTTTAAGCCGCCCTTCTAAATAGACAGTTTATCTCCTTTTTTCTTAATGGCTATCCTGACCTGGAATGTACGTAGTGTACGATCGCATAGGGCGGAACTGCAACTTCTATTGCGTTCCCATTCGCCTATGGTCGTATGTTTGCAGGAGACTAAGCTTCGCCCTCACGATCCTTTTGATCTCCGAGGATATACTCCGATTCGCTACGACCTTGAACCGGAGGAGGACACTCCTTCTTATGGAGGTGTCATGTTCTTAGTGCGTAACGACGTTCATTTTAAACCTATCACACTTACATCCGACTTGCAAGCTGTTGCCGTTCGCCTTCACTTACCCGGCTTTTTGTTTTCTGTTTGCTCTGTGTATTCACCTCCATCGTCTCCCCTCGCTCCCGCGGACATTCGAGCTCTCCTGTCCGCTCTCCCAACACCATTTCTTCTGTTGGGAGATTTTAATGCCCATCACCCACTATGGGGTTCGCCAAGGGCTTTTGCGAGGGGAACTCTTCTTTCCGACATTTTTGACCAGTTCCATCTCTCTATTCTCAATACAGGCGAGCCTACGTTTCTTTCAGATTCTTCCGGTTCATTTTCTCATTTAGACCTTGCCGTTTGCTCACTCCAGCTTGCACGTCGTCTTCAGTGGAACGTCGTCGCTGACACCTACTCCAGCGACCATTACCCCTGCATCGTTTCTCTTCTGTCGCACCACGTACAGCATTCCAGAGTACCTACCTGGATATTCGCAAAAGCCGACTGTAGCTTGTATTCGAGCCTCGTGCATTTTGACGACCAGCCCTTCTCCGACATTAATCAACTAGTGCAGCAACTTACGTCTATTATTTTCTCAGCCGCCGAACGTGCAATACCCCGTTCATCCTCCCAACCTCGGCGGCCACCTGTTCCGTGGTGGAACGAGGATTGTCGGGACGCCGTTCGTGCCCGTAGGACTGCACTTAGGGTGTTTCGGCGACACCCTACACTTGATAATTTGGTGACTTTTAAACAATCGGGCGCCAGGGCTCGTCGCATTATTCAGGATAGCAAGAAGGCATCTTGGGCTCGTTTTGTCGAGTCTTTTAATCGTTTTACGCCTTCATCCGTTGTTTGGGATAAACTTCGTCGCTTCTCAGATAAAGTGTCACATTGTACTGTTTCTGGCCTTCAGGTTTCTAATGCCACCATAGTGGATCCGGCTGCCATCGCTAACACTCTGGGTGCTGCCTTTGAGGCGGTTTCCAGCTCAGACCATTATTCCGCCGGCTTTCGCTCTATTAAAGACCGGCTGGATTCCGCATCATATACTTTTCGGTCTGCTAATGATGAATGCTATAACGAACTATTCACAATGAGGGAGCTGGAGCACGCTCTTCATTGCTCTCGGCACTCCGCTCCTGGGCCGGACGGCATTCATGTCCTGATGTTAAAGAACCTTTCAGCCGACAGTAAACTATTTCTCTTACAGGTCTATAACCGTATTTGGCAAGACGGCATTTTTCCTTCCGTTTGGCGCGAAGCCACCATTGTCCCTATACTTAAGCCTGGGAAGGATCGCCAACTACCTTCCAGCTACCGCCCTATCTCCCTCACCAGTTGCATTTGCAAGGTGATGGAGCGCATGATCAACGGGCGGTTGACATGGTGGCTTGAGTCTCAGAAACTTCTAGCGAACGCTCAGTGCGTGTTTCGTCGCTATTGCTCTACCGTCGACCATCTGGTGTCCTTGTCGACGCATATTATGAATGGATTTCTGAGAAAGTGTCAAACCGTGGCTGTTTTTTTTGACCTGGAGAAAGCATATGACACTTGTTGGAGGGGCGGCATTTTACGTACACTTCACGATTGGAATATCCGCGGTCGTCTTCCCATATTTCTTCGGGAGTTTATGACGGACCGCGTCTTTCGTGTACGTGTGGGCTCGGTTTTATCTCGTCGTTTTATTCAAGAGAACGGAGTACCGCAGGGCTCTGTACTCAGTGTCACACTTTTTGCGATTGCTATCAACCCCATTGTTGATTGTATTCCACCTGGCATTTCATCGTCCCTTTTTGTTGACGATTTCGCTATTTATTGCAGTTCACGCCGGACCTGTCTACTCGAACGCCGTCTCCAGAGCTGTATCGACCGTCTCTACGCCTGGAGTAACGCCAACGGCTTTAATTTCTCCGCCGAGAAATCCGTCTGCATCAACTTCTGGCGCCGGAAGTATTTCCCTCCGCCCTCTCTCCATCTAGGGCCAGGGATGCTTCCGTTTGCAGACGGGGCGAAATTTTTGGGGTTGATCTTTGATAGAAAGTTGTGTTGGACCTCGCACGTTTCCTTTTTAAAAGCAAAGTGTGACCGTTCTCTTAATCTTTTACGTGTTTTAAGTGGCACATCCTGGGGAGCTGATCGGACCGTCCTTCTTCGCCTTTATCGCTCTTTGGTCCGATCCAAACTTGATTACGGGTGTATTGTTTATTCGTCGGCACGTCCATCTGTCTTACGTCGTTTGAATCGCATTCATCATCGTGGTATTAGAGTCGCTACAGGGGCCTTTCCAACTAGCCCCGTGCCTAGTCTTTACGCTGAGGCTGCAGAGCCTCCGCTGTCTTTCAGGCGTGAGATGCTCTTGTGTAGCTATGCCTGTCGAATCTCCACCTTGCCTGACACCCGTCCTTCGCGGCATTTTACGAGGATTCCCTTGACCGGCATTATTTAGTTAGCTCCTCTGCTTTGCTCCCTCCAGGGGTTCGATTTCGACTGCTACTTCGGCATTTGGACGTTCCGCCAGCGCCGGCCCTTACCCGAGGGGAAACGCGTTTTCCTCCATGGTCGCGCGCTGAGGCCCACATCCACCTTGGGCTAACGTCGATGCCGAAAAATGCGACCCCTGCTTCTGTTCTTAGATCCGCCTTTTTAGAACTACAGGCGCAGTTCGGGGACTGTCATTTTATATATACTGATGGGTCTAAGACTGATGTTGGAGTAGGATGTGCCTTTGTTTTTGGTGTACAGAGTTTTACCTTTCGTTTACCTGGGCAATGTTCAATTTTTACCGCCGAACTTTTTAGCATTTATCAATCTGTTTTATTCATCCAGCGGCACGACTTACGGCACTGTTTTATTTGTACGGACTCTCTGAGTGCCCTTCAGAGTATTCATGCGCTGTACCATTACCACCCACTCGTACAGCGCATACATGACCTGCTCCACTCGCTTGGTGTCTGGCATCAGCGTGTCCTTCATGTGGATTCCAGGTCATGTGGGCATCTCAGGTAATGAGTCTGCCGACGCCGCTGCGAAATCGGCGATTTTATTACCCAGATTTTTTACTTCTGTTGTTCCCTCGTCAGATTCGTGTGTTATTTTACGTCGCCGCATCCTCTCGCGCTGGCGCGATGAGTGGACGGCCCTCCGGGGGAACAAGTTGCGGGAGGTTAAGCCTATTCCGCTAGTCTGGGCTACCTCTTCCCGTGCTTCTCGTCGGGAAGAGGTACTTTTAACACGCCTTCGTATCGGACATTGCCTTTTTAGTCATAGATACCTTCTTAGTGGTGATCCCGCACCTCTGTGTGGTCAGTGTTCTATGCCATTAACGGTCCGTCACATTTTAACCGAGTGTCAAGTTTTAGCTCCACTGCGCGTTCGCGTGGGTCTGCCTGTTGGCCTAGCCAACGTGTTGGCAGACGACGCGCATGCTGTAGAATGTCTTTTACGTTTTATCACTGACATTGGTTTTAGCCGTCGCATTTGATGCGCTGAGCGCCTTTTAGCTGTTTGATTTTATATTGTTAGTTTTAATGGGGCCCTTCTCCCCGGTCATAGGGCGCTCATGTTCCTTGCATTCTACAGTTCTTGACACGTTTTATTCTTTTAGTGACCATGATTTTAGTGTGTTGGTTTTTCAGATATTTGTATTGTTATTATTGTTGTTATTGTTATTGTTGTTATTGTTATTATTGTTATTATTATTATTGTTATTGTTATATTATTGTTATTTTTAGCCTTTTTTGGACATCACGGGTTTCTGTCCCGTTTTTTAATTATGCGGTTATTTTATCGTTTTGACTTTATATTTTATACATTCTAAGGGCGCTGATGACCTTAGTAGTTTAGCGCCCTTAAACCGCATCTCATCATCATCATCAAAGTAGGCGAGCAAAATGTTTTCAAAAGGTCAGTTTTCTTGTAAACAATAATATTGCAGAAAAAGTTGTGTGCTAGTGAAGAATGACAACATATATTTGGTGAAATAAATATTATGATTATTAAATGGAAATGGGATAATTTAATGCTTTGAATTACCTCGAATTTTATTAAAATAGCTTGTCTGGCAGTGAAATCTAAAATCACATTATTCATGGAATAAATGGCATTAAAACTGGAAATAAGATATATAATTTATAGAAATTATATATAAAAGCAAACGTTTCAGTTGTTATCTGATACTATGTGTTAATTTTCTGTAATAATCAAAACGCTAAGATCAAATAAAAAATACAAACTAAATGCATAAATAAAATGCAAGAATCATGAATGCATATATTGGCCTTGTCTTAAAATCCTATGTGCTAATCTCCAAAGTGTGGTCAAATACTCTTCCTCCTGTTTTAGTTTATATTGTGAAGACAACTGAAACATCTGATAAAATGTAAAACTACCTTGTTGGGTTAGAGATATATTGAGGAAACCACATCAAAATGCTGCAGTTTAAATACCACAATGGAAGGAAACTTTGTAATTCTAGCAATTTATTTTATAGCATGCTTTTAATTACTGTAAAGGTTCTCAATTTCCACCCCATTAATGTTATCACTAATCTCTCTCTCTTTTTTTTTTCCTTGTGTTTTCTGGTTCCAAAAGTGCAGTCAATTCATCATGCTTCTCAGCTTTGTTTAGGTTTTCTATTTGGATTGCTTATAGAAGTAACCTATAAAACAAAGCATAATTTACTGCTGCAATTAATTCAATACACTGCTACAATGAGTCACATTTATTTAAACAGTAGTAGCTTGTATGACCTGCAATGCTAGTACAAACATTTTAATGCAATCCTGAAGTTCCAGCAACTGATTCCAAAGAGTTGGCTAATTCTTCTTCCTCTCCAACTTCCTGCAGACTATCCTCATCACTTTCTCTCAGGTCTATAAGAAATTCCTCTACTTCTTAATTGTAGCACTTCATAATTATGTTTTCTGCATGCTTTACTTCATTTCTCCACATTCCTGGTGTTACCTGTTAAAATATCAGCCTAATTATCACCGCTGCCAATTGTGAAAGCTCAAATAATGTTGTAAAACTCTTATAGTTAAAATACCAACTATCTTTTAGTTTACATACCCGGTTGAGTGCTTCCTTCCACACAGCTCTAGCTCGATCAAGTCCATGTCCTGGCCATGATTCTATTGACTTATTATAATACTTATTCGTTACTGACCAAATCATCTATATGGCATTAAAAAATGAGTAGTAAGGGGGAAGCCTTAATACTGTATGGCCTTCTTTCATTAGTATTTCATCACTGACATATCTGACGTATTTTATTACTGATTACTCTATAACTTATAAGTCTTAACTGAAGTAGGAATTATTTCACTTTGATATTATGAAAGAAATTAAATTACTGTTTCAGGTTGCTTCGATTCATTCTGCGTAGCTGATGCAATTTATTCATGTTTCCATTGTCTTACACTGGCACTCCATTTTGACTCAACCAAGTCTGAAAAAAAATTAAGACTTCATACTATATAAACACAACTAATAAACATGGCTTATTTCTTAAAATGCATAAACATTAAAAGTACTACCATTAACCGATCTTTTCTTTACTTTGATGTTGGCTGTTGTTCTGTAACTTTGTTGTGGTATGATGCATTGTCCATAACAATCAGACAGGGTCCTAAATTCCTCAATCCAACAACAAGCTGTTTCTCCAACCATTTCTGAAATGTTTTGCTGTTCATTGCACCATGATAATCTTGGCCAGTCTTCGGATTGGAAGAAAATATAAAATCTGCACTTTTGATACAAAGAATACACAGGTGATACTATTAAAATCCAGAAAAACAACAACAAAAATGTGATTTTGAAGCAGCATATAATTCATCAAGAGCTGCTTTACCAGGAACAAAGCCATCTTTTGTTCCAGCATGTAGGACAATGAATCTTCCTCTCTCAGCAGATTGATGCATGACTCTCTGGGGTTTACCACAAACAATCTTGAGTTTGTTCCAAGAATATGTTGCAGAATGTATGTGAAATTCAAATAATCATGGAGTAATACCTTCGCATTAAATGTTTTCTAAAAAGCTATCATCCATGCATCTTGTCTTAAATATTGTTATAAGCTTACCATTCATAAAAATCTCTGTTTCATCCAGAAGACCACACACAGGCTTTGGTCCTTTGGTTTCCAGGTTTCTCACATATTCTCTAAAAAGCAAGACCTCTTGAATTGAATCTCTGGAGTTTCTCTTACATACACAAGGCCATTCTCCTTGGTCCACTTAAAGTCCATTTCCTTCAAAATTATTCTTAATGATGTGAGTGATTCATTATATAGATATGTCTCAATTGTCGCTCTTATGTTGAAGCACAAGCTTAGCTGTTACTGTTTCTCCTACACATAAATAAAAGAATAATATAATATGAGCATATTTGTGTTTGAAAACCATAAACAAGCCATAAATAGAATTTGTCTTACCATGGTTTAGTCTATCATATATAAATCGTCCAATAGCTTCCTTAGCAAATTCATCAATATCATTTACAAATAGAGGACTATTCTTATGTTTCCCAAGTGTGACAAATTACTCCCCCTTCTCAAAAGTCCTTATTACTTTTTGCACTGTAATCCATGTTGTAATAAAGATAGGCATTCAAATATTAGGTTTTTAACACCAGCTGAAAACAAAAACATACCTTTCCTAAAACTCCACAAAGAAACTAAATGCAGCTTGCCCAGATATTATGCTATAATACCCAGTATATGTAGGTATATATAAATTATTTGCAGATAAAAGTATAACAACAATTTATTGCGCAGAAGTTCTTAAGCGCCTTTTATAATGCTACCTTAGCAGAGGAACTATGAATGCACCTTAATGTTGCCAAGATATAAGAAGTTTAACATTAAACATTAATTGTTTTTATTAGATAAATCCATAGAAGTTCTCAAGCACCATTGCGTAGCAAGTATGAGAAACATATTGTCGACTTACCCCTAAAAGACTTGCAATTCTTGTCATGAGAGCTACTTAACTTAAACAGCTTCTTCAGCTTTCAATTTTGGTGTATGTTCACAATTGCTTTTTGGAAACTTCTGCTAAGCACACAGTTTTTTTTAACTGGATGACTGCTTTCCTCACTATTTTTTCTCTTACTCATCTTATTTATACAGCCTTTAAGAAAACAAAATAAGCATTATTTATCAAAATAAATGCATTAACCTTAACCTCAAGTATCATAGGGTTAAAGTAATATGCTTGTAAAAATTAATAATGTTTTTGCATCGTTATGATACAAAACATGGTGTACTCACCTTTGGCAAATCTTGCTCTGTACAATAACACTTTAAGATAAAATCACTTCCGAAGGCTAAATATTGTAATATATTTAATGCGCTACTGTGGGAATACAGCAATAACAATATCAAGAATTGTATATACTCTAAAACAGTTCAAAACAAAACCATGCATACACGAGGAATACAATGGTGTATAAGCAACAGAATCTTGTCATTTTAAAATCTATCAGTTTCCTCACCTGCATCTACTTTCAAAATAACGACTTCGTTGGCAACATAACAGATGCAATAACACCAATTATGGCCGTATCTTTACCATGGATATACTGTAGGAACAGTTTGTGGTACTGATGCAAATAACAGATTGAATATCACCAAATATAACTAGACAGCACTATAATGGGGGGGGGGGATGCCGCAATTGGTTTTTGGTGAATTCCAATGTACTATTTTCTGTATATTCTCTTCCTACATGTGGAAGGCAGGTGGCTTTCAAGGGCTAAAGTGCTAGGCAGAGTATTTGAACTTCATGAGGAGCTTCTGATTTTAAGGAGCGTAATAAAACAGCTTTCTGCAATTTTCTAAGATGAATCCTGGATTGCGAAGCTTATGTACCTTGCATACATTTACGACCATATAAATATGCTAAACACTAACTTGCAAGGGCACAAAGAAAATATTCTGTCATCCACGGACAAGCTTCTGGCTTTCAAACGTAAGCTTGACATTTAGAAAAAAACTCTTCTGAACGATACTGTTTACATGTTTCCTTATTTATCTCAGTTCCTGACCCAAGCTTTCAAGCATGATGCTTTACCACTAATTTCTGAACATCTGGAATCCCTACCGGCAAATCTTGACAAGTACTTCCCTTCTTTATCGTTGGAGATATAGGTATGACTGGATCAGGAACACTTTCATAGATTTTCTCGCATAGAAAACATATTCAGCTTGGAAGAAGAAGGGCAGTTAGCTGAACTGAAATGTGATCAGACATTACAAGTGAAATTCAGTGAACAATCTTTAGATGTGCTTTGGTTACTGGTGGGAAAAAATTACCCTGTAATCTCGCAGAAAGCTTTAAAGGTATTACTGCAATTCTCCATGTCTTATTTATGTGAACAGATGTTTTCTTGTTTGACAAACATTAAAACCAAGCAGTGAAATAGGCCTTTATCCATTAAAGAACAACTTCCAGTTTTCCTGTTAAAATTGCAGCCTAGAATAAAACTATTGTGTTCCCAAAAACAAGCACAAATTTCACACTAAATTGGTAATGAAATGAAATTAAGGATTGGTGAATTGTCATTTATTTGTTTTATTTTTTTACCTAATTCGGAATGGTTTTGTCCAAATGTGTAAATATGGTATCTGTGATAAAGTGGATTTAATACATTCTATTGAAAGAAATTTTTTTCTGTATATAGTATTATTAAATAAATAGTTAATTTTTTCAAAACATAATTGTGTTACGCATCACCTACTGCACATCACAAGCTTGTAGAATAGGTGCACTCCCATAAGATCCCTAGTGCTACAGTGGGCGAGACCCTTTTCAACCATGACATGCCTGCCAGCTCATATCCATCAGTTCCTTCCTATCTGTATATGCAACAGACAGTGCGTTTCCTCTTCCAGACAAGCTGCCTTGGTTAGCATGTGCTTTATCCACGAGTTGTGCAGTGCAGGAGTATAATTGTACTTTATTCTTCTAAAGTTTATCATAGAACAATAAGGCCATGCTAGAGAAATAGTAGCAAATGTGGTGTTGAAATTTATGCAACAGGAAGCCAATGGAAAAAAAATTTTGTAATCCCTGTGAATAACATAAATGAGTGTGTTGCAGCAGTAATGGACATTCCAACATCCACTATTAAGAAAATAAAGGAGGAGATGATTGATGTACAGAGTGACTCACTTTCTTCATTCAGTACTCCAAAATGGAACGAAAACAGACCCAAGCCTAGCACCAATCTAGATGATTTTGATATTGTCTAATTAATAGGACTACAAATAAATTCTACATCCATGAAAAGAAAGTGCTTACAGTTAAAGCTGTGTTAAATAAACTAAGAGAAACAATTGCCTATAATGGTAAACAGTCAAGTTTGCTCAAAATGTTCAAGCATCTGGGGTTTCAGTGGTGAAACATGCGTCAGAACAGAGACATTCTTATTGAAAAGCATAACATAAGAAGTGCTTGTATTTCAGTTCTATGGGCAATTGCCATATTCTGACAGGAAGTTTGCCCTATTGCCTACAATGATATGTAAATTCACAGTTTGCACACAAAAAAGAAAGCTTGGTCTGACGACAGCACAGAGGGATATATGAGGGATAAAGTTAATCCTGTAAATGCAGGAACAGAAAAAGGTTTCATTCCTAATGCACAATTGAACTGTGGCAGCCACTAGTTGTGACTATCACAGAGAGATTAATGGTGAAAATTACATAAAATGGGTTAAAGAAAAATTAAAACTCAATCTTCCAGAAAAATTTGTTGTTGTGATTGGCAATGCCTCATCACAATGTTCACTAGAGACAAGCGTCCCATATCAGTGAAAAGAAAAGTAGGATGTGCAAGATTGCTTAATTAAAAACAGGTTTCTATTCAGAAGTGACATCCTGAAAAAGGAACTGTATGATATTATAAAACTGCATAAGCCAAGACATAAGAAATATATTCTGGATAAATTCTAGAAGAAGATGTGCATGTAGTTCTCTGCTTACCACTGTAATATTCCAACCTCAGTGGAATAGAAAAACATTTGGGAAAATTTACAAGAATGGTTCGTAATTCACAATATGAGTTTCAAGATGGAAGACATATGGCAGTTGTGCGAAAAGCGGTTTTGTGAAATAGGAGAAGCAGAATGGGGATCAATGTGTCAACATAGAAAGTTGAAGAGACTGAAGGGCTCCCAGAGTCAAAAGTGGAAAAATTTATGTTTACTGTTAATGGCAACAGCAACAACGATAAGGAAAATGATTCAGCAACACCCGACTATGAATGCAGCAGAAGCTACAAGGTGGATATTTTTCCATTAATGCAGTTCATGCACACTAGATGGCATTGAGGACTGAATAACATACAATTAAACAGAAAATTAGAATGACGTGTGTATGTAGGTAGGTTATTAAGTACCCTGGTGAATCATAGCCAACATTTATGAAGGAATGGTTGATATCACTGTCATAGTGCTAATTAGTAAGGAAAGAATCAGAAAGAAAGTAGTCAGCCATTTTTCTGATTAGTTTCTTGAGCAATCACAGAAATTTCATAATCAAGGGGTAAATTTTTAATTCAATATTTAAATATTTTAAGGATGTATGATTCCTCATACTCTGAGGTGCCTTATTGAATAATAAACTGCTCACAAACCACAAAGAATAAGGTGATTTAATGTTAAAGAACTTGGTGAATGCAAAACAACTAAACACACATAAAACTTTCTATTTTCTACGCACAAATTGTACAAGGTAAATGTTGGAATTTACATTGAATCTTTTTTTATATCAGACATTAGGTCTTCCTTGACTCACAGTGATAAACACTTCGAAATATAAACATTTCTAATTAGGTTTCTGCCTTCTTTTATGCATACCGCATATCAGTGTCAATCTGTTATGCTAAACATGGATAAAATATCATAGATAGTAAAATAAATTCAGGATTAAAATTTCCTTCAAGATCCTGCATTATTATCCCCCCCCAAAAAAGGATCTAAACATTTTTTCTAAAATCAGTGGATTTTGGTAATAGTGACATAACAGACTGAATTCCATGCTCTTGCTACTTCATATTGCTCTCAGTTGACAGAGAGACCTTGGCAATTGCAAAAGCAAGCATCAAGAGAAAATGGCTAGAACATCAACAGAAAGACAGACTGACATTCCATGCTCTTGCTACTTCATATTGCTTTCAGTTGATAGAGCTTGGCGACTGCAGAAGCAAGCATCGCAAGAAGATGACTAAACCACCAGCAAAAATACAACATAAATATAGATCTAGAAAACAAGGTCACTATGGTGAATGCAAAAATGAAAAAAATGCTGCTAATATAGAAGAAAGGTCTAAACTCAGAGGTACCTGTTAAAATTGAAATTTGTGAATTTATATCTCAAGTGGTTTGTGGCGGAATGAAGAGGAATGCATGCAGCCAGGCTGTGAAAAATGTCTACTTCTGAGTAAAATAAAATTACAGATGACCAGGCCAATTCACTCACTGGAGTCAATGGACTATGTGGAATAGAAGAGCTCAGATTGAAAAACAAGAGGAATCTGTAATTGACTGCAATGAAGAACTGAGCAAGAAGTTCATGTTAAAAGATAGCAAGCAGAGGTCTTCAAGCGTCCTCGAGAAGCTATCCTAATTAATAAAGCACTGTTACAGATAAACTTCTCTGAAAGCTGCACATGCAAGCAATGAAATGAGATTCAGGCTGCTCACTGGATCAACACACAGAATTTCATCTTCACCACTGTTGCTTGGTTTAGTAAAGATTGTGGTGGAAAGATTCAAAAGAAGTCTTTTGCTCTGGTGTCTGATTGATTACCTTGTACATGATAAATGTGCCATTGACATTTAGTGCCATTGACATTTAGTGCCATTGACATTTGCCAAAGAAGTGTATTTTCTCAATTATTTGAGATTCTTCTCTACCTTGAAATCATAAAAATTTTTGTGATGGAGCTGCAGGCCACTTTAAACAGAAGCACACTTTAAGCAATGTAACACTGCTTTCTAGCATATTGGAATCCAAATTGAGTAGAACTTCTTTGAATCTTATCACGGGAAAGGAGCTGTGGATGCAATTGGAGGGCAAGTAAATAGGATGACATTGGATGGCTGTTAAATCTGGAACTAGAGTGCCAAATGCAGAAGAGTTTATTCATGGGGTGTGTAATAAAACCAAACATGTTAGTGTTCAGAAGATATCCCGGAGTGACTTTGAAGAAGTGAAGGGATATCTAAAAAAAATGTTTCAACATCTTTCACCTATTCCACACACTCCTATTGTTTATTGTGTGAAAATGATAGATGAATATGTCATTGAGTATGCTCAATTTTTATGTGCACATTCAGTCAGACTGATCCACAAGTTCCATAGTTCAGTATCAAAGCAATAGCAGAACTTTATGTAGAGTGTCTGCTGCAGTTAGTGATCCTGAAGTATAAAGTAGATCTGTATCCTGTGAGACAATAAAATGATTCAGCTGAGCAGTGTGTTTATCTGCAGTTATCTGAAGCATCCGATACAGATAACCATGCATGTGCATGATTCAAGGACTTGTTTTTAGTGTGAGTGGGAGATGAAATGAAGTTTTCTTTTATGTTTGCTAAATGAATTTAATGGTATGTACCCACAACATTATATTTTTTTTAAAAAGAAAAACTAGTATTTCATATTAACCTTCTCTCTCTGATATTGTCTTTGACTAGAAAGTGTCACATAAAGAAGCTTTAATGAATACTTATTACAAACAAATCTTTACTGCAAACTATTATTATTTGAAATATCAAAGTACTAAAATTAATATTAATTGTAAACGGGTCTACAGAAGCTTAAATAAGAGTGAATAAAATAAATATGTAATAATGTATTTATTTCCTCTATGCATTTGTCAGTCCGTTTTAACAATCACACATTGTCTTTATTCTGGTGCAACATAATATGCATTATGTCACAGATGTTAATCTGTTTGAAATATTTTTATTTTTAAAACCTTGTAATAAAGCTTCAATCCTTTCCTAGAAATGGAATTTTTGAAAACTATTTTTGGATTAAACTTTCAGAGAAATTAAGAATTGCCCTACTTGGCCTGTAAAGAGTGTTGACAAAAAATATCAGTGTGTTACAAATGTTGTTTTCGGAATTGTCTAAATTTCATTCAGTAACATTATGTTATGTTAAATGTTTATGAATAAATATTTCATATAAGGTTCATCTTAAACCATATTCTTTGGTGCTCATTTTAATCCTCTGTGTTTTCTCTATTGAATGTTGTGGTCAAAACTCATATTCCAATCCCCTCATCCATGTGAGACTTTGGTTTATCCAGAAAAATGTATGGTGACTGCCAGTCTGTTATGCATGGAATTGCTCTCTTTTGTTTATAAATTTATTCATTCATTTCCATTGTGTACTAACATGCTTTCGTCAATAGTATATTAACATACAAATAATAGTTTAAAAGAATTTAAATTAATAATTGTAATATGAATGTAAATAAACCACACTTATTACAGAGCACAGAAATAACAGCATAATGTGAATGAATATAACTAAGAAATATGCAAAATTGAAGTTCAAAAATCTCTTATAGGTAGTTTTCACATTTGAAAAAGAAAACATATAAAAAGACAAACTTCAAACATTATGGAACATTTTAGCCATTTACTCTTTTTATTGTTTGCACACTTTAATTACAAGCAGAAAACAAAGAAAGTGATTTCTGTTAATTGGCACTAATTTCTGTATTGAAAGAATTATCTACTTGTGGAGAGGCACACCATTTTATTGCTATATGAGACTGGACATGAAAAAAAATATATTATATGCTTATTTTATCATATAAAGGAAGCAAAAGCAAGAAAGGTTCATTTTCGAAACCACTTACATCATAAATACATACAGTTAATATCTTAATATAATTTGTTAAATTCTTTTTATTTAATAGGCAGTGAAGCAAAGGAACACAGTAAGGTATTTTCTTACTGGCACTTCCTGTTAGAATTTACTTTTCCTGCCTATCTCAAATAGCAATCATGTACCATTGATAAGTCTCAAGAATAGAGTGGCCTATCATCTTAATGTACCCTCCTCAACCCCATCCCCCCAGGGGCTCACCTTTTGTGAGTACAGGTTAGGCGCACCCGGGGTACCCGAGCCATCCATAGCCATTTTCACCCTTTCATCCCCGTCCGGTCGAGGTGGGTTCGTTCTCGTGACCGGGGGACTCAAGGTAGGCTCTCGTGCGTTCTGTGCATATCATTACATCTCGCTCCTCCCATCGCTTCTGTCTTCTCTTTTACTTCTGCACATTTCGCACCACGTCCATTCATTTAAGCATCGCTTTTTCTTCCTCGCAGGCCTACCTTGCATCCGAAACGCCCACACAGTTTTATTTCTTTTATCTTTTCTTTTAATCCTCCGTGGACACGGCCTGACGGATACCCGCAGCTGGGTGAGTGGCCCCCTCAGGGGCTCACCTTATGTGAGTACGGGTTTTTGGCGCACCCGGGGGTTCCCGAGCCAATCATCGCCATCTTCATCATTTCACCCCCGTCCGGTCGAGGTGGGTTCGTTCTCGTGACCGGGGGACTCAAGGTAGGCTCTCGTGCGTTCTGTGCATATCATTACATCTCGCCCCTCGCCATCGCTTCTGTCTTCTCTTTTATTTATGCACATTTCGCCCCACGCCCATTCATTTACACGTCTCTTTTACTTCTTCGCCGGCCTAACTTGAGTGCGAAACGCCCACACACTTTTAGTTTCTTTTAACCTTTTATGTTAATCCTCCGTGGGCACAGCCTAACGGATACCCGCGCACCGCGTGCGCAGCTGGGTGAGTGGGTAATGGCGTCATCCCCACCACCCGGGGTCGTCATGTAGGGTATGTGTTCGTATCCGCTGTTCAACTGCAGTCCCGCGGGGGGCCATTGCATGAGCTGCTGACTTCCGATGGCGATTGGGTCCCTGTGTCTATGTTAAGGGAGGTGTGACCCTGGGGTGAGATAGGTATAGATAGGCCACTCACCCAAGCCGGGGTAACGCCCGGGAAGTCAGAGCCCGAGGTCGGAGACGGTTGCAATGGTGGAGGATTTTTTTTCGCTATGGAGCACCCTTCCTCCATTAATACAAACAAGCGCCGAAAAGTAATTGTAACAGAAGTAGCACCGCCGTCATTTGGTTGCTACTTAGTCATTTCGAGAACAGAAGAAGGACAAAACTTTGAGAAGGTGAACCCTTTTATAATTCAGAAGGGCATAGATGCTATTGCTGGTGCGGTTCAATCCTGCACTCGTCTACGGAATGGTTCCTTATTGGCACAAACTAAGTCCGATCAGCAAAGTAAGACCTTGTTGCGCGCTACGCTTCTCCACGGTTATCCCATCCGTGTCGAGAAGCACAGCACATTGAATTCCTGTCGGGGCGTCGTTACCACCCATAGCCTCGATGGTATATCGGACGAGGATCTAGTAAACTATCTATCCGATCAAAAGGTGACTGCAGTGCATCGAGTGCAGGCCAAACGCGACGGCGTATTGGTACCCACTCGTACCCTGTTTCTAACATTTGATGGCGTCGATCTGCCCACGAGCATTTCCGCAGGGTACGAAAGGATTTCTGTGAGGCCGTATATACCTAGACCTCTGCGTTGTTTCAAATGCCAACGTTTTGGGCATACGCAAGTCTCATGTAAGAGTGCCGTTAACATCTGTGTGACAAGTAGCCAGCCCTCACACGAAGGTACCTGTTCAACAGCCCCCGTCTGCGTTAATTGTAAAGGATCTCATTCTGCTTCGTTTGCCGACTGTCCGCGGTACTTGGACGAGAAGGCGATCCAGGAGATCCGGGTAAAGGAAAAACTCTCCTTCACTGAAGCCCGGAGGCGTTACCATGCGCGCCAACCTTCACTCCTGCGATATGGCACATTTAGTTCTGTTGTTGCCTCGCCAGTACCACGAGTAGATGCCGAAACTCAGACTTGGACCATGACTGGATTAACCGCCACTACCATCCGGCTGCCATTAAAGCTACTGTTACCAAGCCGTATAAACCTGGTCCAAAGTCAATGAAGTCGCAAGCCGCTGAAAAGAAACCCAAGCAGAAACTACGTAGGGAAGATTTTTTGAAAGACCCTCCGCGTGCGCGCGGTATTAAAAGTTCACCTTCTCCTCCTCGGAGGTCGCTGTCCCAGGAAGGTCCTTGGACAAGCCGCCCTCAGCGACACCCCTCACCCATCGCCACCCAGAATTGATTCACGGCGCTTGAATCGGTTTCTGGCAGTGAGCGCGTGGGCCCTCCCTCCGACGAAGCTATGGAGTCTGACCAACTACATACAAAAAGCCCGCGCCCAAAGGTTAAGCAAAAGATTCTTTTAAGCCGCCCTTCTAAGTAGACCGTTTATCCCTTTTATTCATGGCTATGCTGACCTGGAATGTACGTGGTGTACGATCGCATAGGGCGGAACTGCAACTTTTATTGCGTTCCCATTCGCCTATGGTCGTATGTTTGCAGGAGACTAAGCTTCGCCCTCACGATCCTTTTGGTCTCCGAGGATATACTTCGGTTCGCTACGACCTTGAAGCCGAGGAGGGTACTTCTGCTCATGGAGGTGTCATGTTCTTAGTGCGTAACGACGTTCATTTTAAACCTGTCACACTTACATCCGACTTGCAAGCTGTTGCCGTTCGCCTTCACTTACCCGGCTTTTTGTTTTCTGTTTGCTCTGTGTATTCACCTCCATCGTCTCCCCTCGCTCCCGCGGACATTCGGGCTCTCCTGTCCCCTCTCCCAACACCATTTCTTCTGTTGGGAGATTTTAATGCCCATCACCCACTATGGGGTTCGCCAAGGGCTTGTGCGAGGGGAACTCTTCTTTCCGACATTTTTGATCAGTTCCATCTCTCTATTCTCAATACAGGCGAGCCTACGATTCTTTCAGATTCTTCCGGTTCATTTTCTCATTTAGACCTTGCCGTTTGCTCACTCCAGCTTGCTAGTCGTCTTCAGTGGAACGTCGTCGCTGACACCTACTCCAGCGACCATTACCCCTGCATCGTTTCTCTTCTGTCGCACCACGTACAGCATTCCAGAGTACCTACCTGGATATTCGCAAAAGCCGACTGGAGCTTGTATTCCAGCCTCGTGCATTTTGACGACCAGCCCTTCTCCGACATTAATCAACTAGTGCAGCAACTTACGTCTATTATTTTCTCAGCCGCCGAACGTGCAATACCCCGTTCATTCTCCCAACCTCGGCGGCCACCTGTTCCGTGGTGGGACGAGGATTGTCGGGACGCCGTTCGTGCCCGTAGAACTGCGCTTAGGGTGTTTCGGCGACACCCTACAATTGATAATTTGGTGACTTTTAAACAATCGCGCGCCAGGGCTCGCCGCATTATTCAGGATAGCAAGAAGGCGTCGTGGGCTCGTTTTGTCGAGTCTTTTAATCGCTTTACGGCTTCATCATTTGTTTGGGATAAACTTCGTCGCTTCTCAGGTAAAGTGTCGCATTGTACTGTTTCTGGCCTTCAGGTTTCCAATGCCACTATAGTGGATCCGGCTGCCATCGCTAACACTCTGGGTGCTGCCTTTGAGGCGGTATCCAGTTCAGACCATTATTCCGCCGGTTTTCGCTCTAACAAAGACCGGCTGGATTCCGACACCTTTAATTTTCGGTCTGCTAATGATGAGTGTTATAATGATCTTTTCACACTGAGGGAGCTGGAGCACGCTCTTAATTGCTCTAGGCACTCCGCTCCTGACCCGGACGGCATTCATGTCCTGATGTTAAAGCACCTTTCAGCCAACAGTAAACTCTTTCTCTTACAGGTCTATAACCGTATTTGGCAAGACGGCATTTTTCCTTCCGTTTGGCGCGAAGCCACCATTGTCCCTATACTTAAGCCTGGGAAGGATCGCCAACTACCTTCCAGCTACCGCCCTATCTCCCTCACCAGTTGCATTTGCAAGGTGATGGAGCGCATGATCAACGGGCGGTTGACATGGTGGCTTGAGTCTCAGAAACTTCTAGCGAACGCTCAATGCGGATTTCGTCGTTATCGCTCTACCGTCGAAAACCTGGTGTCCCTGTCGACGCATATTATGAATGGATTTCTGAGAAAGTGTCAAACCGTGGGTGTTTTTTTTGACCTGGAGAAAGCATATGACACTTGTTGGAGGGGCGGCATTTTACGTACACTTCACGATTGGAATATCCGCGGTCGTCTTCCCATATTTCTTCGGGAGTTTATGACGGACCGCGTCTTTCGTGTACGTGTGGGCTCGGTTTTATCTCGTCGTTTTATTCAAGAGAACGGAGTACCGCAGGGCTCTGTACTCAGTGTCACACTTTTTGCGATTGCTATCAACCCCATTGTTGATTGTATTCCACCTGGCATTTCATCGTCCCTTTTTGTTGACGATTTCGCTATTTATTGCAGTTCACGCCGGACCTGTCTACTCGAACGCCGTCCCCCTCAGGGGCTCACCTTATGTGAGTACGGGTTTTTGGCGCACCCGGGGGTTCCCGAGCCAGTCATCGCCACATTCATCCCCTCACCCCCATCCGGTCGAGGTGGGTTCTTAAAGTGACCGGTGGACACAAGGTAGGCTCTCGTGCGTTCGTTACATTCCATTCATACCGCACCTCACCATCGTTTCTTTCTTCTCTTGTCACTTTCCGGCCATTTCGCACCACGACATTCGCATATCTCTCTTTTTCCTCCCCGCCGGCCTACCTTGCGTGTGAAACGCCCACACAGTTTTAGTTTCTTTTATCTTTTTATTTAAATCCTCCGTGGACACAGCCTGACGGATACCCGCGCACCGCGTGCGCAGCTGGGTGAGTGGGTAATGGCGTCATCCCCACCACCCGGGGTCGTCATGTAGGGTATGTGTTCGTATCCGCTGTTCAACTGCAGTCCCGCGGGGGGGGGCCATTGCATGAGCTGCTGACTTCTGACGGCGATTGGGTCCCTCTGTCTATGTTCTGGGAGGTGTGACCCTGGGGTGAGTCTGGTATAGATAGGCCACTCACCCAAGCCGGGGTAACGCCCGAGAAGTCAGAGCCCGAGGTCGGAGACGGTTGCAATGGTGGAGGATATTTTTCGCTATGGAGCACCCTTTCTCCATTATTAAGAACAAGCGCCGAAAAGTCATTGTAACAGAAGTAGCACCGCCGTCATCTGGTTGTTACTTGGTCATTTCGAGAACAGAAGAAGGACAAAACTTTGAGAAGGTGAACCCTTTTATAATTCAGAAGGGCATAGATGCTATTGCTGGTGCGGTTCAATCATGCACTCGTCTACGGAATGGTTCCTTATTGGCACAAACTAAGTCCGATCAGCAAAGTAAGACCTTGTTGCGCGCTACGCTTCTCCACGGTTACCCCATCCGTGTTGAGAAGCACCGCACATTGAACTCCTGTCGGGGCGTCGTTACCACCCATAGCCTCGATGGTATATCGGACGAGGATCTCGTAGAATATCTATCCGATCAAAAGGTGACTGCAGTGCATCGAGTGCAGGCCAAACGCGACGGCGTATTGGTACCCACTCGTACCCTGTTTATTACATTTGATGGCGTCGATCTGCCCACGAGCATTTGCGCAGGGTACGAACGGATTTCTGTGAGGCCTTATATTCTTAGACCTCTGCGTTGTTTCAAATGCCAACGTTTGGGCATACGCAAGTCTCATGTAAGAGTGCCCTTAACATCTGTGCAACCTGTAGCCAGCCCTCACACGAAGGTACCTGTTCAACAGCCCCCGTCTGCGTTAATTGTAAAGGGTCTCATTCTGCTTCGTTTGCCGACTGTCCGCGGTACTTGGACGAGAAGGCGATCCAGGAGATCCGGGTAAAGGAAAAACTCTCCTTCGCTGAAGCCCGGAGGCGTTACCATGCGCGCCAACCTTCACTCCTGCGATCTGGCACATTTAGTTCTGTTGTTTCCTCGCCAGTACCACGAGTAGATGCCGAAACTCAGACCTGGACCTTGACTGGATTAACCGCCACTACCATCCGGCCGTCTATTAAGGCTACAGTTACCAAGCCGTATAAACCTGGTCCCAAGTCAATGAAGTCGCAAGCCGTTGAAAAGAAGCCCAAGCAGAAACTTCGTAGGGAAGATTTTTTGAAAGACCCTCCGCGTGCGCGCGGTAACAAAAGTTCACCTTCTCCTCCTCGGAGGTCGCTGTCCCAGGATGGTCCTGGGACAAGCCGCGCTCAGCGGCACCCTTCACCCATCGCCACCCAGAACCGATTCACGGCGCTTGAATCGGTTTCTGGCACTGAGCGCGTGGGCCCTCCCTCCGAGGAAGCTATGGAGTCTGACCAACTCCATACAAAAAGCCCGAGCCCAAAGGTTAAACAAAAGGTAATTTTAAGCCGCCCTTCTAAATAGACAGTTTATCCCCTTATTCTTAATGGCTATCCTGACCTGGAATGTACGTGGTGTACGATCGCATAGGGCGGAACTGCAACTTTTATTGCGTTCCCATTCGCCTATGGTCGTATGTTTGCAGGAGACTAAGCTTCGCCCTCACGATCCTTTTGATCTCCGAGGATATACTCCGGTTCGCTACGACCTTGAACCGGAGGAGGGTACTCCTGCTCATGGAGGTGTCATGTTCTTAGTGCGTAACGACGTTCATTTTACACCTGTCACACTTACATCCGACTTGCAAGCTGTTGCCGTTCGCCTTCACTTACCCGGCTTTTTGTTTTCTGTTTGCTCTGTATATTCACCTCCATCGTCTCCCCTCGCTCCCGCGGACATTCGAGCTCTCCTGTCCGCTCTCCCAACACCATTTCTTCTGTTGGGAGATTTTAATGCCCATCACCCACTATGGGGTTCGCCAAGGGCTTGTGCGAGGGGAACTCTTCTTTCCGACATTTTTTATCAGTTCAATCTTTCCATCCTCAATACAGGTGCACCTACTTTTATTTCTGATTCTTCCGGTACATTCTCTCACCTGGACCTTGCCATATGCTCAATCCAGCTTGCACGTCGTCTTCAGTGGAACGTCGTCGCTGACACCTACTCCAGCGACCATTTCCCCTGCATCGTTTCTCTTCTGTCGCACCACGTACAGCATTCCAGAGTACCTACCTGGATATTCGCAAAAGCCGACTGGAGCTTGTATTCCAGCATCGTGCATTTTGACGACCAGCCCTTCTCCGACATTAATCAACTAGTGCAGCACCTTACGTCTATTATTTTCCCAGCCGCCGAACGTGCAATACCCCGTTCATCCTCCCAACCTCGGCGGCCACCTGTTCCGTGGTGGAACGAGGATTGTCGGGACGCCGTTCGTGCCCGTAGGACTGCACTTAGGGTGTTTCGGCGCCACCCTACACTTGATAATTTGGTGACTTTTAAACAATCGCGCGCCAGGGCTCGTCGCATTATTCAGGATAGCAAGAAGGCATCTTGGGCTCGTTTTGTCGAGTCTTTTAATCGTTTTACGCCTTCATCCGTTGTTTGGGATAAACTTCGTCGCTTCTCAGGTAAAGTGTCACATTGTACTGTTTCTGGCCTTCAGGTTTCTAATGCCACCATAGTGGATCCGGCTGCCATCGCTAACACTCTGGGTTCTGCCTTTGAGGCGGTTTCCAGTTCAGACCATTATTCCGCCGTCTTTCGCTCTATTAAGGACCGGCAGGATTCCGCATCATATACTTTTCGGTCTGCTAATGATGAATGCTATAACGAACTATTCACTTTGAGGGAGCTGGAGCACGCTCTTCACTGCTCTCGGCACTCCGCTCCCGGGCCGGACGGCATTCATGTCCTGATGTTAAAGAACCTTTCAGCCGACAGTAAACTCTTTCTCTTACAGGTCTATAACCGTATTTGGCAAAACGGCATTTTTCCTTCCGTTTGGCGCGAAGCCACCATTGTCCCTATACTTAAGCCTGGAAAGGATCGCCAACTACCTTCCAGCTACCGCCCTATCTCCCTCACCAGTTGCATTTGCAAGGTGATGGAGCGCATGATCAACGGGCGGTTGACATGGTGGCTTGAGTCTCAGAAACTTCTAGCGAACGCTCAGTGCGGGTTTCGTCGCTATCGCTCTACCGTCGACCATCTGGTGTCCTTGTCGACGCATATTATGAATGGATTTCTGAGAAAGTGTCAAACCGTGGCTGTATTTTTTGACCTGGAGAAAGCTTATGACACTTGTTGGAGGGGCGGCATTTTACGTACACTTCACGATTGGAATATCCGCGGTCGTCTTCCCATATTTCTTCGGGAGTTTATGACGGACCGCGTCTTTCGTGTACGTGTGGGCTCGGTTTTATCTCGTCGTTTTATTCAAGAGAACGGAGTACCGCAGGGCTCTGTACTCAGTGTCACACTTTTTGCGATTGCTATCAACCCCATTGTTGATTGTATTCCACCTGGCATTTCATCGTCCCTTTTTGTTGACGATTTCGCTATTTATTGCAGTTCGCGGCGGACCTGTCTACTCGAACGCCGTCTCCAGAGCTGTATCGACCGTCTCTACGCCTGGAGTAACGCCAACGGCTTTAATTTCTCCGCCGAGAAATCCGTCTGCATCAACTTCTGGCGCCGGAAGTATTTCCCTCCGCCCTCTCTCCATCTTGGGCCAGGGATACTTCCGTTTGCAGACGAGGCGAAATTTTTGGGGTTGATTTTTGATAGGAAGTTGTGTTGGACCTCGCACGTTTCCTTTTTAAAAGCAAAGTGTGACCGTTCTCTTAATCTTTTACGTGTTTTAAGTGGCACATCCTGGGGAGCTGATCGGACCGTCCTTCTTCGCCTTTATCGCTCTTTGGTCCGATCCAAACTTGATTACGGATGTTTTGTTTATTCGTCGGCACGTCCATCTGTGTTGCGTCGTTTGAATCCCATTCATCATCGTGGTCTTAGAGTCGCTACAGGGGCCTTTCCAACTAGCCCCGTGCCCAGTCTTTATGCTGAAGCTGCAGAGCCTCCGCTGTCCTCCAGGCGTGAGATGCTCTTGTGCAGCTATGCCTGTCTACTCTCAAGCTTACCTGACCACCCGTCTTTCGCGGCATTTTTCGAGGATTCACTTGACCGGCAATATTTAGTTAGCTCCTCTGCATTGCTCCCTCCAGGGGTTCGATTTCGACTGCTCCTTCGGCATTTGGACGTTACGCCAGCGCCGGCCCTTCCAAGGGGGGAAACGCGTTTTCCTCCATGGTCGCGCGCTGAGGCCCTCTGTCACCTTGGGTTATCGTCAATGCCGAAGAATGAGACCCCTTCTTCAGTCTTTAGATCAGCGTTTTTAGAACTTCAGTCGCAATTCGGGGACTTGCCTTTTATCTTTACTGATGGATCTAAGACTGATGCTGGAGTAGGATGTGCCTTTTTTTGTGGTGGAAATAGTTTTACCTTTCGTTTACCAGAGCAATGTTCGATTTTTACCGCCGAACTTTTTAGCATTTATCAGTCTCTTTTATATATTCAGCGGCACGACATACGGCACTGTTTTATTTGTTCCGACTCCCTGAGTGCTCTTCAAAGTATTAGCTCGCTGTACAGTTACCACCCGCTCGTACAGCGCATTCATGACCTGCTCCACTCGCTTGATGTCTCTGGCATCAGCGTCTCCTTCATGTGGATTCCAGGTCATGTGGGCATCTCAGGTAATGAGTCTGCCGATGTCGCTGCCAAGTCGGCGATTTTATCACCCAGACGTTTTACCTCTGTTGTTCCCTCGTCAGATTTGCTTATTGTTTTACGTCGCCGCATCCTCTCGCTTTGGAGCGATGAGTGGACGGCCCTCCGGGGGAACAAGTTGCGGGAGGTTAAGCCTCTCCCGTTAGTCTGGGCTACCTCTTCCCGTGCTTCTCGTCGGGAAGAGGTAATTTTAACACGCCTTCGTATCGGACATTGCATTTTTAGTCATAAGTATTTGCTGAGTGGTGACCCCGCGCCACTCTGTGGGCAGTGTGACGTGCTCTTAACGGTGCGTCACATTTTAACAGAGTGTCAGGTTTTAGCTGCATTGCGTGCTCGTGTGGGTCTGCCTGTTGGCCTAGCCAACGTTTTGGCAGACGACACGCATGCTGTGGAATGTGTTTCACGTTTTATTCATGACAGTGATTTTAATCTGCGCATTTAATGCGTTGAGCGTCTGTTAGCTTCGTGATTTTATCCTGTCGGTTTTTTATGGGAACTCTTATCCCCAGTGGACATATGACGCTCATGTCCCTCGCATTCTACAGTTCCTGACACGTTTTAATCCTTTACTGCCTATGCTTTTAGTGTGTTGTTTTTCAGATCTTTGTCTTGTTCTTATTATTATTATTGTTTTTATTGTTTTTATTGTTATTGTTGTTATTATTATTGTTATTGTTATATTTGTTATTGTTATATTGTTAGTTTTAGCTTTTTGACATCGCGGGTTTGTGTCCCGTTTTTTAATTATGCGGTTTTTTACCTGTCTTTTATTTTTTGACTTTATATTTTATACCTTGTAAGGGCGCTGATGACCTCAGCAGTTTAGCGCCCTTTAGCCGCATATCATCATCATCATCATCATCATCATCGAACGCCGTCTCCAGAGCTGAATCGACCGTCTCTACGCCTGGAGTAACGCCAACGGCTTTAATTTCTCCGCCGAGAAATCCGTCTGCATCAACTTCTGGCGCCGGAAGTATTTCCCTCCGCCCTCTCTCCATCTAGGGCCAGGGATGCTTCCGTTTGCAGACGAGGCGAAATTTTTGGGGTTGATCTTTGATAGAAAGGTTGTTGGACCTCGCACGTTTCCTTTTTAAAAGCAAAGTGTGACCGTTCTCTTAATCTTTTACGTGTTTTAAGTGGCACATCCTGGGGAGCTGATCGGACCGTCCTTCATCGCGTTCATCGCTCTTTGGTCCGATCCAAACTTGATTACGGGTGTATTGTTTATTCGTCGGCACGTCCATCTGTGTTACGTCGTTTGAATCCCATTCAGCATCGTGGTATTAGAGTCACTATAGGGGCCTTTCCAACTAGCCCCGTACCCAGTCTTTACGCAGATCCTGCAGAGCCTCCGCTGTCTTTCAGGCGTGAGATGCTCTTGTGCATCTATGCCTGTCGACTCTCCAGCTTGCCTGACCACCCGTCCTTCGCGGCATTTTACGAGGATTCACTTGACCGGCAATATTTAGTTAGCTCCTCTACTTTGCTCCCTCCAGGGGTTCGATTTCGACTGCTACTTCGGCATTTGGACGTTCCGCCAGCGCCGGCCCTTGCCCGAGGGGAAACGCGTTTTCCTCCATGGTCGCGCGCTGAGGCCCACATCCACCTTGGGCTAACGTCGATGCCGAAAAATGCGACCCCTGCTTCTGTTCTTAGATCCGCCTTTTTAGAACTACAGGCGCAGTTCGGGGACTGTCATTTTATATATACTGATGGGTCTAAGACTGATGTTGGAGTAGGATGTGCCTTTGTTTTTGGTGTACAGAGTTTTACTTTTCGTTTACCAGGACAATGTTCAATTTTTACCGCCGAACTTTTTAGCATTTATCAATCTGTTTTCCACATCCATCGGCACGACTTACGGCACTGTTTTATTTGTACGGACTCTCTGAGTGCCCTTCAGAGTATTCATGCGCTGTACCATTACCACCCACTCGTACAGCGCATACATGACCTGCTCCACTCGCTTGGTGTCTCTGGCTTCAGCGTGTCCTTCGTGTGGATTCCAGGTCATGTGGGCATCTGAGGTAATGAGTCTGCCGACGCCGCTGCGAAATCGGCGATTTTATTACCCAGATTTTTTACTTCTGTTGTTCCCTCGTCAGATTCGTGTGTTATTTTACGTCGCCGCATCCTCTCGCGCTGGCGCGATGAGTGGACGGCCCTCCGGGGGAACAAGTTGCGGGAGGTTAAGCCTTTCCCGTTGATCTGGGGTACCTCTTCTCGTTCGTGTCGTAGGGAAGGGGTCATTTTAGCTCGTTTACGGATTGGACATTGTGTTTTTAGTCATAGGTATTTGCTCAGTGGTGACCCCGCACCACTCTGTGGGCAGTGTGACGTGCCCTTAACGGTGCGTCATATTTTAACAGAGTGTCAGGTTTTAGCTGCATTGCGTGCCCGTGTGGGTCTGCCTATTGGCCTAGCCAACGTTTTGGCAGACGACACGCGTGCTGTAGAATGTGTTTTACGTTTTGTTCATGATAGTGATTTTACTCTACGCATTTAATGCGTTGAGCGTCTTTTAGCTTAGTACTTTTATTCTGACAGTTTTTATGGGACTCTAATCCCCAGTGGACATATGACGCTCATGTCCCTCGCATTCTACAGTTCTTGACACGTTTTAATCGTTTATTGCCTATGCTTTTAGTGTGTTGGTTTTTTCAGATATTTGTATTGTTGTTATTGATATTATTGTTGTTATTGTTATTATTATTGTTATTGTTATCTTATTGTTATTTTTAGCCTTTTGGACATCGCGGGTTTACGTGCCGTTTTTTAATTATGCGGTTCTTTTATATTTTGACTTTATATTTTATACATTGTAAGGGCGCTGATGACCTCTGCAGTTTAGCGCCCTTAAGCCGCATATCATCATCATCATGGGTGAGTGGGTAATGGCGTCATCCCCACCACCTTGGGTCAACATGTAGGGTTTGTGTTCGTATCCGCTGTTCAACTGCAGTCCCGCGGGGGGGCCATTGCATGAGCTGCTGACTTCCGACGGCGATTGGGTCCCTCTGTCTATGTTCTGGGAGGTGTGACCCTGGGGTGAGCTAGGTATAGATAAGCCACTCACCCAAACCGGGGTAACGCCCGGGAAGCCAGAGCCCGAGGTCGGAGACGGTTGCAATGGTGGAGGAGTTTTTTTCGCTATGGAGCACCCTTTCTCCATTATAAACAACAAGCGCCGATAAGTTATGGTAACAGAAGTAGCACCGATAACAGCTGGTTGTTACTTAGTGATTACCCGTACAGAGGAACGACAATCATTCGAGAAGGTGAACCCTTTTATCATCCAGAAGGGCATTGACTCAATTGCTGGTCCGGTACTTTCCTGCACTCGCCTTCGTAATGGTTCCTTGCTAGTGCAAAGCAAATCCGAGGCACAAAGTAAGTCCTTGTTGAGCGCCACGCTTATCCACGGTTATCATATCCGTGTTGAGAAGCACCGCACCTTGAATTCTTGTCGAGGCGTTGTCACCACGCATAGCCTCGATGGCATATCGGACGAGGACCTTGTGGAATATCTTGCAGACCAGAAGGTGACAGCGGTCCATCGAGTGCAGGCCAAACGCGACGGCGTATTGGTACCCACTCGTACCCTGTTTCTAACATTTGATGGCGTCGACCTGCCCACGATCATTTCCGCAGGGTACGAACGGATTTCTGTGAGGCCTTATATTCCTAGACCTCTGCGTTGTTTTAAATGCCAACGTTTTGGGCGTACGCAAGTCTCGTGTAAGAGTGCCGTTAACATCTGTGCAACATGTAGCCAGCCCTCACACGAAGGTACCTGTTCAACAGCCCCCGTCTGTGTTAATTGTAAAGGGTCTCATTCTGCTTCGTTTGCCGACTGTCCGCGGTACTTGGTCGAGAAGGCGATCCAGGAGATCCGGGTAAAGGAAAAACTCTCCTTCGCTGAAGCCCGGAGGCGTTACCATGCGCGCCAACCTTCACTCCTGCGATCTGGCACATTTAGTTCTGTTGTTGCCTCGCCAGTACCACGAGTAGATTCCGAAACTCAGACCTGGACCATGACTGGATTAACCGCCACTACCATCCGGCCGTCCATTAAAGCTACTGTTACCAAGCCCTATAAGCCTGGTCCAAAGTCAATGAAGTCGCAAGCCGCTGAAAAGAAACCCAAGCAGAAACTTCGTAGGGAAGATTTTTTGAAAGACCCTCCGCGTGCGCGCGGTAACAAAAGTTCACCTTCTCCTCCTCGGAGGTCGCTGTCCCAGGAAAGTCCTGGGACAAGCCGCGCTCAGCGGCACCCCTCACCCATCGCCACCCAGAACCGATTCACGGCGCTTGAATCGGTTTCTGGCACTGAGCGCGTGGGCCCTCCGTCCAAGGAAGTTATGGAGTCTGACCAACTCCATACAAAAAGCCCGAGCCCAAAGGTTAAGCAAAAGATTCTTTTAAGCCGCCCTTCTAAGTAGACAGTTTATCCCTTTTATTTATGGCTATCCTGACCTGGAATGTACGTGGTGTATGATCGCATAGGGCGGAACTGCAACTTTTATTGCGTTCCCATTCGCCTATGGTCGTATGTTTGCAGGAGACTAAGCTTCGCCCTCACGATCCTTTTGATTTCCGGGGATATACTCCGGTTCGCTACGACCTTGAACCGGTGGAGGGTACTCCTGCTCATGGAGGTGTCATGTTGTTAGTGCGTAACGACGTTCATTTTAAACCTGTCACACTTACATCCGACTTGCAAGCTGTGTCCGTTCGCCTTCACTTACCCGGCTTTTTGTTTTCTTTTTGCTCTGTGTATTCCCCTCCATTGTCTACCCTCGCTCCCGCGGACATTCGAGCTGTCCTGTCCGCTCTCCCAACACCACTTCTTCTGTTGGGAGATTTTAATGCCCATCACCCACTGTGGGGTTCGCCAAGGGCTTGTGCGAGGGGAAGTCTTCTTTCCGACATTTTTTATCAGTTCAATCTTTCCATCCTCAACACAGGTGCACCTACTTTTATTTCTGATTCTTCTGGTACATTCTCTCACCAGGACCTTGCCATTTGCTCACACCAGCTTGCTCATCGTCTTCAGTGGAACGTCGTCGCTGACACCTACTCCAGCGACCATTACCCCTGCATCGTTTCTCTTCTGTCGCACTACGTACAGCATTCCAGAGTACCTACCTGGATATTCGCAAAAGCCGACTGGAGCTTGTATTCCAGCCTCGTGCATTTTTCCGATCACTCCATCGCCGACATTAACCAACTAGTGCAGCACCTTACGTCTACGATTTTCTCTGCCGCCGAACGCGCAATTCCCCGTTCATCCTCTCAACCTCGGCGATCACCTGTTCCGTGGTGGAACGAGGATTGTCGGGACGCCGTTCGTGCCCGTAGGACTGCACTTAGGGTGTTTCGGCGACACCCTACACTTGATAATTTGGTGACTTTTAAACAATCGCGCGCTAGGGCTCGTCGCATTATTCAGGATAGCAAGAAGGCGTCGCGGACTCGTTTTGTCGAGTCTTTTAAGCGCTTTACGCCTTCATCTCTTGTTTGGGATAAACTTCGTCGCTTCTCAGGTAAAGTGTCGCATTGTACTGTTTCTGGCCTTCAGGTTTCCAATGCCACTATAGTAGATCCGGCTGCCATCGCTAACGCTCTGGGTGCTGCCTTTGAGGCGGTATCCAGTTCAGACCATTATTCCGCCGGCTTTCGCTCTATCAAAGACCGGCTGGATTCCGACACCTTTAATTTTCGGTCTGCTAATATTGAGTGTTATAATGAACTTTTCACAATGAGGGAGCTGGAGCACGCCCTTCATTGCTCTCGGCACTCCGCTCCTGGGCCGGACGGCATTCATGTCCTGATGTTAAAGAACCTTTTAGCCGATAGTAAACTCTTTCTCTTACAGGTCTATAACCGTATTTGGCAAGACGGCATTTTTCCTTCTGTTTGGCGCGAAGCCACCATTGTCCCTATACTTAAGCCTGGGAAGTATCGCCAACTACCTTCCAGCTACCGCCCTATCTCCCTCACCAGTTGCATTTGCAAGGTGATGGAGCGCATGATCAACGGGCGGTTGACATGGTGGCTTGAGTCTCAGAAACTTCTAGCGAACGCTCAGTGCGGGTTTCGTCGCTATCGCTCTACCGTCGACCATCTGGTGTCCTTGTCGACGCATATTATGAATGAATTTCTGAGAAAGTGTCAAACCGTGGCTGTTTTTTGACCTGGAGAAAGCTTATGACACATGTTAGAGGTGCGGCATTTTACGTACACTGCACGCATGGAATATCCGCGGTTGTCCTCCCATATTTCTTCGGGAGTTTATGACGGACCGTGTGTTTCGTGTACGTGTGGGCTCGGTTTTATCTAGTCGTTTTATTCAAGAGAACGGAGCACCGCAGGGCTCGGTACTTAGTGTCAAACGTTTTGCGATTGCTATCAACCCTATTGTTGATTGTATTCCACCTGGAATTTCATCGTCCCTTTTTGTAGATGCTTTTGCCATTTATTGCAGTTCAGGGCGGACCTGTCTACTCGAACGCCGTCTCCAGATCTGTATCGACCGTCTCTACGCCTGGAGTAACGCCAACGGCTTTAATTTCTCCGCCGAGAAATCCGTCTGCATCAACTTCTGGCGCCGGAAATATTTCCCTCCGCCCTCTCTCCATCTTGGGCCGGAGATGCTTCCGTTTGCAGACGAGGTGAAATTTTTGGGGTTGATTTTTGATAGGAAGTTGTGTTGGACCTCGCACATTTCCTTTATAAAAGCTAAGTGTGACCGTTCTCTTAATCTTTTACGTGTTTTAAGTGGCACATCCTGGGGAGCTGATCGGACCGTCCTTCTTCGCCTTTATCGCTCTTTGGTCCGATCCAAGCTTGATTACGGGTGTATTGTTTATTCGTCGGCACGTCCATCTGTGTTACGTCGATTGAATGCCATTCACCATCGTGGCATAAGAGTCGCTACAGGGGCCTTTCCAACCAGCCCTGTTCTTAGCCTGTATGCTGAAGCTGCAGAGCCTCCGCTGTCCTTCAGGCGTGAGATGCTCTTGTGCAGCTATGCCTTTCGACTCTCAAGCTTGCCTGACCACCCGTCCTTCGAGTTATTTTTCGAGGAGTCACTTGATCGTCACTACATTAGCTCCTCTGCTTTGCTCCCACCAGGGGTTCGCTTTCGACAGCTCCTTCGGCATTTAGACGTTCCGCCAGCGCCGGCCCTTCCACGGGGAGAAACGCGTTTTCCTCCATGGTCCCGCGCTGAGGCCCACTGTCGTCTTGGGCTAACGTCGATGCCGAAGACTAAGACCCCTGCTTCAGTCTTTAGATCGGCTTTTTTAGACGTACGGGCTCAATTCGGGGACTTCCATTTTATCGTTACCGATGGGTCTAAGACTGATGTTGGAGTAGGATGTGCCTTTGTTTTTGGTGTACAGAGTTTTACTTTTCGTTTACCAGGACAATGTTCAATTTTTACCGCCGAACTTTTTAGCATTTATCAATCTGTTTTCCACATCCATCGGCACGACTTACGGCACTGTTTTATTTGTACGGACTCTCTGAGTGCCCTTCAGAGTATTCATGCGCTGTACCATTACCACCCACTCGTACAGCGCATACATGACCTGCTCCACTCGCTTGGTGTCTCTGGCTTCAGCGTGTCCTTCGTGTGGATTCCAGGTCATGTGGGCATCTGAGGTAATGAGTCTGCCGACGCCGCTGCGAAATCGGCGATTTTATTACCCAGATTTTTTACTTCTGTTGTTCCCTCGTCAGATTCGTGTGTTATTTTACGTCGCCGCATCCTCTCGCGCTGGCGCGATGAGTGGACGGCCCTCCGGGGGAACAAGTTGCGGGAGGTTAAGCCTTTCCCGTTGATCTGGGGTACCTCTTCTCGTTCGTGTCGTCGGGAAGAGGTAATTTTAGCTCGTTTACGGATTGGACATTGTGTTTTTGGTCATAGGTATTTGCTCAGTGGTGACCCCGCACCACTCTGTGGGCAGTGTGACGTGCCCTTAACGGTGCGTCACATTTTAACAGAGTGTCAGGTTTTAGCTGCATTGCGTGTTCGTGTGGGTCTGCCTGTTGGCCTAGCCAACATTTTGGCAGACGACATGCGTGCTGTAGAATGTGTTTTACGTTTTATTCATGACAGTGATTTTAATCTGCGCATTTAATGCGTTTAGCGTCTTTTAGCTTAGTAATTTTATTGTCTGTTTTTATGGGGACTCTAATCCCCAGTGGACATATGGCGCTCATGTCCCTCGCATTCTACAGTTCTTGACACGTTTTAATCTTTTACTGCCTATGCTTTTAGTGTGTTGGTTTTTCAGATATTTGTATTGTTATTATTGTTGTTATTGTTATTGTTATTATTGTTGTTATTGTTATATTATTGTTATTTTTAGCTTTTTGGACATCGCGGGTTTGTGTCCCGTTTTTTAATTATGCGGTTCTTTTACCTGTCTTTTATATTTTGACCTTATATTTTATACATTGTAAGGGCGCTGATGACCTTAGCAGTTTAGCGCCCTTAAACCGCATATCATCTTCATCATCAACCCCATGTCTAGGCCATGCCTATCATTAGCGAGGGTTGCTCCTAAGGTAAGATACATGTTATGCCAGGGGCTTTGTGGAAGTAATCTTAATTCTACCTTAATCTAGGGGAAAACTTAATGTGTTAGGCTGCTGGGGTTTCCAGTGTTCCCCAAGGCAAAAATGGTTGGGAAACAGTGTTTAGAGACTTAACCCTTGAGCAGGTGCATACATTCTTTTTACATTAACTGGGCATGTGGTGCACTTAGTACTCCATACCAAACTGTTATAGGTCCACCACTTGAGCAAAGCTATATTTAAAGAATACCTGATTTATTAGTTGTTTAATTATCAATTTTTGGGAACAAAAGGCACATTTATGGTAATATTATGTAAAGAGGCACATATAGGAGAAGTCTGTTAAATTTATGAGATAGCACAATGTTGCTTTTTTATTATTTAAATTATGTGATTTCAATTTTTACGTTTTACAATATCTAACACTATTAGGATATAGGAATAAATATGACATGCATACACATGTTCTTTTATAAGCTGTAGTACATTTTACTCATCCGGTTAGATGCATCCTGTTGACACTTCTTACATACCTGGGTGATTTAATATGTTGTTTGCACACAAAATGCGGACATGGATCACATTTGATTGTAGTTGTTACAAATTTTGCCCATCCACATGTTATACAACAACCACACTTCTTCAGATTGTGCTCCTCTTCTTTTACATCGTTCTGTGGTCCTCAATGTCTCTGAAGGAAGGCACTGAGGTTTGCTGGGAGGCAGTGCTCACTCTTGAGGATATGGTTTCATCAGGGAGAAAGCTATCTGTTTCCCCCTCAGGGGCTCACCTTATGTGAGTACGGATTTTTGGCGCACCCGGGGGTTCCCGAGCCAATCATCGCCACCTTCATCCCCTCACCCCCATCCGGTCGAGGTGGGTTCTTCAATTGACCGGTGGACCCAAGGTAGGCTCTCGTGCGTTCTTTGCATTCCATACATACCGCACCTCACCATCGTTTCTTTCTTCCCTAATCACTTTCCGGCCATTTCGTACCACGACATTCGCATATCTCTTTTTCTTCCCCGCCGGCCTACCTTGCGTGCGAAACGCCCACACAGTTTTAGTTTCTTTTATATTTTTATTTAAATCCTCCGTGGACACAGCCTGACGGATACCCGCGCACCGCGTGCGCAGCTGGGTGAGTGGGTAATGGCGTCATCCCCACCACCCGGGGTCGTCATGTAGGGTTGTTGTTCGTATCCGCTGTTCAACTGCAGTCCCGCGGGGGGGCCATTGCATGAGCTGCTGGCTTCCGACGGCGATTGGGTCCCTCTGTCTATGTTCTGGGAGGTGTGACCCTGGGGTGAGCTAGGTATAGATAGGCCACTCACCCAAGCCGGGGTAACGCCCGGGAAGTCAGAGCCCGAGGTCGGAGACGGTTGCAATGGTGGAGGATTTATTTCGCTATGGAGCACCCTTCCTCCATTACTACTAACAAGCGCCGAAACGTTTATGTAACAGAAGTGACACCACCGACAACTGGTTGTTACTTGGTCATTTCACGAACCGAAGAAGGACAAAGTTTTGAGAAGGTGAACCCTTTCATCATACAAAAGGGGATTGATGCAATTGCTGGTGCGGTTCAGTCCTGCACTCGTCTACGGAATGGTTCCTTATTAGCCCAAACGAAATCCGATCAGCAAAGTAAGACCTTGTTGCGCGCTACGCTTCTCCACGGTTATCCCATCCGTGTGGAGAAGCACCGCACATTGAATTCCTGTCGAGGCGTTATTACCACCCATAGCCTCGATGGTATATCGGACGAGGACCTGGTAGAATATCTTGCAGACCAGAAGGTGACAGCGGTCCATCGAGTGCAGGCCAAACGCGACGGCGTATTGGTACCCACTCGTACCCTGTTTATTACATTTGATGGCGTCGATCTGCCCACGAGCATCTCCGCAGGGTACGAACGAATTTCTGTGAGGCCTTATATTCCTAGACCTCTGCGTTGTTTTAAATGCCAACGTTTTGGGCATACGCAAGTCTCATGTAAGAGTGCCGTTAACATCTGTGCAACATGTAGCCAGCCCTCACACGAAGGTATCTGTACAACAGCCCCCGTCTGCGTTAATTGCAAAGGGTCTCATTCTGCTTCGTTTGCCGACTGTCCGCGGTACTTGGACGAGAAGGCGATCCAGGAGATCCGGGTAAAGGAAAAACTCTCCTTCGCTGAAGCCCGGAGGCGTTACCATGCGCGCCAACCTTCACTCCTGCGATCTGGCACCTTTAGTTCTGTTGTTGCCTCGCCAGTACCACGAGTAGATGCCGAAACTCAGACCTGGACCTTGACTGGATTAACCGCCACTACCATCCGGCCGTCTATTTAAGCTACTGTTACCAAGCCTTATAAACCTGGTCCAAAGTCAATGAAGTCGCACGCCGCTGAGAAGAAGCCCAAGCAGAAACTACGTAGGGAAGATTTCTTGAAAGACCCTCCGCGTGCGCGCGGTAACAAAAGTTCACCTTCTCCTCCTCGGAGGTCGCTGTCCCAGGAAGGTCCTGGGACAAGCCGCGCTCAGCGACACCCCTCACCCATCGCCACCCAGAACCGATTCACGGCGCTTGAATCGGTTTCTGGCACTGAGCGCGTGGGCCCTCCCTCCGAGGAAGCTATGGAGTCTGACCAACTCCATGCAAAAAGCCCGAGCCCAAAGGTTAAACAAAAGGTAATTTTAAGCCGCCCTTCTAAATAGACAGTTTATCCCCTTTTTCTCAATGGCTATCCTGACCTGGAATGTACGTGGTGTACGATCGCATAGGGCGGAACTGCAACTTTTATTGCGTTCCCATTCACCTATGGTCGTGTGTTTGCAGGAGACCAAGCTTCGCCCTCACGACCCTTTCGATCTCCGAGAGTACACTCCGGTTCGCTACGATCTTGAACCGGAGGAGGGTGCTCCTGCTCATGGAGGTGTCATGTTATTGGTGCGTAATGACGTTCATTTTCAACCTATCACACTTACGTCCGACTTGCAAGCTGTTGCCATTAGACTGCAGTTCCCCGGTTTTTTCTTTTCTGTTTGTTCTGTGTATTCACCTCCATCGTCTCCCCTCGCTCCCGCGGACATTCGGGCTCTTCTGTCCGCTCTCCCAACACCAGTTCTTCTGTTGGGAGATTTTAATGCCCATCACCCACTATGGGGTTCGCCAAGGGCTTGTGCGAGGGGAACTCTTCTTTCCGACATTTTTTACCAGTTCAATCTTTCAATCCTCAATACAGGTGAGCCTACTTTTATTTCCGATTCTTCTGGTACATTCTCACACCTGGACCTTGCCGTTTGCTCCCTCCAGCTTGCTAGTCGTTTGCTGTGGAACGTCGTCGCTGACACCTACTCCAGCGACCATTACCCCTGCATCGTTTCTCTTCTGTCACACCACGTCCAACATTTCAGAGTACCTACCTGGATATTCCCAAAAGCCGACTGGAGTTTGTATTCCAGCCTCGTGCATTTTGACGACCAGCCCTTCACCGACATTAACGAACTAGTGCAGTACCTTACGACTACTATTTTCTCTGCTGCCGAACGCGCCATTCCCCGTTCATCCTCTCAACCTCGGCGAATGCCTGTTCCGTGGTGGAACGAGGATTGTCGGGCCGCCGTTCGTGCTCGTAGGGCTGCACTTAGGGTGTTTCGGCGCCACCCTACACTTGATAATTTGGTGACTTTTAAACAATCGCGCGCCAGGGCTCGTCGCACTATTCAGGATAGCAAGAAGGCGTCGTGGGCTCGTTTTGTCGAGTCTTTTAATCGCTTTACGCCTTCATCTGTTGTTTGGGATAAACTTCGTCGCTTCTCAGGTAAAGTGTCGCATTGTACTGTTTCTGGCCTACAGGTTTCTAATGCCACCATAGTGGATCCGGCTGCCATCGCTAACACTCTGGGTGCTGCCTTTGAGGCGGTATCCAATTCGGACCATTATTCCGCCGGCTTTCGCTCTATCAAAGACCGGCTGGATTCCGACACCTTTAATTTTCGATGTGCTAATATTGAGTGTTATAATGAACTTTTCACAATGAGGGAGCTGGAGCATGCTCTTCATTGCTCTCGGCACTCCGCTCCTGGGCCGGACGGCATTCAGGTCCTGATGTTAAAGAACCTTTCAGCCGACAGTAAACTCTTTCTCTTACAGGTCTATAACCGTATTTGGCTGGACGGCATTTTTCCTTCTGTTTGGCGCGAAGCCACCATTGTCCCTATACTTAAGCCTGGGAAGGATCGCCAACTACCTTCCAGCTACCGCCCTATCTCCCTCACCAGTTGCATTTGCAAGGTGATGGAGCGCATGATCAACGGGCGGTTGACATGGTGGCTTGAGTCTCAGAAACTTCTAGCGAACGCTCAGTGCGGGTTTCGTCGCTATCGCTCTACCGTCGACCATCTGGTGTCCTTGTCGACGCATATTATGAATGGATTTCTGAGAAAGTGTCAAACCGTGGCTGTATTTTTTGACCTGGAGAAAGCTTATGACACTTGTTGGAGGGGCGGCATTTTACGTACACTTCACGCATGGAATATCCGCGGTCGTCTTCCCATATTTCTTAGGGAGTTCATGACGGACCGCGTCTTTCGTGTACGTGTGGGCTCGGTTTTATCTCGTCGTTTTATTCAAGAGAACGGAGTACCGCAGGGCTCTGTACTCAGTGTCACACTTTTTGCGATTGCTATCAACCCCATTGTTGATTGTATTCCACCTGGCATTTCATCGTCCCTTTTTGTTGACGATTTCGCTATTTATTGCAGTTCACGGCGGACCTGTCTACTCGAACGCCGTCTCCAGAGCTGTATCGACCGTCTCTACGCCTGGAGTAACGCCAACGGCTTTAATTTCTCCGCCGAGAAATCCGTCTGCATCAATTTCTGGCGCCGGAAGTATTTCCCTCCGCCCTCTCTCCATCTTGGGCCAGGGATACTTCCGTTTGCAGACGAGGCGAAATTTTTGGGGTTGATTTTTGATAGGAAGTTGTGTTGGACCTCGCACGTTTCCTTTTTAAAAGCAAAGTGTGACCGTTCTCTTAATATTTTACGTGTTTTAAGTGGCACATCCTGGGGAGCTGATCGGACCGTCCTTCTTCGCCTTTATCGCTCTTTGGTCCGATCCAAACTTGATTACGGGTGTATCGTTTATTCGTCGGCACGTCCATCTGTGTTACGTCGTTTGAATCCCATTCATCATCGTGGTATTAGTGTCGCTACAGGGGCCTTTACAACTAGCCCCGTGCCCAGTCTTTACGCTGAGGCTGCAGAGCCTCCGCTGTCTTTCAGGCGTGAGATGCTCTTATGTAGCTATGCCTGTCGACTCTCCAGCTTGCCTGACCACCCGTCCTTCGCGGCATTTTACGAGGATTCACTTGACCGGCAATATTTAGTTAGCTCCTCTGCTTTGCTCCCCCCAGGGGTTCGATTTCGACTGCTACTTCGGCATTTGGACGTTACGCCTGCGCCGGCCCTTACCCGAGGGGAAACGCGTTTTCCTCCATGGTCGCGCGCTGAGGTCCACATCCACCTTGGGCTGACGTCGATGCCGAAAAATGCGACCCCTGCTTCTGTTCTTAGATCCGCCTTTTTAGAACTACAGGCGCAGTTCGGGGACTGTCATTTTATATATACGGATGGGTCTAAGACTGATGTTGGAGTAGGATGTGCCTTTGTTTTTGGTGTACAGAGTTTTAGTTTTCGTTTACCTCGACAATGTTCAATTTTTACCGCCGAACTTTTTAGCATTTATCAATCCGTTTTATTCATTCAGCGGCACGACTTACGGCACTGTTTTATTTGTACGGACTCTCTGAGTGCCCTTCAGGCTATTCATGCGCTGTACAATTACCACCCACTCGTACAGCGCATACATGACCTGCTCCACTCGCTCGGTGTCTCTGGCATCAGCGTCTCCTTCATGTGGATTCCAGGTCATGTGGGCATCTCAGGTAACGAGTCTGCCGACGCCGCTGCGAAATCGGCGATTTTATTACCCAGATTTTTTACTTCTGTTGTTCCCTCGTCAGATTCGTATGTTATTTTACGTCGCCGCATCCTCTCGCGCTGGGGCGATGAGTGGACGGCCCTCCGGGGGAACAAGTTGCGGGAGGTTAAGCCTTTCCCGTTGATCTGGGATACCTCTTCTCGTTCTTGTCGTCGGGAAGAGGTAATTTTAGCTCGTCTACGGATTGGACATTGTGTTTTTAGTCATAGGTATTTGCTCAGTGGTGACCCCGCACCCGTCTGTGGGCAGTGTGACGTGCCCTTAACGGTGCGTCACATTTTAACAGAGTGTCAGGTTTTAGCTGCATTGCGTGCTCAAGTGGGCCTGCCTGTTGGCCTAGCCAACGTTTTGGCAGACGACACGCGTGCTGTAGAATGTGTTTTACGTTTTATTCACGACAGTGCTTTTAATCTGCGCATTTAATGCGTTGGGCGTCTGTTAGCTTGGTACTTTTATTCTGTCTGTTTTTATGGGAACTCTTATCCCCAGTGGACATATGGCGCTCATGTCCCTCGCATTCTACAGTTCCTGACACGTTTTAATCCTTTACCGCCTATGCTTTTAGTGTGTTGGTTTTCAGATATTTGTCTTGTTCTTTTTATTGTTGTTATTGTTATTATTGTTGTTATTGTTGTTATTGTTATTATTGTTATTGTTATATTTGTTATTGTTACATTGTTAGTTTTAGCCTTTTGAACATCGCGGGTTTGTGTCCCGTTTTTAACTATGCGGTTCTTTTACCTGTTTTATATTTTGACCTTATCTTTTATACACTGTAAGGGCGCTGATGACCATAGCAGTTTAGCGCCCTTAAACCGCATATCATCATCATCATCATCTCCCAACACCATTTCTTCTGTTGGGAGATTTTAATGCCCATCACCCACTATGGGGTTCGCCAAGGGCTTGTGCGAGGGGAACTCTTCTTTCCGACATTTTTTATCAGTTCAATCTTTGCATCCTCAATACAGGTGCACCTACTTTCATTTCTGATTCTTCTGGTACATTTTCTCACCTGGACCTTGTCATCTGCTCACTCCAGCTTGCACCTCGTCTTCAGTGGAACGTCGTCGCTGACACCTACTCCAGCGACCATTACCCCTGCATCGTTTCTCTTCTGTCGCACCACGTACAGCATTCCAGAGTACCTACCTGGATATTCGCAAAAGCCGACTGGAGCTTGTATTCCAGCCTCGTGCATTTTGACGAGTGCTTTTAATCTGCGCATTTAATGCGTTGGGCGTCTGTTAGCTTGGTACTTTTATTCTGTCTGTTTTTATGGGAACTCTTATCCCCAGTGGACATATGGCGCTCATGTCCCTCGCATTCTACAGTTCCTGACACGTTTTAATCTTTTATTGCCCTTGCTTTTAGTGTGTTGATTTTTCAGAACTTTATATTGTTGTTATTGTTATCTTGTTGTTCTTGTTATTGTTGTTATTGTTATTTTGTTATTGTTCTGTTGTTAGTTTTAGCTTTTTGAACATCGCGGGTTTGTGTCCCGTTTTTAACTATGCGGTTTTTTACCTGTTTTATATTTTGACCTTATCTTTTATACATTGTAAGGGCGCTGATGACCGTAGCAGTTTAGCGCCCTTAAACCGCATATCATCATCATCATCATCACACCCCTCACCCCCATCCGGTCGAGGTGGGTTCTTCAAGTGACCGGTGGACCCAAGGTAGGCTCTCGTGCGTTCTTTGCATTCCATCCATACCGCACCTCTTCATCGTTTCTTTCTTCCCTTATCACTTTCCGGCCATTTCGCACCACGACATTCGCATATCTCTTTTTCTTCCCCCCGGCCTACCTTGCGTGCGATACGCCCACACAGTTTTAGTTTCTTTTATCTTTTTATTTAAATCCTCCGTGGACACAGCCTGACGGATACCCGCGCACCGCGTGCGCAGCTGGGTGAGTGGGTAATGGCGTCATCCCCACCACCCGGGGTCGTCATTTAGGGTTTGTGTTCGTATCCGCTGTTCAACTGCAGTCCCGCGGGGGGCCATTGCATGAGCTGCTGACTTCTGACGGCGATTGGGTCCCTCTGTCTATGTTCTGGGAGGTGTGACCCTGGGGTGAGATAGGTATAGATAGGCCACTCACCCATGCCGGGGTAACGCCCGAGGTCGGAGACGGTTGCAATGGTGGAGGATTTATCTCGCTATGGAGCACCCTTCCTCCATTAATACAAATAAGCGCCGAAAAGTTATCGTAACAGAAGTAGCACCGCCGTCATCTGGTTGTTACTTGGTCATTTCGAGAACAGAAGAAGGACAAAACTTTGAGAAGGTGAACCCTTTTATAATTCAGAAGGGCATAGATGCTATTGCTGGTGCGGTTCAATCATGCACTCGTCTACGGAATGGTTCCTTATTGGCACAAACTAAGTCCGATCAGCACAGTAAGACCTTGTTGCGCGCTACGCTTCTCCACGGTTACCCCATCCGTGTTAAGAAGCACCGCACATTGAACTCCAGTCGGGGCGTCGTTACCACCCATAGCCTCGATGGTATATCGGACGAGAATCTCGTAGAATATCTCTCCGATCAAAAGGTGACTGCAGTACATCGATTGCAGGCCAAACGCGACGGCGAATTGGAAACCACTCGTACCCTGTTTATTACATTTGATGGCGTCGATCTGCCCACGAGCATTTCCGCAGGGTACGAACGGATTTCTGTGAGGCCTTATATTCCTAGACCTCTGCGTTGTTTTAAATGCCAACGTTTTGGGCATACGCAAGTCTCATGTAAGAGTGCCGTTAACATCTGTGCAACGTGTAGCCAGCCCTCACACGAAGGTACCTGTTCAACAGCCCCCGTCTCCGTTAATTGTAAAGGGTCACATTCTGCTTCGTTTGCCGACTGTCCGCGGTACTTGGACGAGAAGGCGATCCAGGAGATCCGGGTAAAGAAAAAAACTCTCCTTCGCTGAAGCCCGGAGGCGTTACCATGCGCGCCAACCTTCACTCCTGCGATCTGGCACATTTAGTTCTGTTGTTGCCTCGCCAGTACCACGAGTAGATGCCGAAACTCAGACCTGGACCATGACTGGATTAACCGCCACTACCATCCGGCCGTCTATTAAGGCTACCGTTACCAAGCCGTATAAACCTGGTCCCAAGTCAATGAAGTCGCAAGCCGTTGAAAAGAAGCCCAAGCAGAAACTTCGTAGGGAAGATTTTTGAAAGACCCTCCGCGTGCGCGCGGTAACAAAGTTCACCTTCTCCTCCTCGGAGGTCGCTGTCCCAGAAAGGTCCTGGGACAAGCCGCGCTCAGCGGCACCCTTCACCCATCGCCACCCAGAACCGATTCACGGCGCTTGAATCGGTTTCTTGCACTGAGCGCGTGGGCCCTCCCTCCGAGGAAGCTATGGAGTCTGACCAACTCCATACAAAAAGCCCGAACCCAAAGGTTAAAAAAAAAGGTAATTTTAAGCCGCCCTTCTAAATAGACAGTTTATCCCCTTATTCTTAATGGCTATCCTGACCTGGAATGTACGTGGTGTACGATCGCATAGGGCGGAACTGCATCTTTTATTGCGTTCCCATTCGCCTATGGTCGTATGTTTGCAGGAGACTAAGCTTCGCCCTCACGATCCTTTTGATCTCCGAGGATATACTCCGGTTCGCTACGACCTTGAACCGGAGGAGGGTACTCCTGCTCATGGAGGTTGCATGTTCTTAGTGCGTAACGACGTTCATTTTAAACCTGTCACACTTACATCCGACTTGCAAGCTGTTGCCGTTCGCCTTCACTTACCCGGCTTTTTGTTTTCTGTTTGCTCTGTATATACACCTCCATCGTCTCCCCTCGCTCCCGCGGACATTCGAGCTCTCCTGTCCGCTCTCCCAACACCATTTCTTCTGTTGGGAGATTTTAATGCCTCCAGCGACCATTACCCCTGCATCGTTTTTCTTCTGTCGCACCACGTACAGCATTCCAGAGTACCTACCTGGATATTCGCAAAAGCCGACTGGAGCTTGTATTCCAGCCTCGTGCATTTTGACGACCAGCCCTTCTCCGACATTCACCAAATAGTGCAGCACCTTACGTCTATTATTTTCTCTGCCGCCGAACGCGCAATACCCCGTTCATCCTCCCAATCTCGGCGGTCACCTGTTCCGTGGTGGAACGAGGATTGTCGGGACGCCGTTCGTGCCCGTAGGACTGCACTTAGGGTGTTTCGGCGACACCCTACACTTGATAAATCGGTGACTTTTAAACAATCGCGCGCCATGGCTCGTCGCATTATTCAGGATAGCAAGAAGGCATCTTGGGCTCGTTTTGTCGAGTCTTTTAATCGTTTTACGCCTTCATCCGTTTTTTGGGATAAACGTCGTCGCTTCTCAGGTAAAGTGTCACATTGTACTGTTTCTGGCCTTCAGGTTTCTAATGCCACCATAGTGGATCCGGCTGCCATCGCTAACACTCTGGGTGCTGCCTTTGAGGCGGTTTCCAGTTCAGACCATTATTCCGCCGGCTTTCGCTCTATTAAAGACCGGCTGGATTCCGCATCATATACTTTTCGGTCTGCTAATGATGAATGCTATAACGAACTATTCACAATGAGGGAGCTGGAGCACGCTCTTCATTGCTCTCGGCACTCCGCTCCTGGGCCGGACGGCATTCATGTCCTGATGTTAAAGAACCTTTCAGCCGACAGTAAACTCTTTCTCTTACAGGTCTATAACCGTATTTGGCAAGACGGCATTTTTCCTTCCGTTTGGCGCGAAGCCACCATTGTCCCTATACTTAAGCCTGGGAAGGATCGCCAACTACCTTCCAGCTACCGCCTTATCTCCCTCACCAGTTGCATTTGCAAGGTGATGGAGCGCATGATCAACGGGCGGTTGACATGGTGGCTTGAGTCTCAGAAACTTCTAGCGAACGCTCAGTGCGGGTTTCGTCGCTATCGCTCTACCGTCGACCATCTGGTGTCCTTGTCGACGAATATTATGAATGGATTTCTGAGAAAGTGTCAAACCGTGGCTGTATTTTTTGACCTGGAGAAAGCTTATGACACTTGTTGGAGGGGCGGCATTTTACGTACACTTCACGATTGGAATATCCGCGGTCGTCTTCCCATATTTCTTCGGGAGTTTATGACGGACCGCGTCTTTCGTGTACGTGTGGGCTCGGTTTTATCTCGTCGTTTTATTCAAGAGAACGGAGTACCGCAGGGCTCTGTACTCAGTGTCACACTTTTTGCGATTGCTATCAACCCCATTGTTGATTGTATTCCACCTGGCATTTCATCGTCCCTTTTTGTTGACGATTTCGCTATTTATTGTAGTTCACGGCGGACCTGTCTACTCGAACGCCGTCTCCAGAGCTGTATCGACCGTCTCTACGCCTGGAGTAACGCTAACGGCTTTAATTTCTCCGCCGAAAAATCCGTCTGCATCAACTTTTGGCGCCGGAAGGCTTTCCCTCCGCCCTCTCTCCATCTTGGGTCGGAGGTCCTTCCATTTGCAGACGAGGTATAATTTTTGGGGTTGATCTTTGACCGGAAGCTGAGCTGCACTTCTCACGTTTCCTTTTTAAAAGCAAAGTGTGACCGTTCTCTTAATCTTTTACGTGTTTTAAGTGGCACATCCTGGGGAGCTGATCGGACCGTCCTTCTTCGTCTTTATCGCTCTTTGGTCCGATCCAAGCTTGATTACGGGTGTAGTGTTTATTCGTCGGCACGTCCATCTGTGTTACGTCGATTGAATGCCATTCACCATCGTGGCATAAGAGTCGCTACAGGGGCCTTTCCAACTAGCCCTGTACCCAGTCTGTACGCAGAAGCTGTAGAGCCTCCGCTGTCCTTCCGGCGTGAGATGCTTTTGTGCAGCTATGCTTGTCGGCTCTCAAGCTTGCCTAACCACCCGTCCTTCAATGTATTTTACGAGGATTCGCTTGATCGCCAATATTTCGTTAGCTCCTCTGCATTGCTCCCTCCAGGGGTTCGATTTCGACTGCTACTTCGGCATTTGGACGTTACGCCAGCGCCGGCCCTTACCCGAGGGGAAACGCGCTTTCCTCCATGGTTGCGCGCTGAGGCCCACATCCACCTTGGGCTAACGTCGATTCCGAAAAATGCGACCCCTGCTTCTGTTCTTAGATCCGCCTTTTTGGAACTACAGGCGCAGTTCGGGGACTGTCATTTTATATATACTGATGGGTCTAAGACTGATGTTGCAGTAGGATGTGCCTTTTTTTTTTGGTCACTGTAGTTTTAAGTTTCGTTTACCTGGACAACGTTCAATTTTTACCGCCGAACTTTTTAGCATTTATCAATCTGTTTCATACATTCAGCGGCACGACTTACGGCACTGTTTTATTTGTACGGACTCTCTGCGTGCCCTTCAGAGTATTCATGCGCTGTACCATTACCACCCACTCGTACAGCGCATACATGACCTGCTCCACTCGCTTGGTGTTTCTGGCATCAGCGTGTCCTTCATGTGGATTCCAGGTCATGTGGGCATCTGAGGTAATGAGTCTGCCGACGCCGCTGCGAAATCGGCGATTTTATTACCCAGATTTTTTACTTCTGTTGTTCCCTCGTCAGATTCGTGTGTTATTTTACGCCGCCGCATCCTCTCGCGCTGGCGCGATGAGTGGACGGCCCTCCGGGGGAACAAGTTGCGGGAGGTTAAGCCTTTCCCGTTTATCTGGGGTACCTCTTCTGATTCGTGTCGTCGGGAAGAGGTAATTTTAGCACGTTTACGGATTGGACATTGTGTTTTTAGTCATAGGTATTTGCTCAGTGGTGATCCCGCACCACTCTGTGGGCAGTGTGACGTGCCCTTAACGGTGCGTCACATTTTAGCAGAGTGTCAGGTTTTAGCTGCATTGCGTGCTCGTGTGGGTCTGCCTGTTGGCCTAGCCAACGTTTTGGCAGACGACACGCGTGCTGTAGAATGTGTTTTACGTTTTATTCATGACTGATTTTAATCTGCGCATTTAATGCGATGGGCGTCCTTTAGATTAGTAATTTTATTCTGCCTGTTTTTATGGGGACTCTAATCCCCAGTGGACAAAAGGCGCTCATGTCCCTCGCATTCTACACTCCTTGACACGTTTTAATCTTTTATTGCCTATGCTTTTAGTGTGTTCGTTTTTAGGATTGTTGTATTGTTTTTAGCTTTCGGACATCGCGGGTTTTTGTCCCGTTTTTAATTATGCGGTTGTTTTATACTTTGACTATATTTTATACATTGTTAGGGCGCTGATGACCTTAGTAGTTTAGCGCCCTTAAACCGCATCTCATCATCATCATCATTGTAATATCCGCGGTCGTCTTCCCATATTTCTTCGGGAGTTTATGACGGACCGCGTGTTTCGTGTACGTGTGGGCTCGGTTTTATCTAGTCGTTTTATTCAAGAGATTGGAGTAGCGCAGGGCTAGGTACTTACTGTCACACTTTTTGCAGTTGCTATCAACCCCATTGTTGATTGTATTCCACCTGGCATTTCATCGTCCCTTTTTGTTGACGATTTCGCTATTTATTGCAGTTCACGGCGGACCTTTCTACTCGAACGCCGTCTCCAGAGCTGTATCGACTGTCTCTACGCCTGGAGTAACGCCAACGGCTTTAATTTCTCCGCCGAGAAATCCGTCTGCATCAACTTCTGGCGCCGGAAGTATTTCCCTCCGCCCTCTCTCCATCTTGGGCCAGGGATACTTCCGTTTCCTGACGAGGCGAAATTTTTGGGGTTGATTTTTGATAGAAAGTTGTGTTGGACCTCGCACGTTTCCTTTTTAAAAGCAAAGTGTGACCGTTCTCTTAATCTTTTACGTGTTTTAAGTGGCACATCCTGGGGAGCTGATCGGACCGTCCTTCTTCGCCTTTATCGCTCTTTGGTCCGATCCAAACTTGATTACGGGTGTATTGTTTATTCGTCGGCACGTCCATCTGTGTTACGTCGTTTGAATCCCATTCATCATCGTGGTATTAGAGTCGCTACAGGGGCCTTTCCAACTAGCCCCGTGCCCAGTCTTTACGCTGAGGCTGCAGAGCCTCCGCTGTCCTTCAGGCGTGAGCCGCTCCTGTGTAGCGATGCCTGTCGACTCTCCAGCTTGCCTGACCACCCGTCCTTCGCGGTATTTTACGAGGATTCACTTGACCGGCAATATTTAGTTAGCTCCTCTGCATTGCTCCCTCCAGGGGTTCGATTTCGTCAGCTTCTTCGGCATTTGGACGTTACGCCAGCGCCGACCCTTTCAAGGGAGGAAACGCGTTTTCCTCCATGGTTGCGCGCTGAGGCCCTCTGTCACCTTGGGTTATCGTCGATGCCGAAGAGTGAGACCCCTTCTTCAGTCTTTAGATCAGCGTTTTTAGAACTTCAGTCGCAATTTGGGGACTTTGATTTTATCTTTACTGATGGATCTAAGACTGATGCTGGAGTTGGATGTGCCTTTTTGGTGGTGGAAATAGTTTTACGTTTCGTTTACCTGGACAATGTTCAATTTTTACCGCCGAACTTTTTAGCATTTATCAATCTGTTTTATACATTCAGCGGCACGACTTACGGCACTTTTTTATTTGTACGGACTCTCTGAGTGCCCTTCAGAGTATTAATGCGCTGTACCATTACCGCCCACTCGTACAGCGCATTCATGACCTGCTCCACTCGCTTGGTGTCTCTGGCACCAGCATCTCCTTCATGTGGATCCCAGGTCATGTGGGTATCTCAGGTAATGAGTCTGCCGACGCCGCTGCCAAATTGGTGATTTTATTACCCAGAGTTTTTACCTCTGTTGTTCCCTCGTCCCCCTCAGGGGCTCACCTTATGTGAGTACGGGTTTTTGGCGCACCCGGGGGTTCCCGAGCCAATCATCGCCACATTCATCCCCTCACCCCCATCCGGTCGACGTGGGTTCTTCTCGTGACCGGTGGACCCAAGGTAGGCTCTCGTGCGTTCTTTTCATTCCATCCATACCGCACCTCACCATCGTTTCTTTCTTCCCTTATCACTTTCCGGCCATTTCGCACCACGACATTCGCATATCTCTCTTTTTCTTCCCCGCCGGCCTACCTTGCGTGCGAAACGCCCACACAGTTTTAGTTTCTTTTAACTTTTTATTTAAATCCTCCGTGGACACAGCCTGACGGATACCCGCGCACCGCGTGCGCAGCTGGGTGAGTGGGTAATGGCGTCATCCCCACCACCCGGGGTCGTCATGTAGGGTTTGTGTTCGTATCCGCTGTTCAACTGCAGTCCCGCGGGGGGGGGCCATTGCATGAGCTGCTGACTTCTGACGGCGATTGGGTCCCTCTGTCTATGTTCTGGGAGGTGTGACCCTGGGGTGAGTCTGGTATAGATAGGCCACTCACCCAAGCCGGGGTAACGCCCGAGAAGTCAGAGCCCGAGGTTGGAGACGGTTGCAATGGTGGAGGATTTCTTTCGCTATGGAGCACCCTTCCTCCATTAATACTAACAAGCGCCGAAAAGTTTTAGTAACAGAAGTGACACCACCGACAACTGGTTGTTACTTGGTCATTTCACGAACCGAAGAAGGACAAAGCTTTGAGAAGGTGAACCCTTTCATCATTCAAAAGGGCATTGATGCAATTGCTGGTGCGGTTCAGTCCTGCACTCGTCTACGGAATGGTTCCTTATTAGCCCAAACGAAATCCGATCAGCAAAGTAAGACCTTGTTGCGCGCTACGCTTCTCCACGGCTATCCCATCCGTGTGGAGAAGCACCGCACATTGAACTCCTGTCGAGGCGTTATTACCACCCATAGCCTCGATGGTATATCGGACGAGGACCTGGTAGAATATCTTGCAGACCAGAAGGTGACAGCGGTCCATCGAGTGCAGGCCAAACGCGACGGCGTATTGGTACCCACTCGTACCCTGTTTATTACATTTGATGGCGTCGATCTGCCCACGAGCATTTCCGCAGGGTACGAACGGATTTCTGTGAGGCCTTATATTCCTAGACCTCTGCGTTGTTTTAAATGCCAACGTTTTGGGCATACGCAAGTCTCCTGTAAGAGTGCCGTTAACATCTGTGCAACATGTAGCCAGCCCTCACACGAAGGTACCTGTTCAACAGCCCCCGTCTGCGTTAATTGTAAAGGGTCACATTCTGCTTCGTTTGCCGACTGTCCGCGGTATTTGGACGAGAAGGCGATCCAGGAGATCCGGGTAAAGGAAAAACTCTCCTTCGCTGAAGCCCGGAGGCGTTTCCATGCGCGCCAACCTTCACTCCTGCGATCTGGCACATTTAGTTCTGTTGTTGCCTCGCCAGTACCACGAGTAGATGCCGAAACTCAGACTTGGACCTTGACTGGATTAACCGCCACTACCATCCGGCCGTCTATTAAGGCTACAGTTACCAAGCCGTATAAACCTGGTCCCAAGTCAATGAAGTCGCAAGCCGTTGAAAAGAAGCCCAAGCAGAAACTTCGTAGGGAAGATTTTTTAAAAGACCCTCCGCGTGCGCGCGGTAACAAAGGTTCACCTTCTCCTCCTCGGAGGTCGCTGTCCCAGGATGGTCCTGGGACAAGCCGCGCTCAGCGGCACCCTTCACCCATCGCCACCCAGAACCGATTCACGGCGCTTGAATCGGTTTCTGGCACTGAGCGCGTGGGGCCTCCCTCCGAGGAAGCTATGGAGTCTGACCAACTCCATACAAAAAGCCCGAGCCCAAAGGTTAAACAAAAGGTAATTTTAAGCCGCCCTTCTAAGTAGACAGTTTATCCCTTTTATTCATGGCTATCCTGAGCTGGAATGTACGTGGTGTACGATCGCATAGGGCGGAACTGCAACTTTTATTGCGTTCCCATTCACCTATGGTCGTGTGTTTGCAGGAGACCAAGCTTCGCCCTCACGATCCTTTTGATCTCCGAGGATATACTCCGGTTCGCTACGACCTTGAACCGGAGGAGGGTACTCCTGCTCATGGTGGTGTCATGCTTTTGGTGCGTACTGACGTTCATTTTCAAACTATCACACTTACGTCCGACTTGCAAGCTGTTGCCATTAGACTGCAGTTACCCGGTTTTTTCTTTTCTGTTTGTTCTGTGTATACACCTCCATCGTCTCCCCTCGCTCCCGCGGACATTCGATCTCTCCTGTCCGCTCTCCCAACACCATTTCTTCTGTTGGGAGATTTTAATGCCCATCACCCACTATGGGGTTCGCCAAGGGCTTGTGCGAGGGGAACTCTTCTTTCCGACATTTTTTATCAGTTCAACCTTTCCATCCTCAATACAGGTGCACCTACTTTTATTTCTGATTCTTCTGGTACATTTTCTCACCTGGACCTTGCCATTTGTTCTCTCCAGCTTGCACGTCGTCTTCAGTGGAACGTCGTCGCTGACACCTACTCCAGCGACCATTACCCCTGCATCGTTTCTCTTCTGTCGCACCACTTACAGCATTCCAGAGTACCTACCTGGATATTCGCAAAAGCCGACTGGAGCTTGTATTCCAGCCTCGTGCATTTTGACGACCAGCCCTTCTCCGACATTAATCAACTAGTGCAGCACCTTACGTCTATTATTTTCTCAGCCGCCGAACGTGCAATACCCCGTTCATCCTCCCAACCTCGGCGGCCACCTGTTCCATGGTGGAACGAGGATTGTCGGGACGCCGTTCGTGCCCGTAGGACTGCACTTAGGGTGTTTCGGCGCCACCCTACACTTGATAATTTGGTGACTTTTAAACAATCGCGCGCCAGGGCTCGTCGCATTATTCAGGATAGCAAGAAGGCATCTTGGGCTCGTTTTGTCGAGTCTTTTAATCGTTTTACGCCTTCATCCGTTGTTTGGGATAAACTTCGTCGCTTCTCAGGTAAAGTGTCACATTGTACTGTTTCTGGCCTTCAGGTTTCTAATGCCACCATAGTGGATCCGGCTGCCATCGCTAACACTCTGGGTGCTGCCTTTGAGGCGGTTTCCAGTTCAGACCATTATTCCGCCGGCTTTCGCTCTATCAAAGACCGGCTGGATTTCGACACCCTTAATTTTCGGTCTGCTAATAATGAGTGTTATAATGAACTTTTCACACTGAGGGAGCTGGAGCACGCTCTTAATTGCTCTAGGCACTCCGCTCCTGGCCCGGACGGCATTCATGTCCTGATGTTAAAGCACCTTTCAGCCGACAGTAAACTCTTTCTCTTACAGGTCTATAACCGTATTTGGCAAAACGGCATTTTTCCTTCCGCTTGGCGCGAAGCCACCATTGTCCCTATACTTAAGCCTGGGAAGGACCGCCAACTACCTTCCAGCTACCGCCCTATCTCCCTCACCAGTTGCATTTGCAAGGTGATGGAGCGCATGATCAACGGGCGGTTGACATGGTGGCTTGAGTCTCAGAAACTTCTAGCGAACGCTCAGTGCGGGTTTCGTTGCTATCGCTCTACCGTCGACCATCTGGTGTCCTTGTCGACGCATATTATGAATGGATTTCTGAGAAAGTGTCAAACCGTGGCTGTATTTTTTGACCTGGAGAAAGCTTATGACACTTGTTGGAGGGGCGGCATTTTACGTACACTTCACGATTGGAATATCCGCGGTCGTCTTCCCATATTTCTTCGGGAGTTTATGACGGACCGCGTCTTTCGTGTACGTGTGGGCTCGGTTTTATCTCGTCGTTTTATTCAAGAGAACGGAGTACCGCAGGGCTCTGTACTCAGTGTCACACTTTTTGCGATTGCTATCAACCCCATTGTTGATTGTATTCCACCTGGCATTTCATCGTCCCTTTTTGTTGACGATTTCGCTATTTATTGTAGTTCACGGCGGACCTGTCTACTCGAACGCCGTCTCCAGAGCTGTATCGACCGTCTCTACGCCTGGAGTAACGCCAACGGCTTTAATTTCTCCGCCGAGAAATCCGTCTGCATCAACTTTTGGCGCCGGAAGTATTTCCCTCCGCCCTCTCTCCATCTTGGGCCAGGGATCCTTCCGTTTGCAGACGAGGCGAAATTTTTGGGGTTGATTTTTGACAGGAAGTTGTGTTGGACCTCGCACGTTTCCTTTTTAAAAGCAAAGTGTGACCGTTCTCTTAATATTTTACGTGTTTTAAGTGGCACATCCTGGGGAGCTGATCGGACCGTCCTTCTTCGCCTTTATCGCTCTTTGGTCCGATCCAAGCTTGATTACGGGTGTATTGTTTATTCGTCGGCACGTCCATCTGTGTTACGTCGATTGAATGCCATTCACCATCGTGGCATAAGAGTCGCTACAGGGGCCTTTCCAACTAGCCCTGTACCCAGTCTGTACGCAGAAGCTGCAGAGCCTCCGCTGTCCTTCCGGCGTGAGATGCTTTTGTGCAGCTATGCTTGTCGACTCTCAAGCTTGCCTAACCACCCGTCCTTCGATGTATTTTACGAGGATTCGCTTGATCGCCAATATTTTGTTAGCTCCTCTGCATTGCTCCCTCCAGGGGTTCGATTTCGACTGCTACTTCGGCATTTGGACGTTACGCCAGCGCCGGCCCTTACCCGAGGGGAAACGCGCTTTCCTCCATGGTCGCGCGCTGAGGCCCACATCCACTTTGGGCTAACGTCGATGCCGAAGAATGAGACCCCTGCTTCAGTCCTTAGATCCGCATTTTTAGAACTTCAGGCAACATTCGGAGACTGTAATTTTATTTATACTGATGGGTCTAAGACTGCTGTTGGAGTGGGATGTGCCTTTGTTTTAGGTGCGAATAGTTTTACTTTTCGTTTACCCGGGCAATGTTCGATTTATACCGCCGAACTTTTTAGTATCTATCAATGTGTTTTATACATTCAGCGGCATGTTTTACGGCGTTGTGTTATTTGTTCGGACTCTCTGAGTGCCCTTCAGGGTATTAACGCGCTGTACTCTTACCACCCCTTCGTACAGCGCATTCATGACCTGCTCCATTCGCTGGGTGCCTCTGGCATCAGCGTCTCTTTTATGTGGATTCCAGGTCATGTGGGTATCTCAGGGAATGAGTCGGCCGACGCCGCTGCGAAATCGGCGATTTTATTACCCAGATTTTTTACTTCTGTTGTTCCCTCGTCAGATTCGTGTGTCATTTTACGTCGCCGCATCCTCTCGCGCTGGCGCGATGAGTGGACGGCCCTCCGGGGGAACAAGTTGCGGGAGGTTAAACCTCTTCCGCTAGTCTGGGCTACCTCTTCCCGTGCTTCTCGTCGGGAAGAGGTACTTTTAACACGCCTTCGTATCGGACATTGCCTTTTTAGTCATAGATACCTGTTAAGTGGTGATCCCGCACCTCTGTGTGGTCAGTGTGACGTGCCCTTAACGGTCCGTCACATTTTAACCGAGTGTCAAGTTTTAGCTCCACTGCGCGTTCGCGTGGGTCTGCCTGTTGGCCTAGCCAACGTGTTGGCAGACGACGCGCATGCTGTAGAATGTCTTTTACGTTTTATCACTGACATTGGTTTTAGCCGTCGCATTTGATGCGCTGAGCGCCTTTTAGCTGTTTGATTTTATATTGTTAGTTTAATGGGGCCCTTCTCCCCAGACATAAGGCGCTCATGTTCCTTACATTCTACAGTTCTTGACACGTTTTATTCTTTTAGTGACCATGATTTTAGTGTGTTGGTTTTTTAGATATTTGTATTGTTCTTTTGTTGTTATTGATATTGTTGTTATTGTTTTTATTGTTGTTATTGTTATTATTGTTGTTATTGTTGTTGTTATTATTGTTATTGTTATATTATTGTTATTTTAGCCTTTTTAGACATCGCGGGTTTCTGTCCCGTTTTTTAATTATGCGGTTATTTTATCCTTTTGACTTTATCTTTTATACATTGTAAGGGCGCTGATGACCTTAGTAGTTTAGCGCCCTTAAACCGCATCTCATCATCTCATCATCATCATCTGCTTCGTTTGCCGACTGTCCGCGGTATTTGGACGAGAAGGCGATCCAGGAGATCCGGGTAAAGGAAAAACTCTCCTTCGCTGAAGCCCGGAGGCGTTTCCATGCGCGCCAACCTTCACTCCTGCGATCTGGCACATTTAGTTCTGTTGTTGCCTCGCCAGTACCACGAGTAGATGCCGAAACTCAGACCTGGATCTTGACTGGATTAACCGCCACTACCATCCGGCCGTCTATTAAGGCTACAGTTACCAAGCCGTACAAACCTGGTCCCAAGTCAATGAAGTCGCAAGCCGTTGAAAAGAAGCCCAAGCAGAAACTTCGTAGGGAAGATTTTTTAAAAGACCCTCCGCGTGCGCGCGTAACAAAGGTTCACCTTCTCCTCCTCGGAGGTCGCTGTCCCAGGATGGTCCTGGGACAAGCCGCGCTCAGCGGCACCCTTCACCCATCGCCACCCAGAACCGATTCACGGCGCTTGAATCGGTTTCTGGCACTGAGCGCGTGGGCCCTCCCTCCGAGGAAGCTATGGAGTCTGACCAACTCCATACAAAAAGCCCGAGCCCAAAGGTTAAACAAAAGGTAATTTTAAGCCGCCCTTCTAAATAGACAGTTTATCCCCTTATTCTTAATGGCTATCCTGACCTGGAATGTACGTGGTGTACGATCGCATAGGGCGGAACTGCAACTTTTATTGCGTTCCCATTCGCCCATGGTCGTATGTTTGCAGGAGACTAAGCTTCGCCCTCATGATCCTTTTGATCTCCGAGGATATACTCCGGTTCGCTACGACCTTGAACCGGAGGAGGGTACTCCTGCTCATGGTGGTGTCATGATTTTGGTGCGTAATGACGTTCATTTTCAAACTATCACACTTACGTCCGACTTGCAAGCTGTTGCCATTAGACTGCAGTTACCCGGTTTTTTCTTTTCTGTTTGTTCTGTGTATACACCTCCATCGTCTCCCCTCGCTCCCGCGGACATTCGATCTCTCCTGTCCGCTCTCCCAACACCATTTCTTCTGTTGGGAGATTTTAATGCCCATCACCCACTATGGGGTTCGCCAAGGGCTTGTGCGAGGGGAACTCTTCTTTCCGACATTATTTATCAGTTCAATCTTTCCATCCTCAATACAGGTGCACCTACTTTCATTTCTGATTCTTCTGGTACATTTTCTCACCTGGACCTTGCAATTTGCTCACTCCAGCTTGCACGTCGTCTTCAGTGGAACGTCGTCGCTGACACCTACTCCAGCGACCATTACCCCTGCATCGTTTCTCTTCTGTCGCACCACGTACAGCATTCCAGAGTACCTACCTGGATATTCGCAAAAGCCGACTGGAGCTTGTATTCCAGCCTCGTGCATTTTGACGACCAGCCCTTCTCCGACATTCACCAACTAGCGCAGCACCTTACGTCTATTATTTTCTCTGCCGCCGAACGCGCAATACCCCGTTCATCCTCTCAACCTCGGCGGCCACCTGTTCCGTGGTGGAACGAGGATTGTCGGGACGCCGTTCGTGCCCGTAGGACTGCACTTAGGGTGTTTCGGCGCCACCCTACACTTGATAATTTGGTGACTTTTAAACAATCGCGCGCCAGGGCTCGTCGCATTATTCAGCATAGCAAGAAGGCATCTTGGGCTCGTTTTGTCGAGTCTTTTAATCGTTTTACGCCTTCATCCGTTGTTTGGGATAAACTTCGTCGCTTCTCAGGTAAAGTGTCACATTGTACTGTTTCTGGCCTTCAGGTTTCTAATGCCACCATAGTGGATCCGGCTGCCATCGCTAACACTCTGGGTTCTGCCTTTGAGGCGGTTTCCAGTTCAAACCACTATTCCGCCGGCTTTCGCTCTATTAAACACCGGCAGGATTCCGCATCATATACTTTTCGGTCTGCTAATGATGAATGCTATAACGAACTATTCACAATGAGGGAGCTGGAGCACGCTCTTCATTGCTCTCGGCACTCCGCTCCCGGGCCGGACGGCATTCATGTCCTGATGTTAAAGAACCTTTCAGCCGACAGTAAACTATTTCTCTTACAGGTCTATAACCGTATTTGGCAAGACGGCATTTTTCCTTCCGTTTGGCGCGAAGCCACCATTGTCCCTATACTTAAGCCTGGGAAGGATCGCCAACTACCTTGCAGCTACCGCCCTATCTCCCTCACCAGTTGCATTTGTAAGGTGATGGAGCGCATGATCAACGGGCGGTTGACATGGTGGCTTGAGTCTCAGAAACTTCTAGCGAACGCTCAGTGCGGGTTTCGTCGCTATCGCTCTACCGTCGACCATCTGGTGTCCTTGTCGACGCATATTATGAATGGATTTCTGAGAAAGTGTCAAACCGTGGCTGTATTTTTTGACCTGGAGAAAGCTTATGACACTTGTTGGAGGGGCGGCATTTTACGTACACTTCACGATTGGAATATCCGCGGTCGTCTTCCCATATTTCTTCGGGAGTTTATGACGGACCGCGTCTTTCGTGTACGTGTGGGCTCGGTTTTATCTCGTCGTTTTATTCAAGAGAACGGAGTACCGCAGGGCTCTGTACTCAGTGTCACACTTTTTGCGATTGCTATCAACCCCATTGTTGATTGTATTCCACCTGGCATTTCATCGTCCCTTTTTGTTGACGATTTCGCTATTTATTGCAGTTCACGGCGGACCTGTCTACTCGAACGCCGTCTCCAGAGCTGTATCGACCGTCTCTACGCCTGGAGTAACGCCAACGGCTTTAATTTCTCCGCCGAGAAGTCCGTCTGCATCAACTTCTGGCGCCGGAAGTATTTCCCTCCGCCCTCTCTCCATCTTGGGCCAGGGATACTTCCGTTTGCAGACCAGGCGAAATTTTTGGGGTTGATTTTTGATAGGAAGTTGTGTTGGACCTCGCACGTTTCCTTTTTAAAAGCAAAGTGTGACCGTTCTCTTAATCTTTTACGTGTTTTAAGTGGCACATCCTGGGGAGCTGATCGGACCGTCCTTCTTCGCCTTTATCGCTCTTTGGTCCGATCCAAACTTGATTACGGGTGTATAGTTTATTCGTCGGCACGTCCATCTGTGTTACGTCGTTTGAATCCCATTCCTCATCGTGGTATTAGAGTCGCTACAGGGGCCTTTCCAACTAGCCCCGTGCCCAGTCTTTACGCTGAGGCTGCAGAGCCTCCGCTGTCTTTCAGGCGTGAGATGCTCTTATGTAGCTATGCTTGTCGGCTCTCAAGCTTGCCTAACCACCCGTCCTTCGATGTATTTTACGAGGATTCGCTAGATCGACAATATTTCGTTAGCTCCTCTGCATTGCTCCCCCCAGGGGTTCGATTTCGACTGCTACTTCGGCATTTGGACGTTACGCCAGCGCCAGCCCTAACCCGAGGGGAAACGCGTTTTCCTCCATGGTCGCGCGCTGAGGCCCACATCCACCTTGGGCTAACGTCGATGCCGAAAAATGCGACCCCTGCTTCTGTTCTTAGATCCGCCTTTTTAGAACTACAGGCGCAGTTCGGGGACTGTCATTTTATATATACTGATGGGTCTAAGACTGATGTTGGTGTAGGATGTGCCTTTGTTTTTGGTGTACGGAGTTTTACTTTTCGTTTACCTCAACAATGTTCAATTTTTACCGCCGAACTTTTTAGCATTTATCAATCTGTTTTATTCATTCAGCGGCACGACTTACGGCACTGTTTTATTTGTACGGACTCTCTGAGTGCCCTTCAGGCTATTCATGCGCTGTACAATTACCACCCACTCGTACAGCGCATACATGACCTGCTCCACTCGCTCGGTGTCTCTGGCATCAGCGTCTCCTTCATGTGGATTCCAGGTCATGTGGGCATCTCAGGTAACGAGTCTGCCGACGCCGCTGCGAAATCGGCGATTTTATTACCCAGATTTTTTACCTCTGTAGTTCCCTCGTCAGATTCGTGTGCTCTTTTACGTCGCCGCATCCTCTCGCGCTGGCGCGATGAGTGGACGGCCCTCCGGGGGAACAAGTTGCGGGAGGTTAAGCCTCTCCCGTTAATCTGGGGTACCTCTTCTCGTTCTTCACGTCGGGAGGAGGTACTTTTAGCCCGCTTACGAATTGGACATTGTGTTTTTAGTCATAGGTATTAGCTCAGTGGTGACCCCGCACCACTCTGTGGGCAGTGTGACGTGCCCTTAACGGTGCGTCACAGTTTAACAGAGTGTCAGGTTTTAGCTGCATTGCGTGCTCGTGTAGGTCTGCCTGTTGGCTTAGCCAACGTGTTGGCAGACGACACGCATGCTGTGGAATGTGTTTTACGTTTTATTCATGACAGTGATTTTAATCTGCGCATTTAATGCGTTGAGCGTCTGTTAGCTTGGTACTTTTATTCTGTCTGTTTTTTATGGGAACTCTTATCCCCAGTGGACATATGGCGCTCATGTCCCTCGCATTCTACAGTTCCTGACACGTTTTAATCCTTTACTGCCTATGCTTTTAGTGTGTTGGTTTTCAGATATTTGTTTTGTTCTTTTTATTGTTGTTATTGTTATTATTGTTGTTATTGTTGTTATTGTTATTATTGTTATTGTTATATTTGTTATTGTTATATTGTTAGTTTTAGCCTTTTGAACATCGCGGGTTTGTGTCCCGTTTTTAACTATGCGGTTCTTTTACCTGTTTTATGTTTTGACCTTATCTTTTATACATTGTAAGGGCGCTGATGACCATAGCAGTTTAGCGCCCTTGAACCGCATATCATCATCATCATCACAGTTCCCTCGTCAGATTCGTGTGATATTTTACGTCGCCGCATCCTCTCGCGCTGCCGCGATGAGTGGACGGCCCTCCGGGGGAACAAGTTGCGGGAGGTTAAGCCTTTCCCGTTGATCTGGGTTACCACTTCTCGTTCGTTTCGTCGGGAAGACTCTTCTCGTTCGTGTCATCGGGAACAGGTAATTTTAGCTCGTTTACGGATTGGACATTGTGTTTTTAGTCATAGGTATTTGCTCAGTGGTGACCCTGCACCACTTTGTGGGCAGTGTGATGCGCCCTTAACGGTGCGTCACATTTTAACAGAGTGTCAGGTTTTAGCTGCATTGCGTGCTCGTGTGGGTTTGCCTGTTGGCCTAGCCTACGTTTTGGCAGACGACACGCGTGCTGTAGAATGTGTTTTACGTTTTATTCATGACAGTGATTTTAATCTGCGCATTTAATGCGTTGAGCGTCTTTTAGCTTAGTAATTTTATTCTGTCTGTTTTTATGGGGACGCTAATCCCCAGAGGACAAAAGGCGCTCATGTCCCTCACATTCTACAGTCCTTGACACGTTTGAATCTTTTATTGCTTATGCTTTTAGTGTGTTAGCTTTTGGCATTGTTGTATTATTGTTGTTTTAAGTACCCCTCAGGGGCTCACCTTATGTGAGTACGGGTTTTTGGCGCACCCGGGGGTTCCCGAGCCAATCATCGCCACGATCATCCCCTCACCCCCATCCGGTCGACGTGGGTTCTTCTCGTGACCGGTGGACCCAAGGTAGGCTCTCGTGCGTTGTTTGCATTCCATCCATACCGCACCTCACCATCGTTTCTTTCTTCCCTTATCACTTTCCGGCCATTTCCCACCACGACATTCGCATATCTCTCTTTTTCTTCCCCGCCGGCCTACCTTGCGTGCGAAACGCCCACACAGTTTTAGTTTCTTTTATCTTTTTATTTAAATCCTCCGTGGACACAGCCTGACGGATACCCGCGCACCGCGTGCGCAGCTGGGTGAGTGGGTAATGGCGTCATCCCCACCACCCGGGGTCGTCATGTAGGGTTGTTGTTCGTATCCGCTGTTCAACTGCAGTCCCGCGGGGGGGCCATTGCATGAGCTGCTGGCTTCCGACGGCGATTGGGTCCCTCTGTCTATGTTCTGGGAGGTGTGACCCTGGGGTGAGCTAGGTATAGATAGGTCACTCACCCAAGCCGGGGTAACGCCCGGGAAGTCAGAGCCCGAGGTCGGAGACGGTTGCAATGGTGGAGGATTTTTTTTCGCTATGGAGCACCCTTTCTCCATTATACACAACAAGCGCCGTAAAACTTTAGTAACAGAAGTAGCACCGCCAACAGCTGTTTGTTACTTAGTGATTACCCGTACAGAGGAGGGACAATCATTCGAGAAGGTGAACCCTTTTATTATCCAGAAGGGCATTGACTCAATTGCTGGTCCGGTTCTTTCCTGCACTCGGCTTCGTAATGGTTCGTTGCTAGTTCAAAGCAAATCCGAGGCACAAAGTAAGTCCTTGTTGAGCGCCACGCTTCTCCACGGTTATCCTATCCGTGTTGAGAAGCACCGCACCTTAAATTCTTGTAGAGGCGTTGTCACCACGCATAGCCTCGATGGCATCTCGGACGAGGACCTGGTCGAATATCTTGCAGACCAGAAGGTGACAGCGGTTCATCGAGTGCAGGCCAAACGCGACGCCGTATTGGTACCCACTCGTACCCTGTTTCTAACTTTTGATGGCGTCGATCTGCCCACGAGCATCTCCGCAGGGTACGAACGTATTTCTGTGAGGCCTTATATTCCCAGACCTCTGCGTTGTTTTAAGTGCCAACGTTTTGGGCATACGCAAGTCTCATGTAAGAGTGCCGTTAACATCTGTGCAACGTGTAGCCAGCCCTCACACGAAGGTGCCTGTTCAACAGCCCCCCCCCCTCAGGGGCTCACCTTCTGTGAGTACGGGTTTTTGGCGCACCCGGGGGTTCCCGAGCCATTCATCGCCACATTCATCCCCTCACCCCCATCCGGTCGAGGTGGGTTCTTCAAGTGACCGGTGGACACAAGGTAGGCTCTCGTGCGTTCTTTACATTCCATTCATACCGCACCTCACCATCGTTTCTTTCTTCCCTTATCACTTTCCGGTCATTTCGCACCATGACATTCGCATATCTCTTTTTCTTCCCCGCCGGCCTACCTTGCGTGCGAAACGCCCACACTGTTTTAGTTTCTTTTATCTTTTTATTTCAATCCTCCGTGGACACAGCCTGACGGATACCCGCGCACCGCGTGCGCAGCTGGGTGAGTGGGTAATGGCGTCATCCCCACCACCCGGGGTCGTCATGTAGGGTATGTGTTCGTATCCGCTGTTCAACTGCAGTCCCGCGGGGGGGCCATTGCATGAGCTGCTGACTTCTGACGGCGATTGGGTCCCTCTGTCTATGTTCTGGGAGGTGTGACCCTGGGGTGAGTCTGGTATAGATAGGCCACTCACCCAAGCCGGGGTAACGCCCGAGAAGTCAGAGCCCGAGGTCGGAGACGGTTGCAGTGGTGGAGGATATTTTTCGCTATGGAGCACCCTTTCTCCATTATTAACAACAAGCGCCGAAAAGTCATTGTAACAGAAGTAGCACCGCCGTCATCTGGTTGTTACTTGGTCATTTCGAGAACAGAAGAAGGACAAAACTTTGAGAAGGTGAACCCTTTTATTATTCAGAAAGGCATAGATGCTATTGCTGGTGCGGTTCAATCATGCACTCGTCTACGGAATGGTTCCTTATTGGCACAAACTAAGTCCGATCAGCAAAGTAAGACCTTGTTGCGCGCTACGCTTCTCCACGGTTACCCCATCCGTGTTGAGAAGCACCGCACATTGAACTCCTGTCGGGGCGTCGTTACCACCCATAGCCTCGATGGTATATCGGACGAGGATCTCGTAGAATATCTATCCGATCAAAAGGTGACTGCAGTGCATCGAGTGCAGGCCAAACGCGACGGCGTATTGGTACCCACTCGTACCCTGTTTATTACATTTGATGGCGTCGATCTGCCCACGAGCATTTCCGCAGGGTACGAACGGATTTCTGTGAGGCCTTATATTCTTAGACCTCTGCGTTGTTTTAAATGCCAACGTTTTGGGCATACGCAAGTCTCATGTAAGAGTGCCGTTAACATCTGTGCAACCTGTAGCCAGCCCTCACACGAAGGTACCTGTTCAACAGCCCCCGTCTGCGTTAATTGTAAAGGGTCTCATTCTGCTTCGTTTGCCGACTGTCCGCGGTACTTGGACGAGAAGGCGATCCAGGAGATCCGGGTAAAGGAAAAACTCTCCTTCGCTGAAGCCCGGAGGCGTTACCATGCGCGCCAACCTTCACTCCTGCGATCTGGCACATTTAGTTCTGTTGTTGCCTCGCCAGTACCACGAGTAGATGCCGAAACTCAGACCTGGACCTTGACTGGATTAACCGCCACTACCATCCGGCCGTCTATTAAGGCTACAGTTACCAAGCCGTATAAACCTGGTCCCAAGTCAATGAAGTCGCAAGCCGTTGAAAAGAAGCCCAAGCAGAAACTTCGTAGGGAAGATTTTTTGAAAGACCCTCCGCGTGCGCGCGGTAACAAAAGTTCACCTTCTCCTCCTCGGAGGTCGCTGTCCCAGGATGGTCCTGGGACAAGCCGCGCTCAGCGGCACCCTTCACCCATCGCCACCCAGAACCGATTCACGGCGCTTGAATCGGTTTCTGGCACTGAGCGCGTGGGCCCTCCCTCCGAGGAAGCTATGGAGTCTGACCAACTCCATACCAAAAGCCCGAGCCCAAAGGTTAAACAAAAGGTAATTTTAAGCCGCCCTTCTAAATAGAAAGTTTATCCCCTTATTCTTAATGGCTATCCTGACCTGGAATGTACGTGGGGTACGATCGCATAGGGCGGAACTGCAACTTTTATTGCGTTCCCATTCGCCTATGGTCGTATGTTTGCAGGAGACTAAGCTTCGCCCTCACGATCCTTTTGATCTCCGAGGATATACTCCGGTTCGCTACGACCTTGAACCGGAGGAGGGTACTCCTGCTCATGGTGGTGTCATGATTTTGGTGCGTACTGACGTTCATTTTCAAACTATCACACTTACGTCCGACTTGCAAGCTGTTGCCATTAGACTGCAGTTACCCGGTTTTTTCTTTTCTGTTTGTTCTGTGTATACACCTCCATCGTCTCCCCTCGCTCCCGCGGACATTCGATCTCTCCTGTCCGCTCTCCCAACACCATTTCTTCTGTTGGGAGATTTTAATGCCCATCACCCACTATGGGGTTCGCCAAGGGCTTGTGCGAGGGGAACTCTTCTTTCCGACATTTTGTATCAGTTCAATCTTTCCATCCTCAATACCGGTGCACCTACTTTTATTTCTGATTCTTCTGGTACATTTTCTCACCTGGACCTTGCCATATGCTCAATCCAGCTTGCACGTCGTCTTCAGTGGAACGTCGTCGCTGATACCTACTCCAGCGACCATTTCCCCTGCATCGTTTCTCTTCTGTCGCACCACGTACAGCATTCCAGAGTACCTACCTGGATATTCGCAAAAGCCGACTGGAGCTTGTATTCCAGCCTCGTGCATTTTGACGGCCAGCCCTTCTCCGACATTAATCAACTAGTGCAGCACCTTACGTCTATTATTTTCTCAGCCGCCGAACGTGCAATACCCCGTTCATCCTCCCAACCTCGGCGGCCACCTGTTCCGTGGTGGAACGAGGATTGTCGGGACGCCGTTCGTGCCCGTAGGACTGCACTTAGGGTGTTTCGGCGCCACCCTACACTTGATAATTTGGTGACTTTTAAACAATCGCGCGCCAGGGCTCGTCGCATTATTCAGGATAGCAAGAAGGCATCTTGGGCTCGTTTTGTCGAGTCTTTTAATCGTTTTACGCCTTCATCCGTTGTTTGGGATAAACTTCGTCGCTTCTCAGGTAAAGTGTCACATTGTACTGTTTCTGGCCTTCAGGTTTCTAATGCCACCATAGTGGATCCGGCTGCCATCGCTAACACTCTGGGTTCTGCCTTTGAGGCGGTTTCCAGTTCAGACCATTATTCCGCCGGCTTTCGCTCTATTAAAGACCGGCAGGATTCCGCATCATATTCTTTTCGGTCTGCTAATGCTGAATGCTATAACGAACTATTCACAATGAGGGAGCTGGAGCACGCTCTTCATTGCTCTCGGCACTCCGCTCCCGGGCCGGACGGCATTCATGTCCTGATGTTAAAGAACCTTTCAGCCGACAGTAAACTATTTCTCTTACAGGTCTATAACCGTATTTGGCAAGACGGCATTTTCCCTTCCGTTTGGCGCGAAGCCACCATTGTCCCTATACTTAAGCCTGGGAAGGATCGCCAACTACCTTCCAGCTACCGCCCTATCTCCCTCACCAGTTGCATTTGCAAGGTGATGGAGCGCATGATCAACGGGCGGTTGACATGGTGGCTTGAGTCTCAGAAACTTCTAGCGAACGCTCAGTGCGGGTTTCGTCGCTATCGCTCTACCGTCGACCATCTGGTGTCCTTGTCGACGCATATTATGAATGGGTTTCTGAGAAAGTGTCAAACCGTGGCTGTATTTTTTGACCTGGAGAAAGCTTATGACACTTGTTGGAGGGGCGGCATTTTACGTACACTTCACGATTGGAATATCCGCGGTCGTCTTCCCATATTTTTTCGGGAGTTTATGACGGACCGCGTCTTTCGTGTACGTGTGGGCTCGGTTTTATCTCGTCGTTTTATTCAAGAGAACGGAGTACCGCAGGGCTCTGTACTCAGTGTCACACTTTTTGCGATTGCTATCAACCCCATTGTTGATTGTATTCCACCTGGCATTTCATCGTCCCTTTTTGTTGACGATTTCGCTATTTATTGCAGTTCACGGCGGACCTGTCTACTCGAACGCCGTCTCCAGAGCTGTATCGACCGTCTCTACGCCTGGAGTAACGCCTACGGCTTTAAATTCTCCGCCGAGAAATCCGTCTGCATCAACTTCTGGCGCCGTAAGTATTTCCCTCCCCCCTCTCTCCGTCTTGGGCCAGGGATACTTCCGTTTGCAGACGAGGCGAAATTTTTGGGGTTGATTTTTGATAGGAAGTTGTGTTGGACCTCGCACGTTTCCTTTTTAAAAGCAAAGTGTGACCGTTCTCTTAATCTTTTACGTGTTTTAAGTGGCACATCCTGGGGAGCTGATCGGACCGTCCTTCTTCGCCTTTATCGCTCTTTGGTCCGATCCAAACTTGATTACGGGTGTTTTGTTTATTCGTCGGCACGTCCATCTGTGTTACGTCGTTTGAATCCCATTCATCATCGTGGTCTTAGAGTCGCTACAGGGGCCTTTCCAACTAGCCCCGTGCCCAGTCTTTATGCTGAAGCTGCAGAGCCTCCGCTGTCCTCCAGGCGTGAGATGCTCTTGTGCAGCTATGCCTGTCGACTCTCAAGCTTACCTGACCACCCGTCTTTCGCGGCATTTTTCGAGGATTCACTTGACCGGCAATATTTAGTTAGCTCCTCTGCATTGCTCCCTCCAGGGGTTCGATTTCGACTGCTCCTTCGGCATTTGGACGTTACGCCAGCGCCGGCCCTTCCAAGGGGGGAAACGCGTTTTCCTCCATGGTCGCGCGCTGAGGCCCTCTGTCACCTTGGGTTATCGTCAATGCCGAAGAATGAGACCCCTTCTTCAGTCTTTAGATCAGCGTTTTTAGAACTTCAGTCGCAATTCGGGGACTTGCCTTTTATCTTTACTGATGGATCTAAGACTGATGCTGGAGTAGGATGTGCCTTTTTTTGTGGTGGAAATAGTTTTACCTTTCGTTTACCAGAGCAATGTTCGATTTTTACCGCCGAACTTTTTAGCATTTATCAGTCTCTTTTATATATTCAGCGGCACGACTTACGGCACTGTTTTATTTGTTCCGACTCCCTGAGTGCTCTTCAAAGTATTCGCTCGCTGTACAGTTACCACCCGCTCGTACAGCGCATTCATGACCTGCTCCACTCGCTTGATGTCACTGGCATCAGCGTCTCCTTCTTGTGGATTCCAGGTCATGTGGGCATCTCAGGTAATGAGTCTGCCGATGTCGCTGCCAAGTCGGCGATTTTATCACCCAGACGTTTTACCTCTGTTGTTCCCTCGTCAGATTTGTTTATTGTTTTACGTCGCCGCATCCTCTCGCTTTGGAGCGATGAGTGGACGGCCCTCCGGGGGAACAAGTTGCGGGAGGTTAAGCCTCTCCCGTTGGTCTGGGCTACCTCTTCCCGTGCCTCTCGTCGGGAAGAGGTAATTTTAACACGCCTTCGTATCGGACATTGCATTTTTAGTCATAAGTATTTGCTAAGTGGTGACCCCGCACCACTCTGTGGGCAGTGTGGTGCGCCCTTAACGGTGCGTCACATTTTAGCAGAGTGTCAAGTTTTAACTCCTTTGCGCGTCCGTGTTGGTCTGCCTGTTGGCCTAGCCAACGTTCTGGCAGACGACGCGCGTGCTGTAGAGTGTGTTTTACGTTTTATCAATGACATTGGATTTACCAGACGCATTTGATGCGCTGAGCGTCTTTTGACTATGTACTTTATTCTTGTTTTTTAATGGGGCATCTCCTCCCCAATGGACACTGGCGCTCGTGTCCCTGACATTCTACAGTTCTTGACACGTTTTAATCTTTTATTGGCTATGTTTTTAGTGTGTTGGCTTTATCAGATATTTGTACTGTTATAATTGTTGTTATTGTTATTATTGTTATTTTTGTTATTGTTATTATTGTTGTTATTGTTATTGTTATTATTGTTGTTATTGTTATATTTGTTATTGTTATATTGTTAGTTTTAGCTTTTTGAACATCGCGGGTTTGTGTCCCGTTTTTAACTATGCGGTTCTTTTACCTGTTTTATATTTTGACCTAATCTTTTATACACTGTAAGGGCGCTGATGACCATAGCAGTTTAGCGCCCTTAAACCGCATATCATCATCATCATCATCAACAGCCCCCGTCTGCGTTAATTGTAAAGGGTCACATTCTGCTTCGTTTGCCGACTGTCCGCGGTATCTGGACGAGAAGGCGATCCAGGAGATCCGGGTAAAGGAGAAACTCTCCTTCGCCGAAGCCCGGGGGCGTTTCCATGCGCGCCAACCTTCACTCCTGCGATCTGGCACATTTAGTTCTGTTGTTGCCTCGCCAGTACCACGAGTAGATGCCGAAACTCAGACCTGGACCTTGACTGGATTAACCGCCACTACCATCCTGCCGTCTATTAAAGCTACTGTTACCAAGCCCTATAAACCTGGTCCAAAGTCAATGAAGTCGCAAGCCGCTGAAAAGAAGCCCAAGCAGAAACTACGTAGGGAAGATTTTTTGAAAGACCCTCCGCGTGCGCGCGGTAACAAAAGTTCACCTTCTCCTCCTCGGAGGTCGCTGTCCCAGGAAGGTCCTGGGACAAGCCGCGCACAGCGGCGCCCCTCACCCATCGCTCCTCTGCATTGCTCCCACCAGGGGTTCGCTTTCGACAGCTCCTTCGGCATTTAGACGTTCCGCCAGCGCCGGCCCTTCCACGGGGGGAAACGCGTTTTCCTCCATGGTCTCGCGCTGAGGCCCACTGTCACCTTGGGCTAACGTCGCTGCCGAAGACTGAGACCCCTGCTTCAGTCTTTAGATCGGCTTTTTTAGAAGTACGGGCTCAATTCGGAGACTTCCATTTTATCTTTACCGATGGATCTAAGACTGAAGCTGGAGTTGGATGTGCCTTTGTTTCTGGTCACTGTAGTTTTAAGTTTCGTTTACCTGGACAATGTTCAATTTTTACCGCCGAACTTTTTAGCATTTATCAATCTATTTTGTACATTCAGCGGCACGCCTTACAGCACTGTTTTATTTGTACGGACTCTCTGAGTGCCCTTCAGACTATTACTGCGCTGTACCATTACCACCCGCTTGTACAGCGCATACATGACCTGCTCCACTCGCTTGGTGTCACTGGCATAAGCGTGTCATTCATGTGGATTCCAGGTCATGTGGGCATCTCAGGTAATGAGTCTGCCGACGCCGCTGCGAAATCGCCGATTTTATTACCCAGATTTTTTACCTCTGTTGTTCCCTCGTCAGATTCGTGTGTTATTTTACGTCGCCGCATCCTCTCGCGCTGGCGCGATGAGTGGACGGCCCTCCGGGGGAACAAGTAGCGGGAGGTTAAGCCTCTCCCGTTAATCTGGGGTACCTCTTCTCGTTCTTCACGTCGGGAAGAGGTACTTTTAGCCCGTTTACGAATTGGACATTGTCGTTTTAGTCATAGTTACCTGCTCAGTGGTGATCCCGCTCCGCTGTGTCAGCAGTGTGACGTGCCCTTAACGGTGCGTCACATTTTAACTGAGTGTCAAGTTTTAGCTCTACTGCGCGTTCGCCTGGGTCTGCCTGTTGGCATAGCCAACGTTTTGGCAAACGACGCGCATGCTGTAGAATGTCTTTTACGTTTTATAAGTGACATTGATTTTATTCGTCGCATTTGATGCGCTGAGCGTCTTTTAGCTTTGTTATTTTATTCTGTATGTTTTCATAGGGACTTACTCCCCAGTGACATATGGCGCTCATGTCCCTCGCATTCTACAGTTCTTGACACGTTTTAATCTTTTATTGGCTATGCTTTTAGTGTGTTGGTTTTTCAGATATATTTATTGTTATTATTGTTGTTATTGTTATTCTTGTTGTTATTTTTATTATTGTTGTTATTGTTATTGTTATTGTTATTCTATTGTTAGTTTTAACTTTTTGGACATCGCGGGCTGTGTCCCGTTTTTTAATTATGCGGTTTTTTTACCTTTTATATTTTGACCTTATATTTTACACATTGTAAGGGCGCTGATGACCCTAGCAGTTTTGCGCCCTTAAACCGCATATCATCATCATCATCATCATGTTTTAAGTTTTTGGACATCGCGGGTTTTTGTCCCGTTTTTTAATTATGTGGTTCTTTTATATTTTTGACTTTCTATTTTATACATTGTAAGGGCGCTGATGACCTTAGCAGTTTAGCGCCCTTAAACCGCATCTCATCATCATCATCATTGAACTCCATTTTATATAGTGCTCCAATTTGAGTGTGCCTTGCCGTTACTACTCTTTAAAATTACCTTCTGTTTACAGTTGTTAAGATAAGATTGGAACAATTTTATTGTTATGTTATCTACACCATAAAATTCTAACGCTTTTAATAGTATTTTGCGGTTTACACAGTTGAACGACTTTGAGTCATCACATACGATCACAGAGGTGGAATGTTCCTCATCCAGTCCTTGGGATGTCATTCATGAGAATCATTAGTGCTGATATTGTTGAATAATTTTCTCTCAATCCATGCTGCAAGTCAGTTAGTTTACTATAATGATTTAATTAAGCAATTAATTGAGAGTGTACAATTTTTTAAAAAATTATTGCAAATGTGGAAGTATAGAGATAGGCCTAAAATTTTTAAATTTGTTACCACCTCCTTTGTGAATAGGCCTCACAAGTGCATATTTCATCCTTTCTGGAAAAATGCCATTGACTGGTTAATTATTTGGCTGGGTGGCTCACTAATTTCATGCTCAATTTCTTTAATTAGAAGTGAAGACATCTCATACCAACCCTTGTATTCTTTTTGGTTTTAACTTGGTTATTGCTTTGTTTATTTTGTCCGAGGAGACCTCCCTAAAGTTAAATGAAGGTGTGAGCATGAGGCAGTTGTTTTTATAAAGTCCTGCTATTGAGTTCTCTGTTGATGGGGGAACCTCCCGGGATTGACTACCAATAATTACAAAGTACTTATTTAATGTGTTCGCCTTTTCATTAGCATCTGTAAGAGCTAAGCTGGGTGAAATGGCCCAGAGTTGCTAATTTCACTCAGACCTAGTTCCTTTTTTATTATAGATATGTGGCTCTACTTTTATTGTCTGTTTTTTTTTATAAAATTCTCAATTGCCAATTGTTTAGCTTTCTTTATTACTCTTTTGTAAATGATGATGTAAGTTTTGTAGTATTGTTTCATGTTTGTCTTGTATTCTCTGTGTAGCCATCTTTTATGAGTACTAGATATCTTAATTCCTTTTGTATACCAAGCAAGGAAATACTTTTTGATAATTTGAGTGCATGTTATTTTTGGAAAACAAGTACTGTAACAATCTATAACTTCCCTAAGGAAATTATTATAGTTTGTATCAATATGAATGGTTGGATCAAGAGACCATTGCAAATTTCTTAGTTTTGCCAATGTTATCAGAGTTGTAGACATGTTTTACATTTGGACTCTGATTTATTGAAAGAATTATAAATACAGCTTCATGGTCAGAAATACCTGTTTCAACAGGCAAACATTCTTCATTTTCATGCAATTTGATTTTTAGTATATGATCTATACAAGTAGCCAAAGAGCTAGTGATCCGCATAGAAAATCTATGCCTAATTTCAAAACCATGGCTCTGTACAATGTCAAGGTACGTTTTGGTCGTCCCACCATATTTTCTATCAGATGAGTTTCCATTTGAGTTTAAATCTAATTCTAAATTTATGTTTAGATTAACGTTACTATGAATTGCAATTTTTTCTTTTTGTAGTTTATACATAAATTTCTTAACTTATTTCAAAAGAGTTTATAATGTAGAATGACATTGCACCCTATTAGCAGAGATCACAACTGTATTTTGGCTACTGATTTCTATTGCAGATAGTTAAAAATTTCCCTCTTCCTCCAGGATTTTTAGATCTCTGGCTTTTACTTGCTCTGATCATTCCTCTTGTACCAATATACACGTACCTCCGTGGACTGATTTGCTCCTGACATAACAGTCAGATAAAGAGAGCCATTTAATTTATTAACGAGATGGGTCTCATTGCTCCCCAACCAGTGTTCACTTAGGCAAATTATTCATAATGTAATATGATCAATTTCATCTATGATTAGATTAAAATCATCTATTTTAGATTGAATTCCTTGTATGTTAAGATGCAGAAGCCAGCATACTTTGTCATCTCTTCTGATTTACGATTTTTTTTATTTTTGAGGGGTTTTTACATTTTTGTTTACCACATCTGTTTCAGGAGTTAGTGTCCCGGTTTCTAAGTACTATGCTTACCACATTGTTTAGGACCTGTTCCAACCTCCAAGATCCCCTGCAATTTAGATGCAGCCCATCCTTTCCCAGGCATGATAGATCAAGATATTTGTCTACATCCACATACAAAGAGTCTCACTAGCCCACCTAATGTTTTCGTTTACTGACCTTAAGAAGTTTGGATGGATATCACATCTTTTTACTACACTATTTATTGTTACATATGCCTTGGGAAACATTTTCTTTGTGGTTCTTACAAGTTCATACACATCACCTTAAACTTCTTCCGCATTCTTTGTCTTTACCAATGTGCAGTATAACTACTTCCACATTTTCAGTAACTGTTCACAGATACACTGGTTTTTTATTTTTTTATAGCTGCTCAACATCTATTTCTCCGTACACTTTGGTATCAACACTTTCACTTTCACATGAGCGACCGAGTCGCCGAGCACTAACACGTTCTTCTCTTCCTTGGGGCTTGAAACAGCTGGGCTTTGTATGTTATGTGGTCCCTGTGTAGCGTTCACTTGATTCTCCTCTTCAGATGGTAGTGTTGCAAGGGCATGATATTTATTTCTGATCTGATCTGCGATGATTGCATTATTTCTTCTCTGTTTGACTTCCCACTTCCTTTCTTGTCCACAGTTGTCCATTTTGTATTGTTTTTACTGTGGTTCCAAACCGGGGATGGTTGGGAACAATTTTTCTTTTGTACTTGTTTTCATAAGTTGGTCTTCTCTTTTTTTAGTACTTTTATTTCTCATTAATTTTCTTTGAGCTTGTTTTCAATATTACATTTCTCTGTTTGTAATGCCTTAAGTTTGGCATTTAGATCTTGCTTTTCCAAATGTAACATCTTGATTGTTTGTTGCGAGTTTTGTAGATGTTTGTTCAAGATTTCGATAACCACATGGAGAGATTGAATCATTTTAGCGTCGCTGCCATGTGTTTCATTGCGATTTGGTCTGGCTTTGGAATACTGGTATTGTTTCTCCTCTTCCCTGTATATCAACTTGCCTTTATTTTCACAATTTCTCATTTGCTCTAGGATGCAATACTCATTCACTTTCTTTCCTCGTAGATTTAGGGTCGCTTACTTTTTCTTCACGAATTTTCTGCCATAGACTTCGCGTTTGCGTACACACCGGCACCATCTTGACTGAAACATCTTGTTTGTTTGGTCCCAGCAACGCTCAGGGACATTCAACATGTCATACAATTATGAAATATGCAGCATAACTAATAAACATACCCAGCACCAAGAACTTGTTTAACTAATAACATACCCAACACCAAGAACATTTCTCCCTCTCCTTCTCTCTCTCTCTCTCTCTCTCTCTCTCTCTCCACCATGCATTATTTAAGAAATGAAAATTTACAAACCATCACCATTCCAAGAGTAAACATCTCAACATGCATTACAGTAGCACAATAACAAATAAGTGTAAGTCACTATCATATGCCATCTGCCCTATGTGTTGAATATTTATATGTTGCACGACATATTAAAAAATTCCTCCATAGTATATGGGGAGTGAGTATATAAGAAAGACTTTACCTTTTTCTTAAAGATGTTATGTTGATTAGGCTTGCCTAATAGTTTTATGTAGCATGGAAGGTTATTATAAATTGTTATTGCAGAATAGTAATATCCTTTTTGGAACAGTTTTAAGCTATTTGCTGGTCTATGCAAATTGCCTGCATGCCTTGTATTGTGGTCATGCACAGCAAGGTTCATTGTGAAGTTATAATTATCTGTAAGGTAGCTCAAGAGAGAACATACGTATTCACCAGTGAGAGTAAGAATGTTTTGGGTTTTGAACTAGGGTCTACAGGAATGATGGGACCCAACACCACAGATAATACCAATGGCCTTTTTTTGTAATATAAATATTTGCCTCCTATGTGCCGAATTACCCCAGAACATTATTCCATATCACAACTGGGAGTGAAAGTAGGCAAAATATGCTGTTCTTAAGGCATTTTGGTGGAGCAAATTTTTAAGTTTCTTAAGGCAAAGCAAGCCGAGCTGAGTTTTGGCAGCATGATTTTTATTTGCTTTCTCCAGTTGAACTCTCCATCTATTTGAAGCCCAAGAAATTTTGTATCAGATACCTTATTTATGGTGTAATTTTTGTTCCTGACTGTTAGTTCACTCACTTGTTTATGCTTTGTTTGGAATTGAATAAAATTGGTTTTATCATAGTTTAATGAAAGCTTATTAGCTTCAAACCAAAAGTTGAGCTGTTGGAACACTTTATTGACAGAATTTCTTAATTGCTGATGTGACTTTTCAGATATAAGTACACTGGTATCATATGCAAAAAGCACAGCTATTGAATCTTTGCTAAGATAGTATGGCAGATCATTTATAAATATTAAAAATAACAAAGTAACAAGTATAGAACCTTGTGGGACAGCTCTAGTAATAATACCTGGTTCTGAATCACAACCATTGATTCTGGTTTTCTGGATCCTATTTGTTAAGTAAGATCTGAACCATTTTATAGTGATATCACTGAAGCCATAAACTTTTAACTTTTGCAGCAAGAGGTTGTGATCTATGCTGTCAAATGCCTTAGCTAAGTCACAAAATATTCCTAATGGTGGTTCCTTTTTATCCAAGGCTGTTAATACTTCAGAAGTGAGCATGTATATTGCATTTTCTGTTGACATTTTTTCCTAAATCCGAACTGGGATACTGAGAGAATGTTGTTGAACTCCAAGTATTTTATAATCCGATTATATACTGCTTTTTGCATTACTTTAGAAGCGGCTGTCAAAAGAGAGATGGGCCTATAATTGGAAGCCAGGCTTTTGTCTCCTTTCTTGTATAAAGGCTTAATAATTATGTGTTTAATTTTTTTTCAGAAATATCCCTGACATAAGGGAATGACTGCATATATGACTAAGATGCTTGCTTAACTCTTCTGTGCAATATTTTAACAATTTGGTACTTATCTCATCCCATCCCATCCATGGGAGGTTTTGCTTTTCAATGAGCTAATAATATTTTCTATTTCTCTTGGTGATGTGGAGTCCATCTTAAATTTACAATTAATTTTGAGATGTGCCTTTTTTAGCATTTTAAGTGCAGCTGGGTTTGGGTCAGATCTGTTTATTTTGCTATTTGCTACATTAAGGAAATATGTGTTAAAGGCATTAGCGATGGTGGAGCAATTACTGCCTTCTTTGTTTTCAGTAGTTATGTGAGTAATATTATTATTTGAATTAATTCTCCCTGTTTCAGTTTTTATTATATTCCACATTGTTTTAATTTTATTACTGCAATCATCAATGGCTAGTGAGTAATACTTTCTTTTAGCTTCATTAATTACTCTTTTAAGTATTTTACAATATGTTTTGTAGTGTGCTTTAATGTTTGAATCATTACTTGTGCGATATAGTAAGAACAAATTTCTTTTATTTGCACAGGACTTCCTTATACCTGAAGTAATCCAGGGTTTGATCTTTGTTACCTGCGATGAGGTTATTGTTTTCTTAGGAAAAATAGCATCAAATGCATAATAGCACTGTTTTAAGGAATTCATCAAATTTGTCCCCCTCAGGGGCTCACCTTATGTGAGTACGGGTTTTTGGCGCACCCGGGGGTTCCCGAGCCAATCATCGCCACATTCATCCCCTCACCCCCATCCGGTCGAGGTGGGTTCTTCTCGTGACCGGTGGACACAAGGTAGGCTCTCGTGCGTTCTTTGCATCACATCCCCTCAGGGGCTCACCTTATGTGAGTACGGGTTTTTGGCGCACCCGGGGGTTCCCGAGCCAATCATCGCCACATTCATCCCCTCACCACCATCCGGTCGAGGTGGGTTCTTCAAGTGACCGGTGGACCCAAGGTAGGCTCTCGTGCGTTCTTTGCATTCCATTCATACCGCACCTCACCATCGTTTCTTTCTTCCCTTATCACTTTCCGGCCATTTCGCACCACGACATTCGCATATCTCTCTTTTTCTTCCCCGCCGGCCTACCTTGCGTGCGAAACGCCCACACAGTTTTAGTTTATTTTATCTTTTTATTTAAATCCTCCGTGGACACAGCCTGACGGATACCCGCGCACCGCGTGCGCAGCTGGGTGAGTGGGTAATGGCGTCATCCCCACCACCCGGGGTCGTCATGTAGGGTTTGTGTTCGTATCCGCTGTTCAACTGCAGTCCCGCGGGGGGGCCATTGCATGAGCTGCTGACTTCTGACGGCGATTGGGTCCCTCTGTCTATGTTCTGGGAGGTGTGACCCTGGGGTGAGTCTGGTATAGATAGGCCACTCACCCAAGCCGGGGTAACGCCCGAGAAGTCAGAGCCCGAGGTCGGAGACGGTTGCAATGGTGGAGGATTTATTTCGCTATGGAGCACCCTTCCTGCATTACTACTAACAGGCGCCGAAAAGTTTATGTAACAGAAGTGACACCACAGACAACCGGTTGTTACTTGGTCATTTCACGAACCGAAGAAGGACAAAGCTTTGAGAAGGTGAACCCTTTCATTATTCAAAAGGGCATTGATGCAATTGCTGGTGCGGTTCAGTCCTGCACTCGTCTACGGAATGGTTCCTTATTAGCCCAAACGAAATCCGATCAGCAAAGTAAGACCTTGTTCCGCGCTACGCTTCTCCACGGCTATCCCATCCGTGTGGAGAAGCACCGCACATTGAATTCCTGTCGAGGCGTTATTACCACCCATAGCCTCGATGGTATATCGGACGAGGTCCTGGTAGAATATCTTGCAGACCAGAAGGTGACAGCGGTCCATCGAGCGCAGGCCAAACGCGACGGCGTATTGGTACCCACTCGTACCCTGTTTATTACATTTGATGGCGTCGATCTGCCCACGAGCATTTCCGCAGGGTACGAACGGATTTCTGTGAGGCCTTATATTCCTAGACCTCTGCGTTGTTTTAAATGCCAACGTTTTGGGCATACGCAAGTCTCATGTAAGAGTGCCGTTAACATCTGTGCAACATGTAGCCAGCCCTCACACGAAGGTACCTGTTCAACAGCCCCCGTCTGCGTTAATTGTAAAGGGTCTCATTCTGCTTCGTTTGCCGACTGTCCGCGGTACTTGGACGAGAAGGCGATCCAGGAGATCCGGGTAAAGGAAAAACTCTCCTTCGCCGAAGCCCGGAGGCGTTTCCATGCGCGCCAACCTTCACTCCTGCGATCTGGTACATTTAGTTCTGTTGTTGCCTCGCCAGTACCACGAGTAGATGCCGAAACTCAGACCTGGACCTTGACTGGATTAACCGCCACTACCATCCGGCCGTCTATTAAGGCTACAGTTACCAAGCCGTATAAACCTGGTCCGAAGTCAATGAAGTCGCAAGCCGTTGAAAAGAAGCCCAAGCAGAAACTTCGTAGGGAAGATTTTTTGAAAGATCCTCCGCGTGCGCCCCCTCAGGGGCTCACCTTATGTGAGTACGGGTTTTTGGCGCACCCGGGGGTTCCCGAGCCAATCATCGCCACATTCATCCCCTCACCCCCATCCGGTCGCGGTGGGTTCTTCAAGTGACCGGTGGACCCAAGGTAGGCTCTCGTGCGTTCTTTACATTCCATTCATACCGCACCTCACCGTCGTTTCTTTCTTCCCTTATCAGTTTCCGGCCATTTCGCACCACGACATTCGCATATCTCTCTTTTTCTTCCCCGCCGGCCTACCTTGCGTGCGAAACGCCCACACAGTTTTAGTTTCTTTTATCTTTTTATTTAAATCCTCCGTGGACACAGCCTGACGGATACCCGCGCACCGCGTGCGCAGCTGGGTGAGTGGGTAATGGCGTCATCCCCACCACCCGGGGTCGTCATGTAGGGTTGTTGTTCGTATCCGCTGTTCAACTGCAGTCCCGCGGGGGGGCCATTGCATGAGCTGCTGGCTTCCGACGGCGATTGGGTCCCTCTGTCTATGTTCTGGGAGGTGTGACCCTGGGGTGAGTCTGGTATAGATAGGCCACTCACCCAAGCCGGGGTAACGCCCGGGAAGTCAGAGCCCGAGGTCGGAGACGGTTGCAATGGTGGAGGATTTTTTTCGCTATGGAGCACCCTTTCTCCATTGTTAACAACAAGCGCCGCAAAGTTTTAGTAACAGAAGTAGCACTGCCAACAGCTGGTTGTTACTTAGTGATTACCCGTACAGAGGAGGGACAATCATTCGAGAAGGTGAACCCTTTTATTATCCAGAAGGGCATTGACTCAATTGCTGGTCCGGTTCTTTCCTGCACTCGGCTTCGTAATGGTTCGTTGCTAGTTCAAAGCAAATCCGAGGCACAAAGTAAGTCCTTGTTGAGCGCCACGCTTCTCCACGGTTATCCTATCCGTGTTGAGAAGCACCGCACCTTGAATTCTTGTAGAGGCGTTGTCACCACGCATAGCCTCGATGGTATCTCTGACGAAGACCTGGTGGAATATCTTGCAGACCAGAGGGTGACATCGGTTCATCGAGTGCAGGCCAGGCGCGACGGCGTGTTGGTACCCACTCGTACCCTGTTTATTACATTTGATGGCGTCGATCTGCCCACGAGCATTTCCGCAGGGTACGAACGGATTTCTGTGAGGCCTTATATTCCTAGACCTCTGCGTTGTTTTAAATGCCAACGTTTTGGGCATACGCAAGTCTCATGTAAGAGTGCCGTTAACATCTGTGCAACCTGTAGCCAGCCCTCACACGAAGGTACCTGTTCAACAGCCCCCGTCTGCGTTAATTGTAAAGGGTCTCATTCTGCTTCGTTTGCCGACTGTCCGCGGTACTTGGACGAGAAGGCGATCCAGGAGATCCGGGTAAAGGAAAAACTCTCCTTCGCTGAAGCCCGGAGGCGTTACCATGCGCGCCAACCTTCACTCCTGCGATCTGGCACATTTAGTTCTGTTGTTGCCTCGCCAGTACCACGCGTAGATGCCGAAACTCAGACCTGGACCTTGACTGGATTAACCGCCACTACCATCCGGCCGTCTATTAAGGCTACAGTTACCAAGCCGTATAAACCTGGTCCCAAGTCAATGAAGTCGCAAGCCGTTGAAAAGAAGCCCAAGCAGAAACTACGTAGGGAAGATTTTTTGAAAGACCCTCCGCGTGCGCGCGGTAAGTAAAGTTCACCTTCTCCTCCTCGGAGGTCGCTGTCCCAGGAAGGTCCTGGGACAAGCCGCGCTCAGCGGCACCCTTCACCCATCGCCACCCAGAACCGATTCACGGCGCTTGAATCGGTTTCTGGCACGGAGCGCGTGGGCCCTCCCTCCGAGGAAGCTATGGAGTCTGACCAACTCCATACAAAAAGCCCGAGCCCAAAGGTTAAACAAAAGGTAATTTTAAGCCGCCCTTCTAAATAGACAGTTTATCCCCTTATTTTTAATGGCTATCCTGACCTGGAATGTACGTGGTGTACGATCGCATAGGGCGGAACTGCAGCTTTTATTGCGTTCCCATTCACCTATGGTCGTATGTTTGCAGGAGACTAAGCTTCGCCCTCACGATCCTTTTGATCTCCGAGGATATACTCCGGTTCGCTACGACCTTGAACCGGAGGAGGGTACTCCTGCTCATGGTGGTGTCATGATTTTGGTGCGTAATGACGTTCATTTTACACCTGTCACACTTACATCTGACTTGCAAGCTGTTGCCGTTCGCCTTCACTTACCCGGCTTTTTGTTTTCTGTTTGCTCTGTGTATACACCTCCATCGTCTCCCCTCGCTCCCGCGGACATTCGATCTCTCCTGTCCGCTCTCCCAACACCATTTCTTCTGTTGGGAGATTTTAATGCCCATCACCCACTATGGGGTTCGCCAAGGGCTTGTGCGAGGGGAACTCTTCTTTCCGACATTTTTTATCAGTTCAATCTTTCCATCCTCAATACAGGTGCACCTACTTTTATTTCTGATTCTTCTGGTACATTTTCTCACCTGGACCCCTCAGGGGCTCACCTTATGTGAGTACGGGTTTTTGGCGCACCCGGGGGTTCCCGAGCCATTCATCGCCATATTCATCCCCTCACCCCCATCCGGTCGAGGTGGGTTCTTCAAGTGACCGGTGGACCCAAGGTAGGCTCTCGTGCGTTCTTTGCATTCCATTCATACCGCACCTCACCATCGTTTCTTTCTTCCCTTATCACTTTCCGGCCATTTCGCACCACGACATTCGCATATCTCTTTTTCTTCCCCGCCGGCCTACCTTGCGTGCGAAACGCCCACACAGTTTTAGTTTCTTTTATCTTTTTATTTAAATCCTCCGTGGACACAGCCTGACGGATACCCGCGCACCGCGTGCGCAGCTGGGTGAGTGGGTAATGGCGTCATCCCCACCACCCGGGGTCGTCATGTAGGGTTTGTGTTCGTATCCGCTGTTCAACTGCAGTCCCGCGGGGGGGCCATTGCATGAGCTGCTGACTTCTGACGGCGATTGGGTCCCTCTGTCTATGTTCTGGGAGGTGTGACCCTGGGGTGAGTCTGGTATAGATAGGCCACTCACCCAAGCCGGGGTAACGCCCGAGAAGTCAGAGCCCGAGGTCGGAGACGGTTGCAATGGTGGAGGATTTTTTTCGCTATGGAGCACCCTTTCTCCATTATTAACAACAAGCGCCGAAAAGTCATTGTAACAGAAGTAGCACCGCCGTCATCTGGTTGTTACTTGGTCATTTCGAGAACAGAAGAAGGACAAAACTTTGAGAAGGTGAACCCTTTCATCATACAAAAGGGGATTGATGCAATTGCTGGTGCGGTTCAGTCCTGCACTCGTTTACGGAATGGTTCCTTATTAGTCCAAACGAAATCCGATCAGCAAAGTAAGACCTTGTTGCGCGCTACGCTTCTCCACGGCTATCCCATCCGTGTGGAGAAGCACCGCACATTGAATTCCTGTCGAGGCGTTATTACCACCCATAGCCTCGATGGTATATCGGACGAGGACCTGGTAGAATATCTTGCAGACCAGAAGGTGACAGCGGTCCATCGAGTGCAGGCCAAACGCGACGGCGTATTGGTACCCACTCGTACCCTGTTTGTTACATTTGATGGCGTCGATCTGCCCACGAGCATCTCCGCAGGGTACGAACGAATTTCTGTGAGGCCTTATATTCCTAGACCTCTGCGTTGTTTTAAATGCCAACGTTTTGGGCATACGCAAGTCTCATGTAAGAGTGCCGTTAACATCTGTGCAACATGTAGCCAGCCCTCACACGAAGGTACCTGTTCAACAGCCCCCGTCTGCGTTAATTGTAAAGGGTCTCATTCTGCTTCGTTTGCCGACTGTCCGCGGTACTTGGACGAGAAGGCGATCCAGGAGATCCGGGTAAAGGAAAAACTCTCCTTCGCTGAAGCCCGGAGGCGTTACCATGCGCGCCAACCATCACTCCTGCGATCTGGCACATTTAGTTCTGTTGTTGCCTCGCCGGTACCACGAGTAGATGCCGAAACTCAGACCTGGACCTTGACTGGATTAACCGCCACTACCATCCGGCCGTCTATTAAGGCTACAGTTACCAAGCCGTATAAACCTGGTCCCAAGTCAATGAAGTAGCAAGCCGTTGAAAAGAAGCCCAAGCAGAAACTTCGTAGGGAAGATTTTTTGAAAGACCCTCCGCGTGCGCGCGGTAACAAAAGTTCACCTTCTCCTCCTCGGAGGTCGCTGTCCCAGGATGGTCCTGGGACAAGCCGCGCTCAGCGGCACCCTTCACCCATCGCCACCCAGAACCGATTCACGGCGCTTGAATCGGTTTCTGGCACTGAGCGCGTGGGCCCTCCCTCCGAGGAAGCTATGGAGTCTGACCAACTCCATACAAAAAGCCCGAGCCCAAAAGTTAAACAAAAGGTAATTTTAAGCCGCCCTTCTAAATAGAAAGTTTATCCCCTTATTCTTAATGGCTATCCTGACCTGGAATGTACGTGGTGTACGATCGCATAGGGCGGAACTGCAACTTTTATTGCGTTCCCATTCGCCTATGGTCGTCTGTTTGCAGGAGACTAAGCTTCGCCCTCACGATCCTTTTGATCTCCGAGGATATACTCCGGTTCGCTACGACCTTGAACCGGAGGAGGGTACTCCTGCTCATGGAGGTGTCATGTTGTTAGTGCGTAACGACGTTCATTTTACACCTGTCACACTTACATCCGACTTGCAAGCTGTTGCCGTTCGCCTTCACTTACCCGGCTTTTTGTTTTCTGTTTGCTGTGTATATTCACCTCCATCGTCTCCCCTCGCTCCCGCGGACATTCGAGCTCTCCTGTCCGCTCTCCCAACACCATTTCTTCTGTTGGGAGATTTTAATGCCCATCACCCACTATGGGGTTCGCCAAGGGCTTGTGCGAGGGGAACTCTTCTTTCCGGCATTTTTTATCAGTTCAATCTTTCCATCCTCAATACAGGTGCACCTACTTTTATTTCTGATTCTTCCGGTACATTCTCTCACCTGGACCTTGCCATATGCTCAATCCAGCTTGCACGTCGTCTTCAGTGGAACGTCGTCGCTGACACCTACTCCAGCGACCATTTCCCCTGCATCGTTTCTCTTCTGTCGCACCACGTACAGCATTCCAGAGTACCTACCTGGATATTCGCAAAAGCCGACTGGAGCTTGTATTCCAGCATCGTGCATTTTGACGACCAGCCCTTCTCCGACATTAATCAACTAGTGCAGCACCTTACGTCTATTATTTTCTCAGCCGCCGAACGTGCAATACCCCGTTCATCCTCGCAACCTCGGCGGCCACCTGTTCCGTGGTGGAACGAGGATTGTCGGGACGCCGTTCGTGCCCGTAGGACTGCCCTTAGGGTGTTTCGGCGCCACCCTACACTTGATAATTTGGTGACTTTTAAACAATGGCGCGCCAGGGCTCGTCGCATTATTCAGGATAGCAAGAAGGCATCTTGGGCTCGTTTTGTCGAGTCTTTTAATCGTTTTACGCCTTCATCCGTTGTTTGGGATAAACTTCGTCGCTTCTCAGGTAAAGTGTCACATTGTACTGTTTCTGGCCTTCAGGTTTCTAATGCCACCATAGTGGATCCGGCTGCCATCGCTAACACTCTGGGTTCTGCCTTTGAGGCGGTTTCCAGTTCAGACCATTATTCCGCCGGCTTTCGCTCTATTAAGGACCGGCAGGATTCCGCATCATATACTTTTCGGTCTGCTAATGATGAATGCTATAACGAACTATTCACAATGAGGGAGCTGGAGCATGCTCTTCATTGCTCTCGGCACTCCGCTCCTGGGCCGGACGGCATTCATGTGCTGATGTTAAAGAACCTTTCAGCCGACAGTAAACTCTTTCTCTTACAGGTCTATAACCGTATTTGGCAGGACGGCATTTTTCCTTCCGTTTGGCGCGAAGCCACCATTGTCCCTATACTTAAGCCTGGGAAGGATCGCCAACTACCTTCCAGCTACCGCCCTATCTCCCTCACCAGTTGCATTTGCAAGGTGATGGAGCGCATGATCAACGGGCGGTTGACATGGTGGCTTGAGTCTCAGAAACTTCTAGCGAACGCTCAGTGCGGGTTTCGTCGCTATCGCTCTACCGTCGACCATCTGGTGTCCTTGTCGACGCATATTATGAATCGATTTCTGAGAAAGTGTCAAACCGTGGCTGTATTTTTTGACCTGGAGAAAGCTTATGACACTTGTTGGAGGGGCGGCATTTTACGTACACTTCACGCATGGAATATCCGCGGTCGTCTTCCCATATTTCTTAGGGAGTTCATGACGGACCGCGTCTTTCGTGTACGTGTGGGCTCGGTTTTATCTCGCCGTTTTATTCAAGAGAACGGAGTACCGCAGGGCTCTGTACTCAGTGTCACACTTTTTGCGATTGCTATCAACCCCATTGTTGATTGTATTCCACCTGGCATTTCATCGTCCCTTTTTGTTGACGATTTCGCTATTTATTGCAGTTCACGGCGGACCTGTCTACTCGAACGCCGTCTCCAGAGCTGTATCGACCGTCTCTACACCTGGAGTAACGCCAACGGCTTTAATTTCTCCGCCGAGAAATCCGTCTGCATCAACTTCTGGCGCCGGAAGTATTTCCCTCCGCCCTCTCTCCATCTTGGGCCAGGGATACTTCCGTTTGCAGACGAGGCGAAATTTTTGGGGTTGATTTTTGATAGGAAGTTGTGTTGGACCTCGCACGTTTCCTTTTTAAAAGCAAAGTGTGACCGTTCTCTTAATATTTTACGTGTTTTAAGTGGCACATCCTGGGGAGCTGATCGGACCGTCCTTCTTCGCCTTTATCGCTCTTTGGTCCGATCCAAACTTGATTACGGGTGTATTGTTTATTCGTCGGCACGTCCATCTGTGTTACGTCGTTTGAATCCCATTCATCATCGTGGTATTAGAGTCGCTACAGGGGCCTTTCCAACTAGCCCCGTGCCCAGTCTTTACGCTGAGGCTGCAGAGCCTCCGCTGTCTTTCAGGCGTGAGATGCTCTTATGTAGCTATGCCTGTCGACTCTCCAGCTTGCCTGACCACCCGTCCTTCGCGGCATTTTACGAGGATTCACTTGACCGGCAATATTTAGTTAGCTCCTCTGCTTTGCTCCCTCCAGGGGTTCGATTTCGACTGCTACTTCGGCATTTGGACGTTCCGCCATCGCCGGCCCTTACCCGAGGGGAAACGCGTTTTCCTCCATGGTCGCGCGCTGAGGCCCACATCCAACTTGGGCTGACGTCGATGCCGAAAAATGCGACCCCTGCTTCTGTTCTTAGATCCGCCTTTTTAGAACTACAGGCGCAGTTCGGGGACTGTCATTTTATATATACTGATGGGTCTAAGACTGATGTTGGAGTAGGATGTGCCTTTGTTTTTGGTGTACAGAGTTTTACTTTTCGTTTACCTCGACAATGTTCAATTTTTACCGCCGAACTTTTTAGCATTTATCAATCTGTTTTATTCATTCAGCGGCACGACTTACGGCACTGTTTTATTTGTACGGACTCTCTGAGTGCCCTTCAGGCTATTCATGCGCTGTACAATTACCACCCACTCGTACAGCGCATACATGACCTGCTCCACTCGCTCGGTGTTTCTGGCATCAGCGTCTCCTTCATGTGGATTCCAGCTCATGTGGGCATCTCAGGTAACGAGTCTGCCGACGCCGCTGCGAAATCGGCGATTTTATTACCCAGATTTTTTACTTCTGTTGTTCCCTCGTCAGATTCGTATGTTATTTTACGTCGCCGCATCCTCTCGCGCTGGCGCGATGAGTGGACGGCCCTCCGGGGGAACAAGTTGCGGGAGGTTAAGCCTTTCCCGTTGATCTGGGGTACCTCTTCTCGTTCTTGTCGTCGGGAAGAGGTAATTTTAGCTCGTCTACGGATTGGACATTGTGTTTTTAGTCATAGGTATTTGCTCAGTGGTGACCCCGCACCACTCTGTGGGCAGTGTGACGTGCCCTTAACGGTGCGTCACATTTTAACAGAGTGTCAGGTTTTAGCTGCATTGCGTGCTCAAGTGGGCTTGCCTGTTGGCCTAGCCAACGTTTTGGCCGACGACACGCGTGCTGTAGAATGTGTTTTACGTTTTATTCACGACAGTGATTTTAATCTGCGCATTTAATGCGTTGGGCGTCTGTTAGCTTGGTACTTTTATTCTGTCTGTTTTTTATGGGAACTCTTATCCCCAGTGGACATATGGCGCTCATGTCCCTCGCATTCTACAGTTTCTGACACGTTTTAATCCTTTACTGCCTATGCTTTTAGTGTGTTGGTTTTCAGACGTTTGTCTTGTTCTTTTTATTGTTGTTATTGTTATTATTGTTATTGTTGTTATTGTTATTATTGTTTTATTGTTATATTTGTTATTATTATATTGTTAGTTTTAACCTTTTGAACATCGCGGGTTTGTGTCCCGTTTTTAACTATGCGGTTCTTTTACCCATTTTATATTTTGACCTTATCTTTTATACACTGTAAGGGCGCTGATGACCATAGCAGTTTAGCGCCCTTAAACCGCATATCATCATCATCATCAATTCTCACCTGGACCTTGCAATTTGCTCACTCCAGCTTGCACGTCGTCTTCAGTGGAACGTCGTCGCTGACACCTACTCCAGCGACCATTACCCCTGCATCGTTTCTCTTCTGTCGCACCACGTACAGCATTCCAGAGTACCTACCTGGATATTCGCAAAAGCCGACTGGAGCTTGTATTCCAGCCTCGTGCATTTTGACGACCAGCCCTTCTCCGACATTCACCAACTAGTGCAGCACCTTACGTCTGTTATTTTCTCTGCCGCCGAACGCGCAATACCCCGTTCATCCTCCCAACCTCGGCGGCCACCTGTTCCGTGGTGGAACGAGGATTGTCGGGACGCCGTTCGTGCCCGTAGGACTGCACTTAGGGTGTTTCGGCGCCACCCTACACTTGATAATTTGGTGACTTTTAAACAATCGCGCGCCAGGGCTCGTCGCATTATTCAGGATAGCAAGAAGGCATCTTGGGCTCGTTTTGTCGAGTCTTTTAATCGTTTTACGCCTTCATCCGTTGTTTGGGATAAACTTCGTCGCTTCTCAGGTAAAGTGTCACATTGTACTGTTTCTGGCCTTCAGGTTTCTAATGCCACCATAGTGGATCCGGCTGCCATCGCTAACACTCTGGGTTCTGCCTTTGAGGCGGTTTCCAGTTCAGACCATTATTCCGCCGGCTTTCGCTCTATTAAAGACCGGCAGGATTCCGCATCATATACTTTTCGGTCTGTTAATGATGAATGCTATAACGAACTATTTACAATGAGGGAGCTGGAGCATGCTCTTCATTGCTCTCGGCACTCCGCTCCCGGGCCGGACCCCCTCAGGGGCTCACCTTATGTGAGTACGGGTTTTTGGCGCACCCGGGGGTTCCCGAGCCAATCATCGCCACCTTCATCCCCTCACCCCCATCCGGTCGACGTGGGTTCTTCTCGTGACCGGTGGACCCAAGGTAGGCTCTCGTGCGTTCTTTTCATTCCATCCATACCGCACCTCACCATCGTTTCTTTCTTCGCTTATCACTTTCCGGCCATTTCGCACCACGACATTCGCATATCTCTCTTTTTCTTCCCCGCCGGCCTACCTTGCGTGCGAAACGCCCACACAGTTTTAGTTTCTTTTATCTTTTTATTTCAATCCTCCGTGGACACAGCCTGACGGATACCCGCGCACCGCGTGCGCAGCTGGGTGAGTGGGTAATGGCGTCATCCCCACCACCCGGGGTCGTCATGTAGGGTTTGTGTTCGTATCCGCTGTTCAACTGCAGTCCCGCGGGGGGGCCATTGCATGAGCTGCTGACTTCTGACGGCGATTGGGTCCCTCTGTCTATGTTCTGGGAGGTGTGACCCTGGGGTGAGTCTGGTATAGATAGGCCACTCACCCAAGCCGGGGTAACGCCCGAGAAGTCAGAGCCCGAGGTCGGAGACGGTTGCAATGGTGGAGGATTTATTTCGCTATGGAGCACCCTTCCTCCATTAATACTAACAAGCGCCGAAAAGTTTATGTAACAGAAGTGACACCACCGACAACTGGTTGTTACTTGGTCATTTCACGAACCGAAGAAGGACAAAGCTTTGAGAAGGTGAACCCTTTCATCATTCAAAAGGGCATTGATGCAATTGCTGGTGCTGTTCAGTCCTGCACTCGTCTACGGAATGGTTCCTTATTAGCCCAAACGAAATCCGATCAGCAAAGTAAGACCTTGTTGCGCGCTACGCTTCTCCACGGCTATCCCATCCGTGTGGAGAAGCACCGCACATTGAACTCCTGTCGAGGGGTTATTACCACCCATAGCCTCGATGGTATATCGGACGAGGACCTGGTAGAATATCTTGCAGACCAGAAGGTGACAGCGGTCCATCGAGTGCAGGCCAAACGCGACGGCGTATTGGTACCCACTCGTACCCTGTTTCTTACATTTGATGGCGTCGATCTGCCCACGAGCATTTCCGCAGGGTACGAACGGATTTCTGTGAGGCCTTATATTCCTAGACCTCTGCGTTGTTTTAAATGCCAACGTTTTGGGCATACGCAAGTCTCCTGTAAGAGTGCCGTTAACATCTGTGCAACATGTAGCCAGCCCTCACACGAAGGTACCTGTTCAACAGCCCCCGTCTGCGTTAATTGTAAAGGGTCACATTCTGCTTCGTTTGCCGACTGTCCGCGGTATTTGGACGAGAAGGCGATCCAGGAGATCCGGGTAAAGGAAAAACTCTCCTTCGCTGAAGCCCGGAGGCGTTTCCATGCGCGCCAACCTTCACTCCTGCGATCTGGCACATTTAGTTCTGTTGTTGCCTCGCCAGTACCACGAGTAGATGCCGAAACTCAGACCTGGACCTTGACTGGATTAACCGCCACTACCATCCGGCCGTCTATTAAGGCTACAGTTACCAAGCCGTATAAACCTGGTCCCAAGTCAATGAAGTCGCAAGCCGTTGAAAAGAAGCCCAAGCAGAAACTTCGTAGGGAAGATTTTTTAAAAGACCCTCCGCGTGCGCGCGGTAACAAAGGTTCACCTTCTCCTCCTCGGAGGTCGCAGTCCCAGGATGGTCCTGGGACAAGCCGCGCTCAGCGGCACCCTTCACCCATCGCCACCCAGAACCGATTCACGGCGCTTGAATCGGTTTCTGGCACTGAGCGCGTGGGCCCTCCCTCCGAGGAAGCTATGGAGTCTGACCAACTCCATACAAAAAGCCCGAGCCCAAAGGTTAAACAAAAGGTAATTTTAAGCCGCCCTTCTAAATAGACAGTTTATCCCCTTATTCTTAATGGCTATCCTGACCTGGAATGTACGTGGTGTACGATCGCATAGGGCGGAACTGCAACTTTTATTGCGTTCCCATTCGCCTATGGTCGTATGTTTGCAGGAGACTAAGCTTCGCCCTCACGATCCTTTTGATCTCCGAGGATATACTCCGGTTCGCTACGACCTTGAACCGGAGGAGGGTACTCCTGCTCATGGTGGTGTCATGATTTTGGTGCGTAATGACGTTCATTTTCAAACTATCACACTTACGTCCGACTTGCAAGCTGTTGCCATTAGACTGCAGTTACCCGGTTTTTTCTTTTCTGTTTGTTCTGTGTATACACCTCCATCGTCTCCCCTCGCTCCCGCGGACATTCGATCTCTCCTGTCCGCTCTCCCAACACCATTTCTTCTGTTGGGAGATTTTAATGCCCATCACCCACTATGGGGTTCTCCAAGGGCTTGTGCGAGGGGAACTCTTCTTTCCGACCTTTTTTATCAGTTCAATCTTTCCATCCTCAATACAGGTGCACCTACTTTCATTTCTGATTCTTCTGGTACATTTTCTCACCTGGACCTTGCCATCTGCTCACTCCAGCTTGCACGTCGTCTTCAGTGGAACGTCGTCGCTGACACCTACTCCAGCGACCATTACCCCTGCATCGTTTCTCTTCTGTCGCACCACGTACAGCATTCCAGAGTACCTACCTGGATATTCGCAAAAGCCGACTGGAGCTTGTATTCCAGCCTCGTGCATTTTGACGACCAGCCCTTCTGCGACATTAATCAACTAGTGCAGCACCTTACGTCTATTATTTTCTCAGCCGCCGAACGTGCAATACCCCGTTCATCCTCCCAACCTCGGCGGCCACCTGTTCCGTGGTGGAACGAGGATTGTCGGGACGCCGTTCGTGCCCGTAGGACTGCCCTTAGGGTGTTTCGGCGCCACCCTACACTTGATAATTTGGTGACTTTTAAACAATCGCGCGCCAAGGCTCGTCGCATTATTCAGGATAGCAAGAAGGCATCTTGGGCTCGTTTTGTCGAGTCTTTTAATCGTTTTACGCCTTCATCCGTTGTTTGGGATAAACTTCGTCGCTTCTCAGGTAAAGTGTCACATTGTACTGTTTCTGGGCTTCAGGTTTCTAATGCCACCATAGTGGATCCGGCTGCCATCGCTAACACTCTGGGTGCTGCCTTTGAGGCGGTTTCCAGTTCCGACCATTATTCCGCCGGCTTTCGCTCTATTAAAGACCGGCAGGATTCCGCATCATATACTTTTCGGTCTGTTAATGATGAATGCTATAACGAACTATACACAATGAGGGAGCTGGAGCGTGCTCTTCGTTGCTCTCGGCACTCCGCTCCCGGGCCGGACGGCATTCATGTCCTGATGTTAAAGAACCTTTCAGCCGACAGTAAACTATTTCTCTTACAGGTCTATAACCGTATTTGGCAAGACGGCATTTTTCCTTCCGTTTGGCGCGAAGCCACCATTGTCCCTATACTTAAGCCTGGGAAGGATCGCCAACTAGCTTCCAGCTACCGCCCTATCTCCCTCACCAGTTGCATTTGTAAGGTGATGGAGCGCATGATCAACGGGCGGTTGACATGGTGGCTTGAGTCTCAGAAACTTCTAGCGAACGCTCAGTGCGGGTTTCGTCGCTATCGCTCTACCGTCGACCATCTGGTGTCCTTGTCGACGCATATTATGAATGGATTTCTGAGAAAGTGTCAAACCGTGGCTGTATTTTTTGACCTGGAGAAAGCTTATGACACTTGTTGGAGGGGCGGCATTTTACGTACACTTCACGTTTGGAATATCCGCGGTCGTCTTCCCATATTTCTTCGGGAGTTTATGACGGACCGCGTCTTTCGTGTACGTGTGGGCTCGGTTTTATCTCGTCGTTTTATTCAAGAGAACGGAGTACCGCAGGGCTCTGTACTCAGTGTCACACTTTTTGCGATTGCTATCAACCCCATTGTTGATTGTATTCCACCTGGCATTTCCTCGTCCCTTTTTGTTGACGATTTCGCTATTTATTGCAGTTCACGGCGGACCTGTCTACTCGAACGCCGTCTCCAGAGCTGTATCGACCGTCTCTACGCCTGGAGTAACGCCAACGGCTTTAATTTCTCCGCCGAGAAATCCGTCTGCATCAACTTCTGGCGCCGGAAGTATTTCCCTCCGCCCTCTCTCCATCTTGGGCCAGGGATACTTCCGTTTGCAGACGAGGCGAAATTTTTGGGGTTGATTTTTGATAGGAAGTTGTGTTGGACCTCGCACGTTTCCTTTTTAAAGGCAAAGTGTGACCGTTCTCTTAATATTTTACGTGTTCTAAGTGGCACATCCTGGGGAGCTGATCGGACCGTCCTTCTTCGCCTTTATCGCTCTTTGGTCCGATCCAAGCTTGATTACGGGTGTATTGTTTATTCGTCGGCACGTCCATCTGTGTTACGTCGATTGAATGCCATTCACCATCGTGGCATAAGAGTCGCTACAGGGGCCTTTCCAACTAGCCCTGTACCCAGTCTGTACGCAGAAGCTGCAGAGCCTCCGCTGTCCTTCCGGCGTGAGATGCTTTTGTGCAGCTATGCTTGTCGACTCTCAAGCTTGCCTAACCACCCGTCCTTCGATGTATTTTACGAGGTTTCGCTTGATCGCCAATATTTTGTTAGCTCCTCTGCATTGCTCCCTCCAGGGGTTCGATTTCGACTGCTACTTCGGCATTTGGACGTTACGCCAGCGCCGGCCCTTACCCGAGGGGAAACGCGCTTTCCTCCATGGTCGCGCGCTGAGGCCCACATCCACTTTGGGCTAACGTCGATGCCGAAGAATGAGACCCCTGCTTCAGTCCTTAGATCCGCATTTTTAGAACTTCAGGCAACATTCGGAGACTGTAATTTTATTTATACTGATGGGTCTAAGACTGCTGTTGGAGTAGGATGTGCCTTTGTTTTAGGTGCGAATAGTTTTACTTTTCGTTTACCCGGGCAATGTTCGATTTATACCGCCGAACTTTTTAGTATCTATCAATGTGTTTTATACATTCAGCGGCATGTTTTACGGCGTTGTGTTATTTGTTCGGACTCTCTGAGTGCCCTTCAGGGTATTAACGCGCTGTACTCTTACCACCCCTTCGTACAGCGCATTCATGACCTGCTCCATTCGCTGGGTGCCTCTGGCATCAGCGTCTCTTTTATGTGGATTCCAGGTCATGTGGGTATCTCAGGGAATGAGTCGGCCGACGCCGCTGCGAAATCGGCGATTTTATTACCCAGATTTTTTACTTCTGTTGTTCCCTCGTCAGATTCGTGTGTCATTTTACGTCGCCGCATCCTCTCGCGCTGGCGCGATGAGTGGACGGCCCTCCGGGGGAACTAGTTGCGGGAGGTTAAACCTCTTCCGCTAGTCTGGGCTACCTCTTCCCGTGCTTCTCGTCGGGAAGAGGTACTTTTAACACGCCTTCGTATCGGACATTGCCTTTTTAGTCATAGATACCTGTTAAGTGGTGATCCCGCACCTCTGTGTGGTCAGTGTGACGTGCCCTTAACGGTCCGTCACATTTTAACCGAGTGTCAAGTTTTAGCTCCACTGCGCGTTCGCGTGGGTCTGCCTGTTGGCCTAGCCAACGTGTTGGCAGACGACGCGCATGCTGTAGAATGTCTTTTACGTTTTATCACTGACATTGGTTTTAGCCGTCGCATTTGATGCGCTGAGCGCCTTTTAGCTGTTTGATTTTATATTGTTAGTTTAATGGGGCCCTTCTCCCCAGACATAAGGCGCTCATGTTCCTTACATTCTACAGTTCTTGACACGTTTTATTCTTTTAGTGACCATGATTTTAGTGTGTTGGTTTTTTAGATATTTGTATTGTTCTTTTGTTGTTATTGATATTGTTGTTATTGTTTTTATTGTTGTTATTGTTATTATTGTTGTTATTGTTGTTGTTATTATTGTTATTGTTATATTATTGTTATTTTAGCCTTTTTAGACATCGCGGGTTTCTGTCCCGTTTTTTAATTATGCGGTTATTTTATCCTTTTGACTTTATCTTTTATACATTGTAAGGGCGCTGATGACCTTAGTAGTTTAGCGCCCTTAAACCGCATCTCATCATCTCATCATCATCATCTGCTTCGTTTGCCGACTGTCCGCGGTATTTGGACGAGAAGGCGATCCAGGAGATCCGGGTAAAGGAAAAACTCTCCTTCGCTGAAGCCCGGAGGCGTTTCCATGCGCGCCAACCTTCACTCCTGCGATCTGGCACATTTAGTTCTGTTGTTGCCTCGCCAGTACCACGAGTAGATGCCGAAACTCAGACCTGGATCTTGACTGGATTAACCGCCACTACCATCCGGCCGTCTATTAAGGCTACAGTTACCAAGCCGTATAAACCTGGTCCCAAGTCAATGAAGTCGCAAGCCGTTGAAAAGAAGCCCAAGCAGAAACTTCGTAGGGAAGATTTTTTAAAAGACCCTCCGCGTGCGCGCGGTAACAAAGGTTCACCTTCTCCTCCTCGGAGGTCGCTGTCCCAGGATGGTCCTGGGACAAGCCGCGCTCAGCGGCACCCTTCACCCATCGCCACCCAGAACCGATTCACGGCGCTTGAATCGGTTTCTGGCACTGAGCGCGTGGGCCCTCCCTCCGAGGAAGCTATGGAGTCTGACCAACTCCATACAAAAAGCCCGAGCCCAAAGGTTAAACAAAAGGTAATTTTAAGCCGCCCTTCTAAATAGACAGTTTATCCCCTTATTCTTAATGGCTATCCTGACCTGGAATGTACGTGGTGTACGATCGCATAGGGCGGAACTGCAACTTTTATTGCGTTCCCATTCGCCCATGGTCGTATGTTTGCAGGAGACTAAGCTTCGCCCTCATGATCCTTTTGATCTCCGAGGATATACTCCGGTTCGCTACGACCTTGAACCGGAGGAGGGTACTCCTGCTCATGGTGGTGTCATGATTTTGGTGCGTAATGACGTTCATTTTCAAACTATCACACTTACGTCCGACTTGCAAGCTGTTGCCATTAGACTGCAGTTACCCGGTTTTTTCTTTTCTGTTTGTTCTGTGTATACACCTCCATCGTCTCCCCTCGCTCCCGCGGACATTCGATCTCTCCTGTCCGCTCTCCCAACACCATTTCTTCTGTTGGGAGATTTTAATGCCCATCACCCACTATGGGGTTCGCCAAGGGCTTGTGCGAGGGGAACTCTTCTTTCCGACATTATTTATCAGTTCAATCTTTCCATCCTCAATACAGGTGCACCTACTTTCATTTCTGATTCTTCTGGTACATTTTCTCACCTGGACCTTGCAATTTGCTCACTCCAGCTTGCACGTCGTCTTCAGTGGAACGTCGTCGCTGACACCTACTCCAGCGACCATTACCCCTGCATCGTTTCTCTTCTGTCGCACCACGTACAGCATTCCAGAGTACCTACCTGGATATTCGCAAAAGCCGACTGGAGCTTGTATTCCAGCCTCGTGCATTTTGACGACCAGCCCTTCTCCGACATTCACCAACTAGTGCAGCACCTTACGTCTATTATTTTCTCTGCCGCCGAACGCGCAATACCCCGTTCATCCTCTCAACCTCGGCGGCCACCTGTTCCGTGGTGGAACGAGGATTGTCGGGACGCCGTTCGTGCCCGTAGGACTGCACTTAGGGTGTTTCGGCGCCACCCTACACTTGATAATTTGGTGACTTTTAAACAATCGCGCGCCAGGGCTCGTCGCATTATTCAGCATAGCAAGAAGGCATCTTGGGCTCGTTTTGTCGAGTCTTTTAATCGTTTTACGCCTTCATCCGTTGTTTGGGATAAACTTCGTCGCTTCTCAGGTAAAGTGTCACATTGTACTGTTTCTGGCTTTCAGGTTTCTAATGCCACCATAGTGGATCCGGCTGCCATCGCTAACACTCTGGGTTCTGCCTTTGAGGCGGTTTCCAGTTCAAACCACTATTCCGCCGGCTTTCGCTCTATTAAACACCGGCAGGATTCCGCATCATATACTTTTCGGTCTGCTAATGATGAATGCTATAACGAACTATTCACAATGAGGGAGCTGGAGCACGCTCTTCATTGCTCTCGGCACTCCGCTTCCGGGCCGGACGGCATTCATGTCCTGATGTTAAAGAACCTTTCAGCCGACAGTAAACTATTTCTCTTACAGGTCTATAACCGTATTTGGCAAGACGGCATTTTTCCTTCCGTTTGGCGCGAAGCCACCATTGTCCCTATACTTAAGCCTGGGAAGGATCGCCAACTACCTTCCAGCTACCGCCCTATCTCCCTCACCAGTTGCATTTGTAAGGTGATGGAGCGCATGATCAACGGGCGGTTGAAATGGTGGCTTGAGTCTCAGAAACTTCTAGCGAACGCTCAGTGCGGGTTTCGTCGCTATCGCTCTACCGTCGACCATCTGGTGTCCTTGTCGACGCATATTATGAATGGATTTCTGAGAAAGTGTCAAACCGTGGCTGTATTTTTTGACCTGGAGAAAGCTTATGACACTTGTTGGAGGGGCGGCATTTTACGTACACTTCACGATTGGAATATCCGCGGTCGTCTTCCCATATTTCTTCGGGAGTTTATGACGGACCGCGTCTTTCGTGTACGTGTGGGCTCGGTTTTATCTCGTCGTTTTATTCAAGAGAACGGAGTACCGCAGGGCTCTGTACTCAGTGTCACACTTTTTGCGATTGCTATCAACCCCATTGTTGATTGTATTCCACCTGGCATTTCATCGTCCCTTTTTGTTGACGATTTCGCTATTTATTGCAGTTCACGGCGGACCTGTCTACTCGAACGCCGTCTCCAGAGCTGTATCGACCGTCTCTACGCCTGGAGTAACGCCAACGGCTTTAATTTCTCCGCCGAGAAGTCCGTCTGCATCAACTTCTGGCGCCGGAAGTATTTCCCTCCGCCCTCTCTCCATCTTGGGCCAGGGATACTTCCGTTTGCAGACCAGGCGAAATTTTTGGGGTTGATTTTTGATAGGAAGTTGTGTTGGACCTCGCACGTTTCCTTTTTAAAAGCAAAGTGTGACCGTTCTCTTAATCTTTTACGTGTTTTAAGTGGCACATCCTGGGGAGCTGATCGGACCGTCCTTCTTCGCCTTTATCGCTCTTTGGTCCGATCCAAACTTGATTACGGGTGTATAGTTTATTCGTCGGCACGTCCATCTGTGTTACGTCGTTTGAATCCCATTCCTCATCGTGGTATTAGAGTCGCTACAGGGGCCTTTCCAACTAGCCCCGTGCCCAGTCTTTACGCTGAGGCTGCAGAGCCTCCGCTGTCTTTCAGGCGTGAGATGCTCTTATGTAGCTATGCTTGTCGGCTCTCAAGCTTGCCTAACCACCCGTCCTTCGATGTATTTTACGAGGATTCGCTAGATCGACAATATTTCGTTAGCTCCTCTGCATTGCTCCCCCCAGGGGTTCGATTTCGACTGCTACTTCGGCATTTGGACGTTACGCCAGCGCCAGCCCTAACCCGAGGGGAAACGCGTTTTCCTCCATGGTCGCGCGCTGAGGCCCACATCCACCTTGGGCTAACGTCGATGCGGAAAAATGCGACCCCTGCTTCTGTTCTTAGATCCGCCTTTTTAGAACTACAGGCGCAGTTCGGGGACTGTCATTTTATATATACTGATGGGTCTAAGACTGATGTTGGTGTAGGATGTGCCTTTGTTTTTGGTGTACGGAGTTTTACTTTTCGTTTACCTCAACAATGTTCAATTTTTACCGCCGAACTTTTTAGCATTTATCAATCTGTTTTATTCATTCAGCGGCACGACTTACGGCACTGTTTTATTTGTACGGACTCTCTGAGTGCCCTTCAGGCTATTCATGCGCTGTACAATTACCACCCACTCGTACAGCGCATACATGACCTGCTCCACTCGCTCGGTGTCTCTGGCATCAGCGTCTCCTTCATGTGGATTCCAGGTCATGTGGGCATCTCAGGTAACGAGTCTGCCGACGCCGCTGCGAAATCGGCGATTTTATTACCCAGATTTTTTACCTCTGTAGTTCCCTCGTCAGATTCGTGTGCTCTTTTACGTCGCCGCATCCTCTCGCGCTGGCGCGATGAGTGGACGGCCCTCCGGGGGAACAAGTTGCGGGAGGTTAAGCCTCTCCCGTTAATCTGGGGTACCTCTTCTCGTTCTTCACGTCGGGAGGAGGTACTTTTAGCCCGCTTACGAATTGGACATTGTGTTTTTAGTCATAGGTATTTGCTCAGTGGTGACCCCGCACCACTCTGTGGGCAGTGTGACGTGCCCTTAACGGTGCGTCACAGTTTAACAGAGTGTCAGGTTTTAGCTGCATTGCGTGCTCGTGTAGGTCTGCCTGTTGGCTTAGCCAACGTGTTGGCAGACGACACGCATGCTGTGGAATGTGTTTTACGTTTTATTCATGACAGTGATTTTAATCTGCGCATTTAATGCGTTGAGCGTCTGTTAGCTTGGTACTTTTATTCTGTCTGTTTTTTATGGGAACTCTTATCCCCAGTGGACATATGGCGCTCATGTCCCTCGCATTCTACAGTTCCTGACACGTTTTAATCCTTTACTGCCTATGCTTTTAGTGTGTTGGTTTTCAGATATTTGTTTTGTTCTTTTTATTGTTGTTATTGTTATTATTGTTGTTATTGTTGTTATTGTTATTATTGTTATTGTTATATTTGTTATTGTTATATTGTTAGTTTTAGCCTTTTGAACATCGCGGGTTTGTGTCCCGTTTTTAACTATGCGGTTCTTTTACCTGTTTTATGTTTTGACCTTATCTTTTATACATTGTAAGGGCGCTGATGACCATAGCAGTTTAGCGCCCTTAAACCGCATATCATCATCATCATCACAGTTCCCTCGTCAGATTCGTGTGATATTTTACGTCGCCGCATCCTCTCGCGCTGCCGCGATGAGTGGACGGCCCTCCGGGGGAACAAGTTGCGGGAGGTTAAGCCTTTCCCGTTGATCTGGGTTACCACTTCTCGTTCGTTTCGTCGGGAAGACTCTTCTCGTTCGTGTCATCGGGAACAGGTAATTTTAGCTCGTTTACGGATTGGACATTGTGTTTTTAGTCATAGGTATTTGCTCAGTGGTGACCCTGCACCACTTTGTGGGCAGTGTGATGCGCCCTTAACGGTGCGTCACATTTTAACAGAGTGTCAGGTTTTAGCTGCATTGCGTGCTCGTTTGGGTTTGCCTGTTGGCCTAGCCTACGTTTTGGCAGACGACACGCGTGCTGTAGAATGTGTTTTACGTTTTATTCATGACAGTGATTTTAATCTGCGCATTTAATGCGTTGAGCGTCTTTTAGCTTAGTAATTTTATTCTGTCTGTTTTTATGGGGACGCTAATCCCCAGAGGACAAAAGGCGCTCATGTCCCTCACATTCTACAGTCCTTGACACGTTTGAATCTTTTATTGCTTATGCTTTTAGTGTGTTAGCTTTTGGCATTGTTGTATTATTGTTGTTTTAAGTACCCCTCAGGGGCTCACCTTATGTGAGTACGGGTTTTTGGCGCACCCGGGGGTTCCCGAGCCAATCATCGCCACGATCATCCCCTCACCCCCATCCTGTCGACGTGGGTTCTTCTCGTGACCGGTGGACCCAAGGTAGGCTCTCGTGCGTTGTTTGCATTCCATCCATACCGCACCTCACCATCGTTTCTTTTTTCCCTTATCACTTTCCGGCCATTTCCCACCACGACATTCGCATATCTCTCTTTTTCTTCCCCGCCGGCCTACCTTGCGTGCGAAACGCCCACACAGTTTTAGTTTCTTTTATCTTTTTATTTAAATCCTCCGTGGACACAGCCTGACGGATACCCGCGCACCGCGTGCGCAGCTGGGTGAGTGGGTAATGGCGTCATCCCCACCACCCGGGGTCGTCATGTAGGGTTGTTGTTCGTATCCGCTGTTCAACTGCAGTCCCGCGGGGGGGCCATTGCATGAGCTGCTGGCTTCCGACGGCGATTGGGTCCCTCTGTCTATGTTCTGGGAGGTGTGACCCTGGGGTGAGCTAGGTATAGATAGGTCACTCACCCAAGCCGGGGTAACGCCCGGGAAGTCAGAGCCCGAGGTCGGAGACGGTTGCAATGGTGGAGGATTTTTTTTCGCTATGGAGCACCCTTTCTCCATTATACACAACAAGCGCCGTAAAACTTTAGTAACAGAAGTAGCACCGCCAACAGCTGTTTGTTACTTAGTGATTACCCGTACAGAGGAGGGACAATCATTCGAGAAGGTGAACCCTTTTATTATCCAGAAGGGCATTGACTCAATTGCTGGTCCGGTTCTTTCCTGCACTCGGCTTCGTAATGGTTCGTTGCTAGTTCAAAGCAAATCCGAGGCACAAAGTAAGTCCTTGTTGAGCGCCACGCTTCTCCACGGTTATCCTATCCGTGTTGAGAAGCACCGCACCTTAAATTCTTGTAGAGGCGTTGTCACCACGCATAGCCTCGATGGCATCTCGGACGAGGACCTGTTCGAATATCTTGCAGACCAGAAGGTGACAGCGGTTCATCGAGTGCAGGCCAAACGCGACGCCGTATTGGTACCCACTCGTACCCTGTTTCTAACTTTTGATGGCGTCGATCTGCCCACGAGCATCTCCGCAGGGTACGAACGTATTTCTGTGAGGCCTTATATTCCCAGACCTCTGCGTTGTTTTAAGTGCCAACGTTTTGGGCATACGCAAGTCTCATGTAAGAGTGCCGTTAACATCTGTGCAACGTGTAGCCAGCCCTCACACGAAGGTGCCTGTTCAACAGCCCCCGTCTGCGTTAATTGTAAAGGGTCACATTCTGCTTCGTTTGCCGACTGTCCGCGGTATCTGGACGAGAAGGCGATCCAGGAGATCCGGGTAAAGGAGAAACTCTCCTTCGCCGAAGCCCGGGGGCGTTTCCATGCGCGCCAACCTTCACTCCTGCGATCTGGCACATTTAGTTCTGTTGTTGCCTCGCCAGTACCACGAGTAGATGCCGAAACTCAGACCTGGACCTTGACTGGATTAACCGCCACTACCATCCTGCCGTCTATTAAAGCTACTGTTACCAAGCCCTATAAACCTGGTCCAAAGTCAATGAAGTCGCAAGCCGCTGAAAAGAAGCCCAAGCAGAAACTACGTAGGGAAGATTTTTTGAAAGACCCTCCGCGTGCGCGCGGTAACAAAAGTTCACCTTCTCCTCCTCGGAGGTCGCTGTCCCAGGAAGGTCCTGGGACAAGCCGCGCACAGCGGCGCCCCTCACCCATCGCTCCTCTGCATTGCTCCCACCAGGGGTTCGCTTTCGACAGCTCCTTCGGCATTTAGACGTTCCGCCAGCGCCGGCCCTTCCACGGGGGGAAACGCGTTTTCCTCCATGGTCTCGCGCTGAGGCCCACTGTCACCTTGGGCTAACGTCGCTGCCGAAGACTGAGACCCCTGCTTCAGTCTTTAGATCGGCTTTTTTAGAAGTACGGGCTCAATTCGGAGACTTCCATTTTATCTTTACCGATGGATCTAAGACTGAAGCTGGAGTTGGATGTGCCTTTGTTTCTGGTCACTGTAGTTTTAAGTTTCGTTTACCTGGACAATGTTCAATTTTTACCGCCGAACTTTTTAGCATTTATCAATCTATTTTGTACATTCAGCGGCACGCCTTACAGCACTGTTTTATTTGTACGGACTCTCTGAGTGCCCTTCAGACTATTACTGCGCTGTACCATTACCACCCGCTTGTACAGCGCATACATGACCTGCTCCACTCGCTTGGTGTCACTGGCATAAGCGTGTCATTCATGTGGATTCCAGGTCATGTGGGCATCTCAGGTAATGAGTCTGCCGACGCCGCTGCGAAATCGCCGATTTTATTACCCAGATTTTTTACCTCTGTTGTTCCCTCGTCAGATTCGTGTGTTATTTTACGTCGCCGCATCCTCTCGCGCTGGCGCGATGAGTGGACGGCCCTCCGGGGGAACAAGTAGCGGGAGGTTAAGCCTCTCCCGTTAATCTGGGGTACCTCTTCTCGTTCTTCACGTCGGGAAGAGGTACTTTTAGCCCGTTTACGAATTGGACATTGTCGTTTTAGTCATAGTTACCTGCTCAGTGGTGATCCCGCTCCGCTGTGTCAGCAGTGTGACGTGCCCTTAACGGTGCGTCACATTTTAACTGAGTGTCAAGTTTTAGCTCTACTGCGCGTTCGCCTGGGTCTGCCTGTTGGCATAGCCAACGTTTTGGCAAACGACGCGCATGCTGTAGAATGTCTTTTACGTTTTATAAGTGACATTGATTTTATTCGTCGCATTTGATGCGCTGAGCGTCTTTTAGCTTTGTTATTTTATTCTGTATGTTTTCATAGGGACTTACTCCCCAGTGACATATGGCGCTCATGTCCCTCGCATTCTACAGTTCTTGACACGTTTTAATCTTTTATTGGCTATGCTTTTAGTGTGTTGGTTTTTCAGATATATTTATTGTTATTATTGTTGTTATTGTTATTCTTGTTGTTATTTTTATTATTGTTGTTATTGTTATTGTTATTGTTATTCTATTGTTAGTTTTAACTTTTTGGACATCGCGGGCTGTGTCCCGTTTTTTAATTATGCGGTTTTTTTACCTTTTATATTTTGACCTTATATTTTACACATTGTAAGGGCGCTGATGACCCTAGCAGTTTTGCGCCCTTAAACCGCATATCATCATCATCATCATGTTTTAAGTTTTTGGACATCGCGGGTTTTTGTCCCGTTTTTTAATTATGTGGTTCTTTTATATTTTTGACTTTCTATTTTATACATTGTAAGGGCGCTGATGACCTTAGCAGTTTAGCGCCCTTAAACCGCATCTCATCATCATCATCATTGAACTCCATTTTATATAGTGCTCCAATTTGAGTGTGCCTTGCCGTTACTACTCTTTAAAATTACCTTCTGTTTACAGTTGTTAAGATAAGATTGGAACAATTTTATTGTTATGTTATCTACACCATAAAATTCTAACGCTTTTAATAGTATTTTGCGGTTTACACAGTTGAACGACTTTGAGTCATCACATACGATCACAGAGGTGGAATGTTCCTCATCCAGTCCTTGGGATGTCATTCATGAGAATCATTAGTGCTGATATTGTTGAATAATTTTCTCTCAATCCATGCTGCAAGTCAGTTAGTTTACTATAATGATTTAATTAAGCAATTAATTGAGAGTGTACAATTTTTTAAAAAATTATTGCAAATGTGGAAGTATAGAGATAGGCCTAAAATTTTTAAATTTGTTACCACCTCCTTTGTGAATAGGCCTCACAAGTGCATATTTCATCCTTTCTGGAAAAATGCCATTGACTGGTTAATTATTTGGCTGGGTGGCTCACTAATTTCATGCTCAATTTCTTTAATTAGAAGTGAAGACATCTCATACCAACCCTTGTATTCTTTTTGGTTTTAACTTGGTTATTGCTTTGTTTATTTTGTCCGAGGAGACCTCCCTAAAGTTAAATGAAGGTGTGAGCATGAGGCAGTTGTTTTTATAAAGTCCTGCTATTGAGTTCTCTGTTGATGGGGGAACCTCCCGGGATTGACTACCAATAATTACAAAGTACTTATTTAATGTGTTCGCCTTTTCATTAGCATCTGTAAGAGCTAAGCTGGGTGAAATGGCCCAGAGTTGCTAATTTCACTCAGACCTAGTTCCTTTTTTATTATAGATATGTGGCTCTACTTTTATTGTCTGTTTTTTTTTATAAAATTCTCAATTGCCAATTGTTTAGCTTTCTTTATTACTCTTTTGTAAATGATGATGTAAGTTTTGTAGTATTGTTTCATGTTTGTCTTGTATTCTCTGTGTAGCCATCTTTTATGAGTACTAGATATCTTAATTCCTTTTGTATACCAAGCAAGGAAATACTTTTTGATAATTTGAGTGCATGTTATTTTTGGAAAACAAGTACTGTAACAATCTATAACTTCCCTAAGGAAATTATTATAGTTTGTATCAATATGAATGGTTGGATCAAGAGACCATTGCAAATTTCTTAGTTTTGCCAATGTTATCAGAGTTGTAGACATGTTTTACATTTGGACTCTGATTTATTGAAAGAATTATAAATACAGCTTCATGGTCAGAAATACCTGTTTCAACAGGCAAACATTCTTCATTTTCATGCAATTTGATTTTTAGTATATGATCTATACAAGTAGCCAAAGAGCTAGTGATCCGCATAGAAAATCTATGCCTAATTTCAAAACCATGGCTCTGTACAATGTCAAGGTACGTTTTGGTCGTCCCACCATATTTTCTATCAGATGAGTTTCCATTTGAGTTTAAATCTAATTCTAAATTTATGTTTAGATTAACGTTACTATGAATTGCAATTTTTTCTTTTTGTAGTTTATACATAAATTTCTTAACTTATTTCAAAAGAGTTTATAATGTAGAATGACATTGCACCCTATTAGCAGAGATCACAACTGTATTTTGGCTACTGATTTCTATTGCAGATAGTTAAAAATTTCCCTCTTCCTCCAGGATTTTTAGATCTCTGGCTTTTACTTGCTCTGATCATTCCTCTTGTACCAATATACACGTACCTCCGTGGACTGATTTGCTCCTGACATAACAGTCAGATAAAGAGAGCCATTTAATTTATTAACGAGATGGGTCTCATTGCTCCCCAACCAGTGTTCACTTAGGCAAATTATTCATAATGTAATATGATCAATTTCATCTATGATTAGATTAAAATCATCTATTTTAGATTGAATTCCTTGTATGTTAAGATGCAGAAGCCAGCATACTTTGTCATCTCTTCTGATTTACGATTTTTTTTATTTTTGAGGGGTTTTTACATTTTTGTTTACCACATCTGTTTCAGGAGTTAGTGTCCCGGTTTCTAAGTACTATGCTTACCACATTGTTTAGGACCTGTTCCAACCTCCAAGATCCCCTGCAATTTAGATGCAGCCCATCCTTTCCCAGGCATGATAGATCAAGATATTTGTCTACATCCACATACAAAGAGTCTCACTAGCCCACCTAATGTTTTCGTTTACTGACCTTAAGAAGTTTGGATGGATATCACATCTTTTTACTACACTATTTATTGTTACATATGCCTTGGGAAACATTTTCTTTGTGGTTCTTACAAGTTCATACACATCACCTTAAACTTCTTCCGCATTCTTTGTCTTTACCAATGTGCAGTATAACTACTTCCACATTTTCAGTAACTGTTCACAGATACACTGGTTTTTTATTTTTTTATAGCTGCTCAACATCTATTTCTCCGTACACTTTGGTATCAACACTTTCACTTTCACATGAGCGACCGAGTCGCCGAGCACTAACACGTTCTTCTCTTCCTTGGGGCTTGAAACAGCTGGGCTTTGTATGTTATGTGGTCCCTGTGTAGCGTTCACTTGATTCTCCTCTTCAGATGGTAGTGTTGCAAGGGCATGATATTTATTTCTGATCTGATCTGCGATGATTGCATTATTTCTTCTCTGTTTGACTTCCCACTTCCTTTCTTGTCCACAGTTGTCCATTTTGTATTGTTTTTACTGTGGTTCCAAACCGGGGATGGTTGGGAACAATTTTTCTTTTGTACTTGTTTTCATAAGTTGGTCTTCTCTTTTTTTAGTACTTTTATTTCTCATTAATTTTCTTTGAGCTTGTTTTCAATATTACATTTCTCTGTTTGTAATGCCTTAAGTTTGGCATTTAGATCTTGCTTTTCCAAATGTAACATCTTGATTGTTTGTTGCGAGTTTTGTAGATGTTTGTTCAAGATTTCGATAACCACATGGAGAGATTGAATCATTTTAGCGTCGCTGCCATGTGTTTCATTGCGATTTGGTCTGGCTTTGGAATACTGGTATTGTTTCTCCTCTTCCCTGTATATCAACTTGCCTTTATTTTCACAATTTCTCATTTGCTCTAGGATGCAATACTCATTCACTTTCTTTCCTCGTAGATTTAGGGTCGCTTACTTTTTCTTCACGAATTTTCTGCCATAGACTTCGCGTTTGCGTACACACCGGCACCATCTTGACTGAAACATCTTGTTTGTTTGGTCCCAGCAACGCTCAGGGACATTCAACATGTCATACAATTATGAAATATGCAGCATAACTAATAAACATACCCAGCACCAAGAACTTGTTTAACTAATAACATACCCAACACCAAGAACATTTCTCCCTCTCCTTCTCTCTCTCTCTCTCTCTCTCCACCATGCATTATTTAAGAAATGAAAATTTACAAACCATCACCATTCCAAGAGTAAACATCTCAACATGCATTACAGTAGCACAATAACAAATAAGTGTAAGTCACTATCATATGCCATCTGCCCTATGTGTTGAATATTTATATGTTGCACGACATATTAAAAAATTCCTCCATAGTATATGGGGAGTGAGTATATAAGAAAGACTTTACCTTTTTCTTAAAGATGTTATGTTGATTAGGCTTGCCTAATAGTTTTATGTAGCATGGAAGGTTATTATAAATTGTTATTGCAGAATAGTAATATCCTTTTTGGAACAGTTTTAAGCTATTTGCTGGTCTATGCAAATTGCCTGCATGCCTTGTATTGTGGTCATGCACAGCAAGGTTCATTGTGAAGTTATAATTATCTGTAAGGTAGCTCAAGAGAGAACATACGTATTCACCAGTGAGAGTAAGAATGTTTTGGGTTTTGAACTAGGGTCTACAGGAATGATGGGACCCAACACCACAGATAATACCAATGGCCTTTTTTTGTAATATAAATATTTGCCTCCTATGTGCCGAATTACCCCAGAACATTATTCCATATCACAACTGGGAGTGAAAGTAGGCAAAATATGCTGTTCTTAAGGCATTTTGGTGGAGCAAATTTTTAAGTTTCTTAAGGCAAAGCAAGCCGAGCTGAGTTTTGGCAGCATGATTTTTATTTGCTTTCTCCAGTTGAACTCTCCATCTATTTGAAGCCCAAGAAATTTTGTATCAGATACCTTATTTATGGTGTAATTTTTGTTCCTGACTGTTAGTTCACTCACTTGTTTATGCTTTGTTTGGAATTGAATAAAATTGGTTTTATCATAGTTTAATGAAAGCTTATTAGCTTCAAACCAAAAGTTGAGCTGTTGGAACACTTTATTGACAGAATTTCTTAATTGCTGATGTGACTTTTCAGATATAAGTACACTGGTATCATATGCAAAAAGCACAGCTATTGAATCTTTGCTAAGATAGTATGGCAGATCATTTATAAATATTAAAAATAACAAAGTAACAAGTATAGAACCTTGTGGGACAGCTCTAGTAATAATACCTGGTTCTGAATCACAACCATTGATTCTGGTTTTCTGGATCCTATTTGTTAAGTAAGATCTGAACCATTTTATAGTGATATCACTGAAGCCATAAACTTTTAACTTTTGCAGCAAGAGGTTGTGATCTATGCTGTCAAATGCCTTAGCTAAGTCACAAAATATTCCTAATGGTGGTTCCTTTTTATCCAAGGCTGTTAATACTTCAGAAGTGAGCATGTATATTGCATTTTCTGTTGACATTTTTTCCTAAATCCGAACTGGGATACTGAGAGAATGTTGTTGAACTCCAAGTATTTTATAATCCGATTATATACTGCTTTTTGCATTACTTTAGAAGCGGCTGTCAAAAGAGAGATGGGCCTATAATTGGAAGCCAGGCTTTTGTCTCCTTTCTTGTATAAAGGCTTAATAATTATGTGTTTAATTTTTTTTCAGAAATATCCCTGACATAAGGGAATGACTGCATATATGACTAAGATGCTTGCTTAACTCTTCTGTGCAATATTTTAACAATTTGGTACTTATCTCATCCCATCCCATCCATGGGAGGTTTTGCTTTTCAATGAGCTAATAATATTTTCTATTTCTCTTGGTGATGTGGAGTCCATCTTAAATTTACAATTAATTTTGAGATGTGCCTTTTTTAGCATTTTAAGTGCAGCTGGGTTTGGGTCAGATCTGTTTATTTTGCTATTTGCTACATTAAGGAAATATGTGTTAAAGGCATTAGCGATGGTGGAGCAATTACTGCCTTCTTTGTTTTCAGTAGTTATGTGAGTAATATTATTATTTGAATTAATTCTCCCTGTTTCAGTTTTTATTATATTCCACATTGTTTTAATTTTATTACTGCAATCATCAATGGCTAGTGAGTAATACTTTCTTTTAGCTTCATTAATTACTCTTTTAAGTATTTTACAATATGTTTTGTAGTGTGCTTTAATGTTTGAATCATTACTTGTGCGATATAGTAAGAACAAATTTCTTTTATTTGCACAGGACTTCCTTATACCTGAAGTAATCCAGGGTTTGATCTTTGTTACCTGCGATGAGGTTATTGTTTTCTTAGGAAAAATAGCATCAAATGCATAATAGCACTGTTTTAAGGAATTCATCAAATTTGTCCCCCTCAGGGGCTCACCTTATGTGAGTACGGGTTTTTGGCGCACCCGGGGGTTCCCGAGCCAATCATCGCCACATTCATCCCCTCACCCCCATCCGGTCGAGGTGGGTTCTTCTCGTGACCGGTGGACACAAGGTAGGCTCTCGTGCGTTCTTTGCATCACATCCCCTCAGGGGCTCACCTTATGTGAGTACGGGTTTTTGGCGCACCCGGGGGTTCCCGAGCCAATCATCGCCACATTCATCCCCTCACCACCATCCGGTCGAGGTGGGTTCTTCAAGTGACCGGTGGACCCAAGGTAGGCTCTCGTGCGTTCTTTGCATTCCATTCATACCGCACCTCACCATCGTTTCTTTCTTCCCTTATCACTTTCCGGCCATTTCGCACCACGACATTCGCATATCTCTCTTTTTCTTCCCCGCCGGCCTACCTTGCGTGCGAAACGCCCACACAGTTTTAGTTTATTTTATCTTTTTATTTAAATCCTCCGTGGACACAGCCTGACGGATACCCGCGCACCGCGTGCGCAGCTGGGTGAGTGGGTAATGGCGTCATCCCCACCACCCGGGGTCGTCATGTAGGGTTTGTGTTCGTATCCGCTGTTCAACTGCAGTCCCGCGGGGGTGCCATTGCATGAGCTGCTGACTTCTGACGGCGATTGGGTCCCTCTGTCTATGTTCTGGGAGGTGTGACCCTGGGGTGAGTCTGGTATAGATAGGCCACTCACCCAAGCCGGGGTAACGCCCGAGAAGTCAGAGCCCGAGGTCGGAGACGGTTGCAATGGTGGAGGATTTATTTCGCTATGGAGCACCCTTCCTGCATTACTACTAACAGGCGCCGAAAAGTTTATGTAACAGAAGTGACACCACAGACAACCGGTTGTTACTTGGTCATTTCACGAACCGAAGAAGGACAAAGCTTTGAGAAGGTGAACCCTTTCATTATTCAAAAGGGCATTGATGCAATTGCTGGTGCGGTTCAGTCCTGCACTCGTCTACGGAATGGTTCCTTATTAGCCCAAACGAAATCCGATCAGCAAAGTAAGACCTTGTTCCGCGCTACGCTTCTCCACGGCTATCCCATCCGTGTGGAGAAGCACCGCACATTGAATTCCTGTCGAGGCGTTATTACCACCCATAGCCTCGATGGTATATCGGACGAGGTCCTGGTAGAATATCTTGCAGACCAGAAGGTGACAGCGGTCCATCGAGCGCAGGCCAAACGCGACGGCGTATTGGTACCCACTCGTACCCTGTTTATTACATTTGATGGCGTCGATCTGCCCACGAGCATTTCCGCAGGGTACGAACGGATTTCTGTGAGGCCTTATATTCCTAGACCTCTGCGTTGTTTTAAATGCCAACGTTTTGGGCATACGCAAGTCTCATGTAAGAGTGCCGTTAACATCTGTGCAACATGTAGCCAGCCCTCACACGAAGGTACCTGTTCAACAGCCCCCGTCTGCGTTAATTGTAAAGGGTCTCATTCTGCTTCGTTTGCCGACTGTCCGCGGTACTTGGACGAGAAGGCGATCCAGGAGATCCGGGTAAAGGAAAAACTCTCCTTCGCCGAAGCCCGGAGGCGTTTCCATGCGCGCCAACCTTCACTCCTGCGATCTGGTACATTTAGTTCTGTTGTTGCCTCGCCAGTACCACGAGTAGATGCCGAAACTCAGACCTGGACCTTGACTGGATTAACCGCCACTACCATCCGGCCGTCTATTAAGGCTACAGTTACCAAGCCGTATAAACCTGGTCCGAAGTCAATGAAGTCGCAAGCCGTTGAAAAGAAGCCCAAGCAGAAACTTCGTAGGGAAGATTTTTTGAAAGACCCTCCGCGTGCGCCCCCTCAGGGGCTCACCTTATGTGAGTACGGGTTTTTGGCGCACCCGGGGGTTCCCGAGCCAATCATCGCCACATTCATCCCCTCACCCCCATCCGGTCGCGGTGGGTTCTTCAAGTGACCGGTGGACCCAAGGTAGGCTCTCGTGCGTTCTTTACATTCCATTCATACCGCACCTCACCGTTGTTTCTTTCTTCCCTTATCAGTTTCCGGCCATTTCGCACCACGACATTCGCATATCTCTCTTTTTCTTCCCCGCCGGCCTACCTTGCGTGCGAAACGCCCACACAGTTTTAGTTTCTTTTATCTTTTTATTTAAATCCTCCGTGGACACAGCCTGACGGATACCCGCGCACCGCGTGCGCAGCTGGGTGAGTGGGTAATGGCGTCATCCCCACCACCCGGGGTCGTCATGTAGGGTTGTTGTTCGTATCCGCTGTTCAACTGCAGTCCCGCGGGGGGGCCATTGCATGAGCTGCTGGCTTCCGACGGCGATTGGGTCCCTCTGTCTATGTTCTGGGAGGTGTGACCCTGGGGTGAGTCTGGTATAGATAGGCCACTCACCCAAGCCGGGGTAACGCCCGGGAAGTCAGAGCCCGAGGTCGGAGACGGTTGCAATGGTGGAGGATTTTTTTCGCTATGGAGCACCCTTTCTCCATTGTTAACAACAAGCGCCGCAAAGTTTTAGTAACAGAAGTAGCACCGCCAACAGCTGGTTGTTACTTAGTGATTACCCGTACAGAGGAGGGACAATCATTCGAGAAGGTGAACCCTTTTATTATCCAGAAGGGCATTGACTCAATTGCTGGTCCGGTTCTTTCCTGCACTCGGCTTCGTAATGGTTCGTTGCTAGTTCAAAGCAAATCCGAGGCACAAAGTAAGTCCTTGTTGAGCGCCACGCTTCTCCACGGTTATCCTATCCGTGTTGAGAAGCACCGCACCTTGAATTCTTGTAACAACGCGCGGTAACAAAAGTTCACCTTCTCCTCCTCGGAGGTCGCTGTCCCAGGATGGTCCTGGGACAAGCCGCGCTCAGCGGCACCCTTCACCCATCGCCACCCAGAACCGATTCACGGCGCTTGAATCGGTTTCTGGCACTGAGCGCGTGGGCCCTCCCTCCGAGGAAGCTATGGAGTCTAACCAACTCCATACAAAAAGCCCGAGCCCAAAAGTTAAACAAAAGGTAATTTTAAGCCGCCCTTCTAAATAGAAAGTTTATCCCCTTATTCTTAATGGCTATCCTGACCTGGAATGTACGTGGTGTACGATCGCATAGGGCGGAACTGCAACTTTTATTGCGTTCCCATTCGCCTATGGTCGTCTGTTTGCAGGAGACTAAGCTTCGCCCTCACGATCCTTTTGATCTCCGAGGATATACTCCGGTTCGCTACGACCTTGAACCGGAGGAGGGTACTCCTGCTCATGGAGGTGTCATGTTGTTAGTGCGTAACGACGTTCATTTTACACCTGTCACACTTACATCCGACTTGCAAGCTGTTGCCGTTCGCCTTCACTTACCCGGCTTTTTGTTTTCTGTTTGCTGTGTATATTCACCTCCATCGTCTCCCCTCGCTCCCGCGGACATTCGAGCTCTCCTGTCCGCTCTCCCAACACCATTTCTTCTGTTGGGAGATTTTAATGCCCATCACCCACTATGGGGTTCGCCAAGGGCTTGTGCGAGGGGAACTCTTCTTTCCGGCATTTTTTATCAGTTCAATCTTTCCATCCTCAATACAGGTGCACCTACTTTTATTTCTGATTCTTCCGGTACATTCTCTCACCTGGACCTTGCCATATGCTCAATCCAGCTTGCACGTCGTCTTCAGTGGAACGTCGTCGCTGACACCTACTCCAGCGACCATTTCCCCTGCATCGTTTCTCTTCTGTCGCACCACGTACAGCATTCCAGAGTACCTACCTGGATATTCGCAAAAGCCGACTGGAGCTTGTATTCCAGCATCGTGCATTTTGACGACCAGCCCTTCTCCGACATTAATCAACTAGTGCAGCACCTTACGTCTATTATTTTCTCAGCCGCCGAACGTGCAATACCCCGTTCATCCTCGCAACCTCGGCGGCCACCTGTTCCGTGGTGGAACGAGGATTGTCGGGACGCCGTTCGTGCCCGTAGGACTGCCCTTAGGGTGTTTCGGCGCCACCCTACACTTGATAATTTGGTGACTTTTAAACAATCGCGCGCCAGGGCTCGTCGCATTATTCAGGATAGCAAGAAGGCATCTTGGGCTCGTTTTGTCGAGTCTTTTAATCGTTTTACGCCTTCATCCGTTGTTTGGGATAAACTTCGTCGCTTCTCAGGTAAAGTGTCACATTGTACTGTTTCTGGCCTTCAGGTTTCTAATGCCACCATAGTGGATCCGGCTGCCATCGCTAACACTCTGGGTTCTGCCTTTGAGGCGGTTTCCAGTTCAGACCATTATTCCGCCGGCTTTCGCTCTATTAAGGACCGGCAGGATTCCGCATCATATACTTTTCGGTCTGCTAATGATGAATGCTATAACGAACTATTCACAATGAGGGAGCTGGAGCATGCTCTTCATTGCTCTCGGCACTCCGCTCCTGGGCCGGACGGCATTCATGTGCTGATGTTAAAGAACCTTTCAGCCGACAGTAAACTCTTTCTCTTACAGGTCTATAACCGTATTTGGCAGGACGGCATTTTTCCTTCCGTTTGGCGCGAAGCCACCATTGTCCCTATACTTAAGCCTGGGAAGGATCGCCAACTACCTTCCAGCTACCGCCCTATCTCCCTCACCAGTTGCATTTGCAAGGTGATGGAGCGCATGATCAACGGGCGGTTGACATGGTGGCTTGAGTCTCAGAAACTTCTAGCGAACGCTCAGTGCGGGTTTCGTCGCTATCGCTCTACCGTCGACCATCTGGTGTCCTTGTCGACGCATATTATGAATCGATTTCTGAGAAAGTGTCAAACCGTGGCTGTAGTTTTTGACCTGGAGAAAGCTTATGACACTTGTTGGAGGGGCGGCATTTTACGTACACTTCACGCATGGAATATCCGCGGTCGTCTTCCCATATTTCTTAGGGAGTTCATGACGGACCGCGTCTTTCGTGTACGTGTGGGCTCGGTTTTATCTCGCCGTTTTATTCAAGAGAACGGAGTACCGCAGGGCTCTGTACTCAGTGTCACACTTTTTGCGATTGCTATCAACCCCATTGTTGATTGTATTCCACCTGGCATTTCATCGTCCCTTTTTGTTGACGATTTCGCTATTTATTGCAGTTCACGGCGGACCTGTCTACTCGAACGCCGTCTCCAGAGCTGTATCGACCGTCTCTACACCTGGAGTAACGCCAACGGCTTTAATTTCTCCGCCGAGAAATCCGTCTGCATCAACTTCTGGCGCCGGAAGTATTTCCCTCCGCCCTCTCTCCATCTTGGGCCAGGGATACTTCCGTTTGCAGACGAGGCGAAATTTTTGGGGTTGATTTTTGATAGGAAGTTGTGTTGGACCTCGCACGTTTCCTTTTTAAAAGCAAAGTGTGACCGTTCTCTTAATATTTTACGTGTTTTAAGTGGCACATCCTGGGGAGCTGATCGGACCGTCCTTCTTCGCCTTTATCGCTCTTTGGTCCGATCCAAACTTGATTACGGGTGTATTGTTTATTCGTCGGCACGTCCATCTGTGTTACGTCGTTTGAATCCCATTCATCATCGTGGTATTAGAGTCGCTACAGGGGCCTTTCCAACTAGCCCCGTGCCCAGTCTTTACGCTGAGGCTGCAGAGCCTCCGCTGTCTTTCAGGCGTGAGATGCTCTTATGTAGCTATGCCTGTCGACTCTCCAGCTTGCCTGACCACCCGTCCTTCGCGGCATTTTACGAGGATTCACTTGACCGGCAATATTTAGTTAGCTCCTCTGCTTTGCTCCCTCCAGGGGTTCGATTTCGACTGCTACTTCGGCATTTGGACGTTCCGCCATCGCCGGCCCTTACCCGAGGGGAAACGCGTTTTCCTCCATGGTCGCGCGCTGAGGCCCACATCCAACTTGGGCTGACGTCGATGCCGAAAAATGCGACCCCTGCTTCTGTTCTTAGATCCGCCTTTTTAGAACTACAGGCGCAGTTCGGGGACTGTCATTTTATATATACTGATGGGTCTAAGACTGATGTTGGAGTAGGATGTGCCTTTGTTTTTGGTGTACAGAGTTTTACTTTTCGTTTACCTCGACAATGTTCAATTTTTACCGCCGAACTTTTTAGCATTTATCAATCTGTTTTATTCATTCAGCGGCACGACTTACGGCACTGTTTTATTTGTACGGACTCTCTGAGTGCCCTTCAGGCTATTCATGCGCTGTACAATTACCACCCACTCGTACAGCGCATACATGACCTGCTCCACTCGCTCGGTGTTTCTGGCATCAGCGTCTCCTTCATGTGGATTCCAGGTCATGTGGGCATCTCAGGTAACGAGTCTGCCGACGCCGCTGCGAAATCGGCGATTTTATTACCCAGATTTTTTACTTCTGTTGTTCCCTCGTCAGATTCGTATGTTATTTTACGTCGCCGCATCCTCTCGCGCTGGCGCGATGAGTGGACGGCCCTCCGGGGGAACAAGTTGCGGGAGGTTAAGCCTTTCCCGTTGATCTGGGGTACCTCTTCTCGTTCTTGTCGTCGGGAAGAGGTAATTTTAGCTCGTCTACGGATTGGACATTGTGTTTTTAGTCATAGGTATTTGCTCAGTGGTGACCCCGCACCACTCTGTGGGCAGTGTGACGTGCCCTTAACGGTGCGTCACATTTTAACAGAGTGTCAGGTTTTAGCTGCATTGCGTGCTCAAGTGGGCTTGCCTGTTGGCCTAGCCAACGTTTTGGCCGACGACACGCGTGCTGTAGAATGTGTTTTACGTTTTATTCACGACAGTGATTTTAATCTGCGCATTTAATGCGTTGGGCGTCTGTTAGCTTGGTACTTTTATTCTGTCTGTTTTTTATGGGAACTCTTATCCCCAGTGGACATATGGCGCTCATGTCCCTCGCATTCTACAGTTTCTGACACGTTTTAATCCTTTACTGCCTATGCTTTTAGTGTGTTGGTTTTCAGACGTTTGTCTTGTTCTTTTTATTGTTGTTATTGTTATTATTGTTATTGTTGTTATTGTTATTATTGTTTTATTGTTATATTTGTTATTATTATATTGTTAGTTTTAACCTTTTGAACATCGCGGGTTTGTGTCCCGTTTTTAACTATGCGGTTCTTTTACCTATTTTATATTTTGACCTTATCTTTTATACACTGTAAGGGCGCTGATGACCATAGCAGTTTAGCGCCCTTAAACCGCATATCATCATCATCATCAATTCTCACCTGGACCTTGCAATTTGCTCACTCCAGCTTGCACGTCGTCTTCAGTGGAACGTCGTCGCTGACACCTACTCCAGCGACCATTACCCCTGCATCGTTTCTCTTCTGTCGCACCACGTACAGCATTCCAGAGTACCTACCTGGATATTCGCAAAAGCCGACTGGAGCTTGTATTCCAGCCTCGTGCATTTTGACGACCAGCCCTTCTCCGACATTCACCAACTAGTGCAGCACCTTACGTCTGTTATTTTCTCTGCCGCCGAACGCGCAATACCCCGTTCATCCTCCCAACCTCGGCGGCCACCTGTTCCGTGGTGGAACGAGGATTGTCGGGACGCCGTTCGTGCCCGTAGGACTGCACTTAGGGTGTTTCGGCGCCACCCTACACTTGATAATTTGGTGACTTTTAAACAATCGCGCGCCAGGGCTCGTCGCATTATTCAGGATAGCAAGAAGGCATCTTGGGCTCGTTTTGTCGAGTCTTTTAATCGTTTTACGCCTTCATCCGTTGTTTGGGATAAACTTCGTCGCTTCTCAGGTAAAGTGTCACATTGTACTGTTTCTGGCCTTCAGGTTTCTAATGCCACCATAGTGGATCCGGCTGCCATCGCTAACACTCTGGGTTCTGCCTTTGAGGCGGTTTCCAGTTCAGACCATTATTCCGCCGGCTTTCGCTCTATTAAAGACCGGCAGGATTCCGCATCATATACTTTTCGGTCTGTTAATGATGAATGCTATAACGAACTATTCACAATGAGGGAGCTGGAGCATGCTCTTCATTGCTCTCGGCACTCCGCTCCCGGGCCGGACCCCCTCAGGGGCTCACCTTATGTGAGTACGGGTTTTTGGCGCACCCGGGGGTTCCCGAGCCAATCATCGCCACCTTCATCCCCTCACCCCCATCCGGTCGACGTGGGTTCTTCTCGTGACCGGTGGACCCAAGGTAGGCTCTCGTGCGTTCTTTTCATTCCATCCATACCGCACCTCACCATCGTTTCTTTCTTCGCTTATCACTTTCCGGCCATTTCGCACCACGACATTCGCATATCTCTCTTTTTCTTCCCCGCCGGCCTACCTTGCGTGCGAAACGCCCACACAGTTTTAGTTTCTTTTATCTTTTTATTTCAATCCTCCGTGGACACAGCCTGACGGATACCCGCGCACCGCGTGCGCAGCTGGGTGAGTGGGTAATGGCGTCATCCCCACCACCCGGGGTCGTCATGTAGGGTTTGTGTTCGTATCCGCTGTTCAACTGCAGTCCCGCGGGGGGGCCATTGCATGAGCTGCTGACTTCTGACGGCGATTGGGTCCCTCTGTCTATGTTCTGGGAGGTGTGACCCTGGGGTGAGTCTGGTATAGATAGGCCACTCACCCAAGCCGGGGTAACGCCCGAGAAGTCAGAGCCCGAGGTCGGAGACGGTTGCAATGGTGGAGGATTTATTTCGCTATGGAGCACCCTTCCTCCATTAATACTAACAAGCGCCGAAAAGTTTATGTAACAGAAGTGACACCACCGACAACTGGTTGTTACTTGGTCATTTCACGAACCGAAGAAGGACAAAGCTTTGAGAAGGTGAACCCTTTCATCATTCAAAAGGGCATTGATGCAATTGCTGGTGCTGTTCAGTCCTGCACTCGTCTACGGAATGGTTCCTTATTAGCCCAAACGAAATCCGATCAGCAAAGTAAGACCTTGTTGCGCGCTACGCTTCTCCACGGCTATCCCATCCGTGTGGAGAAGCACCGCACATTGAACTCCTGTCGAGGCGTTATTACCACCCATAGCCTCGATGGTATATCGGACGAGGACCTGGTAGAATATCTTGCAGACCAGAAGGTGACAGCGGTCCATCGAGTGCAGGCCAAACGCGACGGCGTATTGGTACCCACTCGTACCCTGTTTCTTACATTTGATGGCGTCGATCTGCCTACGAGCATTTCCGCAGGGTACGAACGGATTTCTGTGAGGCCTTATATTCCTAGACCTCTGCGTTGTTTTAAATGCCAACGTTTTGGGCATACGCAAGTCTCCTGTAAGAGTGCCGTTAACATCTGTGCAACATGTAGCCAGCCCTCACACGAAGGTACCTGTTCAACAGCCCCCGTCTGCGTTAATTGTAAAGGGTCACATTCTGCTTCGTTTGCCGACTGTCCGCGGTATTTGGACGAGAAGGCGATCCAGGAGATCCGGGTAAAGGAAAAACTCTCCTTCGCTGAAGCCCGGAGGCGTTTCCATGCGCGCCAACCTTCACTCCTGCGATCTGGCACATTTAGTTCTGTTGTTGCCTCGCCAGTACCACGAGTAGATGCCGAAACTCAGACCTGGACCTTGACTGGATTAACCGCCACTACCATCCGGCCGTCTATTAAGGCTACAGTTACCAAGCCGTATAAACCTGGTCCCAAGTCAATGAAGTCGCAAGCCGTTGAAAAGAAGCCCAAGCAGAAACTTCGTAGGGAAGATTTTTTAAAAGACCCTCCGCGTGCGCGCGGTAACAAAGGTTCACCTTCTCCTCCTCGGAGGTCGCAGTCCCAGGATGGTCCTGGGACAAGCCGCGCTCAGCGGCACCCTTCACCCATCGCCACCCAGAACCGATTCACGGCGCTTGAATCGGTTTCTGGCACTGAGCGCGTGGGCCCTCCCTCCGAGGAAGCTATGGAGTCTGACCAACTCCATACAAAAAGCCCGAGCCCAAAGGTTAAACAAAAGGTAATTTTAAGCCGCCCTTCTAAATAGACAGTTTATCCCCTTATTCTTAATGGCTATCCTGACCTGGAATGTACGTGGTGTACGATCGCATAGGGCGGAACTGCAACTTTTATTGCGTTCCCATTCGCCTATGGTCGTATGTTTGCAGGAGACTAAGCTTCGCCCTCACGATCCTTTTGATCTCCGAGGATATACTCCGGTTCGCTACGACCTTGAACCGGAGGAGGGTACTCCTGCTCATGGTGGTGTCATGATTTTGGTGCGTAATGACGTTCATTTTCAAACTATCACACTTACGTCCGACTTGCAAGCTGTTGCCATTAGACTGCAGTTACCCGGTTTTTTCTTTTCTGTTTGTTCTGTGTATACACCTCCATCGTCTCCCCTCGCTCCCGCGGACATTCGATCTCTCCTGTCCGCTCTCCCAACACCATTTCTTCTGTTGGGAGATTTTAATGCCCATCACCCACTATGGGGTTCTCCAAGGGCTTGTGCGAGGGGAACTCTTCTTTCCGACCTTTTTTATCAGTTCAATCTTTCCATCCTCAATACAGGTGCACCTACTTTCATTTCTGATTCTTCTGGTACATTTTCTCACCTGGACCTTGCCATCTGCTCACTCCAGCTTGCACGTCGTCTTCAGTGGAACGTCGTCGCTGACACCTACTCCAGCGACCATTACCCCTGCATCGTTTCTCTTCTGTCGCACCACGTACAGCATTCCAGAGTACCTACCTGGATATTCGCAAAAGCCGACTGGAGCTTGTATTCCAGCCTCGTGCATTTTGACGACCAGCCCTTCTGCGACATTAATCAACTAGTGCAGCACCTTACGTCTATTATTTTCTCAGCCGCCGAACGTGCAATACCCCGTTCATCCTCCCAACCTCGGCGGCCACCTGTTCCGTGGTGGAACGAGGATTGTCGGGACGCCGTTCGTGCCCGTAGGACTGCCCTTAGGGTGTTTCGGCGCCACCCTACACTTGATAATTTGGTGACTTTTAAACAATCGCGCGCCAAGGCTCGTCGCATTATTCAGGATAGCAAGAAGGCATCTTGGGCTCGTTTTGTCGAGTCTTTTAATCGTTTTACGCCTTCATCCGTTGTTTGGGATAAACTTCGTCGCTTCTCAGGTAAAGTGTCACATTGTACTGTTTCTGGGCTTCAGGTTTCTAATGCCACCATAGTGGATCCGGCTGCCATCGCTAACACTCTGGGTGCTGCCTTTGAGGCGGTTTCCAGTTCCGACCATTATTCCGCCGGCTTTCGCTCTATTAAAGACCGGCAGGATTCCGCATCATATACTTTTCGGTCTGTTAATGATGAATGCTATAACGAACTATACACAATGAGGGAGCTGGAGCGTGCTCTTCGTTGCTCTCGGCACTCCGCTCCCGGGCCGGACGGCATTCATGTCCTGATGTTAAAGAACCTTTCAGCCGACAGTAAACTATTTCTCTTACAGGTCTATAACCGTATTTGGCAAGGCGGCATTTTTCCTTCCGTTTGGCGCGAAGCCACCATTGTCCCTATACTTAAGCCTGGGAAGGATCGCCAACTAGCTTCCAGCTACCGCCCTATCTCCCTCACCAGTTGCATTTGTAAGGTGATGGAGCGCATGATCAACGGGCGGTTGACATGGTGGCTTGAGTCTCAGAAACTTCTAGCGAACGCTCAGTGCGGGTTTCGTCGCTATCGCTCTACCGTCGACCATCTGGTGTCCTTGTCGACGCATATTATGAATGGATTTCTGAGAAAGTGTCAAACCGTGGCTGTATTTTTTGACCTGGAGAAAGCTTATGACACTTGTTGGAGGGGCGGCATTTTACGTACACTTCACGTTTGGAATATCCACGGTCGTCTTCCCATATTTCTTCGGGAGTTTATGACGGACCGCGTGTTTCGTGTACGTGTGGGCTCGGTTTTATCTCGTCGTTTTATTCAAGAGAACGGAGTACCGCAGGGCTCTGTACTCAGTGTCACACTTTTTGCGATTGCTATCAACCCCATTGTTGATTGTATTCCACCTGGCATTTCCTCGTCCCTTTTTGTTGACGATTTCGCTATTTATTGCAGTTCACGGCGGACCTGTCTACTCGAACGCCGTCTCCAGAGCTGTATCGACCGTCTCTACGCCTGGAGTAACGCCAACGGCTTTAATTTCTCCGCCGAGAAATCCGTCTGCATCAACTTCTGGCGCCGGAAGTATTTCCCTCCGCCCTCTCTCCATCTTGGGCCAGGGATACTTCCGTTTGCAGACGAGGCGAAATTTTTGGGGTTGATTTTTGATAGGAAGTTGTGTTGGACCTCGCACGTTTCCTTTTTAAAGGCAAAGTGTGACCGTTCTCTTAATATTTTACGTGTTCTAAGTGGCACATCCTGGGGAGCTGATCGGACCGTCCTTCTTCGCCTTTATCGCTCTTTGGTCCGATCCAAGCTTGATTACGGGTGTATTGTTTATTCGTCGGCACGTCCATCTGTGTTACGTCGATTGAATGCCATTCACCATCGTGGCATAAGAGTCGCTACAGGGGCCTTTCCAACTAGCCCTGTACCCAGTCTGTACGCAGAAGCTGCAGAGCCTCCGCTGTCCTTCCGGCGTGAGATGCTTTTGTGCAGCTATGCTTGTCGACTCTCAAGCTTGCCTAACCACCCGTCCTTCGATGTATTTTACGAGGATTCGCTTGACCGGCAATATTTAGTTAGCTCCTCTGCATTGCTCCCTCCAGGGGTTCGATTTCGACTGCTACTTCGGCATTTGAACGTTACGCCAGCGCCGGCCCTTACCCGAGGGGAAACGCGCTTTCCTCCATGGTCGCGCGCTGAGGCCCACATCCACCTTGGGCTAACGTCGATGCCGAAAAATGCGACCCCTGCTTCTGTTCTTAGATCCGCCTTTTTAGAACTACAAGCGCAGTTCGGGGACTGTCATTTTATATATACCGATGGGTCTAAGACTGATGTTGGAGTAGGATGTGCCTTTGTTTTTGGTGTTCAGCGTTTTACTTTTCGTTTACCTCGACAATGTTCAATTTTTACCGCCGAACTTTTTAGCATTTATCAATCTGTTTTATGCATTCAGCGGCTCGACTTACGGCACTGTTTTATTTGTACGGACTCTCTGAGTGCCCTTCAGGCTATTCATGCGCTGTACCATTACCACCCACTCGTACAGCGCATACATGACCTGCTCCACTCGCTGGGTGTCTCTGGCATCAGCGTGTCCTTCATGTGGATTCCAGGTCATGTGGGCATCTCAGGTAATGAGTCTGCCGACGCCGCTGCAAAATCGGCGATTTTATTACCCAGATTTTTTACCTCTATTGTTCCCTCGTCAGATTCGTGTGTTGTTTTACGTCGCCGCATCCTCTCGCGCTGGCGCGATGAGTGGACGGCCCTCCGGGGGAACAAGTTGCGGGAGGTTAAGCCTTTCCCGTTGATCTGGGATACCTCTTCTCGTTCTTGTCGTCGGGAAGAGGTAATTTTAGCTCGTTTACGGATTGGACATTGTGTTTTTAGTCATAGGCATTTGCTCAGTGGTGACCCCGCACCACTCTGTGGGCAGTGTGACGTGCCCTTGACGGTGCGTCATATTTTAACAGAGTGTCAGGTTTTAGCTGCATTGCGTGCCCGCGTGGGTCTGCCTATTGGCCTAGCCAACGTTTTGGCAGACGACACGCGTGCTGTAGAATGTGTTTTACGTTATATTCATGATAGTGAATTTATTCTGCGCATTTAATGCGTTGAGCGTCTTTTAGCTTAATACTTTTCTTCTGTCAGTTTTTATGGGGACTCTAATCCCCAGTGGACATGTGGCGCTCATGTCCCTCGCATTCTATAGTTCTTGACACGTTTTAATCGTTTATTGCCTATGCTTTTAGTGTGTTGGTTTTTTCAGATATTTATATTGTTATTATTGTTGTTATTGATTTTATTGTTGTTATTGATTTTATTGTTGTTATAGGATTTATTGTTGTTATTGATTTTATTGTTATTGATTTTATTGTTGTTATTGTTATGTTATTGTTATTTTTAGCCTTTTGGACATCGCGGGTTTACGTCCTAATTTTAATTATGCGGTTCTTTTACCTGTTTTTATATTTTGACTTTATATTTTATACATTGTAAGGGCGCTGATGACCTCAGCAGTTTAGCGCCCTTAAGCCGCATATCATCATCATCATCACCGGGCCGGACGGCATTCATGTCCTGATGTTAAAGAACCTTTCAGCCGACAGTAAACTATTTCTCTTACAGGTCTATAACCGTATTTGGCAAGACGGCATTTTTCCTTCCGTTTGGCGCGAGGCCACCATTGTCCCTATACTTAAGCCTGGGAAGGATCGCCAACTACCTTCCAGCTACCGCCCTATCTCCCTCACCAGTTGCATTTGTAAGGTGATGGAGCGCATGATCAACGGGCGGTTGACATGGTGGCTTGAGTCTCAGAAACTTCTAGCGAACGCTCAGTGCGGGTTTCGTCGCTATCGCTCTACCGTCGACCATCTGGTGTCCTTGTCGACGCATATTATGAATGGATTTCTGAGAAAGTGTCAAACCGTGGCTGTATTTTTTGACCTGGAGAAAGCTTATGACACTTGTTGGAGGGGCGGCATTTTACGTACACTTCACGATTGGAATATCCGCGGTCGTCTTCCCATATTTCTTCGGGAGTTTATGACGGACCGCGTCTTTCGTGTACGTGTGGGCTCGGTTTTATCTCGTCGTTTTATTCAAGAGAACGGAGTACCGCAGGGCTCTGTACTCAGTGTCACACTTTTTGCGATTGCTATCAACCCCATTGTTGATTGTATTCCACCTGGCATTTCCTCGTCCCTTTTTGTTGACGATTTCGCTATTTATTGTAGTTCACGGCGGACCTGTCTACTCGAACGCCGTCTCCAGAGCTGTATCGACCGTCTCTACGCCTGGAGTAACGCCAACGGCTTTAATTTCTCCGCCGAGAAATCCGTCTGCATCAACTTCTGGCGCCGGAAGTATTTCCCTCCGCCCTCTCTCCATCTTGGGCCAGGGATACTTCCGTTTGCAGACGAGGCGAAATTTTTGGGGTTGATTTTTGATAGGAAGTTGTGTTGGACCTCGCACGTTTCCTTTTTAAAGGCAAAGTGTGACCGTTCTCTTAATATTTTACGTGTTTTAAGTGGCACATCCTGGGGAGCTGATCGGACCGTCCTTCTTCGTCTTTATCGCTCTTTGGTCCGATCCAAGCTTGATTACGGGTGTATTGTTTATTCGTCGGCACGTCCATCTGTGTTACGTCGATTGAATGCCATTCACCATCGTGGCATAAGAGTCGCTACAGGGGCCTTTCCAACTAGCCCTGTACCCAGTCTGTACACAGAAGCTGCAGAGCCTCCGCTGTCCTTCCGGCGTGAGATGCTTTTGTGCAGCTATGCTTGTCGACTCTCAAGCTTGCCTAACCACCCGTCCTTCGATGTATTTTACGAGGATTCGCTTGACCGGCAATATTTAGTTAGCTCCTCTGCATTGCTCCCTCCAGGGGTTCGTTTTCGACTGCTACTTCGGCATTTGGACGTTACGCTAGCGCCGGCCCTTACCCGAGGGGAAACGCGCTTTCCTCCATGGTCGCGCGCTGAGGCCCACATCCACCTTGGGCTAACGTCGATGCCGAAAAATGCGACCCCTGCTTCTGTTCTTAGATCCGCCTTTTTAGAACTACAAGCGCAGTTCGGGGACTCATTTTATATATACTGATGGGTCTAAGACTGATGTTGGAGTAGGATGTGCCTTTGTTTTTGGTGTTCAGCGTTTTACTTTTCGTTTGCCTCGACAATGTTCAATTTTTACCGCCGAACTTTTTAGCATTTATCAATCTGTTTTATACATTCAGCGGCTCGACTTACGGCACTGTTTTATTTGTACGGACTCTCTGAGTGCCCTTCAGGCTATTCATGCGCTGTACCATTACCACCCACTCGTACAGCGCATACATGACCTGCTCCACTCGCTTGGTGTCTCTGGCATCAGCGTCTCCTTCATGTGGATTCCAGGTCATGTGGGCATCTCAGGTAATGAGTCTGCCGACGCCGCTGCGAAATCGGCGATTTTATTACCCAGATTTTTTACTTCTGTTGTTCCCTCGTCTGATTCGTGTATTATTTTACGTCGCCGCATCCTCTCGCGCTGGCGCGATGAGTGGACGGCCCTCCGGGGGAACACGTTGCGGGAAGTTAAGCCTTTCCCGTTGATCTGGGATACCTCTTCTCGTTCTTGTCGTCGGGAAGAGGTAATTTTAGCTCGTCTACGGATTGGACATTGTGTTTTTAGTCATAGGTATTTGCTCAGTGGTGACCCCGCACCACTCTGTGGGCAGTGTGTCGTGCCCTTAACGGTGCGTCACATTTTAACAGAGTGTCAGGTCTTAGCTGCATTGCGTGCTCGTGTGGGTCTGCCTGTTGGCCTAGCCAACGTTTTGGCAGACGACACGCGTGCTGTAGAATGTGTTTTACGTTTTATTCATGACAGTGATTTTAATCTGCGCATTTAATGCGTTGGGCGTCTGTTGGCTTAGTACTTTTATTCTGTCTGTTTTTATGGGAACTCTTATCCCCAGTGGACATATGGCGCTCATGTCCCTCGCATTCTACAGTTCCTGACACGTTTTAATCTGTTATTGCCCTTGCTTTTAGTGTGTTGATTTTTCAGAACTTTATATTGTTGTTATTGTTATTCTTGTTGTTCTTGTTATTGTTGTTATTGTTATTGTTATTGTTGTTATTGTTATTTTGTTATTGTTCTGTTGTTAGTTTTAGCTTTTTGAACATCGCGGGTTTGTGTCCCGTTTTTAACTATGCGGTTTTTTACCTGTTTTATATTTTGACCTTATCTTTTATACCTTGTAAGGGCGCTGATGACCGTAGCAGTTTAGCGCCCTTAAACCGCATATCATATCATACCACTAACGTCGATGCCGAAAAATGCGACCCCTGCTTCTGTTCTTAGATCCGCCTTTTTAGAACTACAGGCGCAGTTCGGGGACTGTCATTTTATATATACTGATGGGTCTAAGACTGATGTTGGAGTAGGATGTGCCTTTGTTTTTGGTGTACAGAGTTTTACTTTTCGTTTACCTCGACAATGTTCAATTTTTACCGCCGAACTTTTTAGCATTTATCAATCTGTTTTATACATTCAGCGGCACGATCCCCTCAGGGGCTCACCTTATGTGAGTACGGGTTTTTGGCGCACCCGGGGGTTCCCGAGCCAATCATCGCCACATTCATCCCCTCACCCCCATCCGGTCGAGGTGGGTTCTTCAAGTGACCGGTGGACCCAAGGTAGGCTCTCGTGCGTTCTTTACATTCCATTCATACCGCACCTCACCATCGTTTCTTTCTTCTCTTGTCACTTTCCGGCCATTTCGCACCACGACATTCGCATATCTCTCTTTTTCTTCCCCGCCGGCCTACCTTGCGTGCGAAACGCCCACACAGTTTTAGTTTCTTTTATCCTTTTATTTAAATCCTCCGTGGACACAGCCTGACGGATACCCGCGCACCGCGTGCGCAGCTGGGTGAGTGGGTAATGGCGTCATCCCCACCACCCGGGGTCGTCATGTAGGGTTGTTGTTCGTATCCGCTGTTCAACTGCAGTCCCGCGGGGGGGCCATTGCATGAGCTGCTGGCTTCCGACGGCGATTGGGTCCCTCTGTCTATGTTCTGGGAGGTGTGACCCTGGGGTGAGCTAGGTATAGATAGGCCACTCACCCAAGCCGGGGTAACGCCCGGGAAGTCAGAGCCCGAGGTCGGAGACGGTTGCAATGGTGGAGGATTTTTTTCGCTATGGAGCACCCTTTCTCCATTGTTAACAACAAGCGCCGCAAAGTTTTTGTAACAGAAGTAGCACCGCCAACAGCTGGTTGTTACTTAGTGATTACCCGTACAGAGGAGGGACAATCATTCGAGAAGGTGAACCCTTTTATTATCCAGAAGGGCATTGACTCAATTGCTGGTCCGGTTCTTTCCTGCACTCGTCTTCGTAATGGTTCGTTGCTAGTTCAAAGCAAATCCGAGGCACAAAGTAAGTCCTTGTTGAGCGCCACGCTTCTCCACGGTTATCCTATCCGTGTTGAGAAGCACCGCACCTTGAATTCTTGTAGAGGCGTTGTCACCACGCATTGCCTCGATGGTATCTCTGACGAAGACCTGGTGGAATATCTTGCAGACCAGAGGGTGACAGCGGTTCATCGAGTGCAGGCCAAACGCGACGGCGTGTTGGTACCCACTCGTACCCTGTTTATTACATTTGATGGCGTCGATCTGCCCACGAGCATTTCCGCAGGGTACGAACGGATTTCTGTGAGGCCTTATATTCCTAGACCTCTGCGTTGTTTTAAATGCCAACGTTTTGGGCATACGCAAGTCTCATGTAAGAGTGCCGTTAACATCTGTGCAACCTGTAGCCAGCCCTCACACGAAGGTACCTGTTCAACAGCCCCCGTCTGCGTTAATTGTAAAGGGTCTCATTCTGCTTCGTTTGCCGACTGTCCGCGGTACTTAGACGAGAAGGCGATCCAGGAGATCCGGGTAAAGGAAAAACTCTCCTTCGCTGAAGCCCGGAGGCGTTACCATGCGCGCCAACCTTCACTCCTGCGATCTGGCACATTTAGTTCTGTTGTTGCCTCGCCAGTACCACGCGTAGATGCCGAAACTCAGACCTGGACCTTGACTGGATTAACCGCCACTACCATCCGGCCGTCTATTAAGGCTACAGTTACCAAGCCGTATAAACCTGGTCCCAAGTCAATGAAGTCGCAAGCCGTTGAAAAGAAGCCCAAGCAGAAACTACGTAGGGAAGATTTTTTGAAAGACCCTCCGCGTGCGCGCGGTAAGAAAAGTTCACCTTCTCCTCCTCGGAGGTCGCTGTCCCAGGAAGGTCCTGGGACAAGCCGCGCTCAGCGGCACCCTTCACCCATCGCCACCCAGAACCGATTCACGGCGCTTGAATCGGTTTCTGGCACTGAGCGCGTGGGCCCTCCCTCCGAGGAAGCTATGGAGTCTGACCAACTCCATACAAAAAGCCCGAGCCCAAAGGTTAAACAAAAGGTAATTTTAAGCCGCCCTTCTAAATAGACAGTTTATCCCCTTATTTTTAATGGCTATCCTGACCTGGAATGTACGTGGTGTACGATCGCATAGGGCGGAACTGCAGCTTTTATTGCGTTCCCATTCACCTATGGTCGTATGTTTGCAGGAGACTAAGCTTCGCCCTCACGATCCTTTTGATCTCCGAGGATATACTCCGGTTCGCTACGACCTTGAACCGGAGGAGGGTACTCCTGCTCATGGTGGTGTCATGATTTTGGTGCGTAATGACGTTCATTTTACACCTGTCACACTTACATCTGACTTGCAAGCTGTTGCCGTTCGCCTTCACTTACCCGGCTTTTTGTTTTCTGTTTGCTCTGTGTATACACCTCCATCGTCTCCCCTCGCTCCCGCGGACATGCGATCTCTCCTGTCCGCTCTCCCAACACCATTTCTTCTGTTGGGAGATTTTAATGCCCATCACCCACTATGGGGTTCGCCAAGGGCTTGTGCGAGGGGAACTCTTCTTTCCGACATTTTTTATCAGTTCAATCTTTCCATCCTCAATACAGGTGCACCTACTTTTATTTCTGATTCTTCTGGTACATTTTCTCACCTGGACCTTGCAATTTGCTCACTCCAGCTTGCACGTCGTCTTCAGTGGAACGTCGTCGCTGACACCTACTCCAGCGACCATTACCCCTGCATCGTTTCTCTTCTGTCGCACCACGTACAGCATTCCAGAGTACCTACCTGGATATTCGCAAAAGCCGACTGGAGCTTGTATTCCAGCCTCGTGCATTTTGACGACCAGCCCTTCTCCGACATTCACCAACTAGTGCAGCACCTTACGTCTGTTATTTTCTCTGCCGCCGAACGCGCAATACCCCGTTCATCCTCCCAACCTCGGCGGCCACCTGTTCCGTGGTGGAACGAGGATTGTCGGGACGCCGTTCGTACCCGTAGGACTGCACTTAGGGTGTTTCGGCGCCACCCTACACTTGATAATTTGGTGACTTTTAAACAATCGCGCGCCAGGGCTCGTCGCATTATTCAGGATAGCAAGAAGGCATCTTGGGCTCGTTTTGTCGAGTCTTTTAATCGTTTTACGCCTTCATCCGTTGTTTGGGATAAACTTCGTCGCTTCTCAGGTAAAGTGTCACATTGTACTGTTTCTGGCCTTCAGGTTTCTAATGCCACCATAGTGGATCCGGCTGCCATCGCTAACACTCTGGGTACTGCCTTTGAGGCCGTATCCAGTTCGGACCATTATTCCGCCGGCTTTCGCTCTATCAAAGACCGGCTGGATTTCGACACCTTTCATTTTCGGTCTGATAATAATGAGTGTTATAATGAACTTTTCACACTGAGGGAGCTGGAGCGCGCTCTTAATTGCTCTAGGCACTCCGCTCCTGGCCCGGACGGCATTCATGTCCTGATGTTAAAGAACCTTTCAGCCGACAGTAAACTATTTCTCTTACAGGTCTATAACCGTATTTGGCAAGACGGCATTTTTCCTTCCGTTTGGCGCGAAGCCACCATTGTCCCTATTCTTAAGCCTGGGAAGGATCGGCAACTACCTTCCAGCTACCGCCCTATCTCCCTCACCAGTTGCATTTGCAAGGTGATGGAGCGCATGATCAACGGGCGGTTGACATGGTGGCTTGAGTCTCAGAAACTTTTAGCGAACGCTCAGTGCGGATTTCGTCGCTATCGCTCTACCGTCGACCATCTGGTGTCCCTGTCGACGCATGTTATGAATGGATTTCTGAGAAAGTGTCAAACCGTGGCTGTATTTTTTGACCTGGAGAAAGCTTATGACACTTGTTGGAGGGGCGGCATTTTACGTACACTTCACGATTGGAATTTACGCGGTCGTCTTCCCATATTTCTTCGGGAGTTTATGACGGACCGCGTCTTTCGTGTACGTGTGGGCTCGGTTTTATCTCGTCGTTTTATTCAAGAGAACGGAGTACCGCAGGGCTCTGTACTCAGTGTCACACTTTTTGCGATTGCTATCAACCCCATTGTTGATTGTATTCCACCTGGCATTTCATCGTCCCTTTTTGTTGACGATTTCGCTATTTATTGCAGTTCACGGCGGACCTGTCTACTCGAACGCCGTCTCCAGAGCTGTATCGACCGTCTCTACGCCTGGAGTAACGCCAACGGCTTTAATTTCTCCGCCGAGAAATCCGTCTGCATCAACTTCTGGCGCCGGAAGTATTTCCCTCCGCCCTCTCTCCATCTTGGGCCAGGGATACTTCCGTTTGCAGACGAGGCGAAATTTTTGGGGTTGATTTTTGACAGGAAGTTGTGTTGGACCTCGCACGTTTCCTTTTTAAAAGCCAAGTGTGACCGTTCTCTTAATCTTTTACGTGTTTTAAGTGGCACATCCTGGGGAGCTGATCGGACCGTCCTTCTTCGCCTTTATCGCTCTTTGGTCCGATCCAAACTTGATTACGGGTGTATAGTTTATTCTTCGGCACGTCCATCTGTGTTACGTCGTTTGAATCCCATTCATCATCGTGGTATTAGAGTCGCTACAGGGGCCTTTCCAACTAGCCCCGTGCCCAGTCTTTACGCTGAGGCTGCAGAGCCTCCGCTGTCTTTCAGGCGTGAGCTGCTCTTATGTAGCTATGCTTGTCGGCTCTCAAGCTTGCCTAACCACCCGTCCTTCGATGTCTTTTACGAGGATTCGCTAGATCGTCAATATTTCGTTAGCTCCTCTGCATTGCTCCCCCCAGGGGTTCGATTTCGACTGCTACTTCGGCATTTGGACGTTACGCCAGCGCCGGCCCTTACCCGAGGGGAAACGCGTTTTCCTCCATGGTCGCGCGCTGAGGCCCACATCCACCTTGGGCTAACGTCGATGCCGAAAAATGCGACCCCTGCTTCTGTTCTTAGATCCGCCTTTTTAGAACTACAGGCGCAGTTCGGGGACTGTCATTTTATATATACTGATGGGTCTAAGACTGATGTTGGAGTAGGATGTGCCTTTGTTTTTGGTGTACAGAGTTTTACTTTTCGTTTACCTCAACAATGTTCAATTTTTACGGCCGAACTTTTTAGCATTTATCAATCTGTTTTATTCATTCAGCGGCACGCCTTACGGCACTGTTTTATTTGTACGGACTCTCTGAGTGCCCTTCAGGCTATTCATGCGCTGTACCATTACCACCCACTCGTACAGCGCATACATGACCTGCTCCACTCGCTCGGTGTCTCTGGCATCAGCGTCTCCTTCATGTGGATTCCAGGTCATGTGGGCATCTCAGGTAACGAGTCTGCCGACGCCGCTGCGAAATCGGCGATTTTATTACCCAGATTTTTTACCTCTGTAGTTCCCTCGTCAGATTCGTGTGCTATTTTACGTCGCCGCATCCTCTCGCGCTGGCGCGATGAGTGGACGGCCCTCCGGGGGAACAAGTTGCGGGAGGTTAAGCCTCTCCCGTTAATCTGGGGTACCTCTTCTCGTTCTTCACGTCGGGAGGAGGTACTTTTAGCCCGTTTACGAATTGGACATTGTGTTTTTAGTCATAGGTATTTGCTCAGTGGTGACCCCGCACCACTCTGTGGGCAGTGTGACGTGCCCTTAACGGTGCGTCACATTTTAACAGAGTGTCAGGTTTTAGCTGCATTGCGTGCTCGTGTAGGTCTGCCTGTTGGCTTAGCCAACGTTTTGGCAGACGACACGCGTGCTGTGGACTGTGTTTTACGTTTTATTCATGACAGTGATTTTAATCTGCGCATTTAATGCGTTGAGCGTCTTTTAACTTATTACTTTTTTTCTGTCAGTTTTTATGGGGACTCTATTCCCCAGTGGACATATGGCGCTCATGTCCCTCGCATTCCATAGTTCTTGACACGTTTTAATCGTTTATTGCCTATGCTTTTAGTGTGTTGGTTTTTTCAGATATTTGTATTGTTATTGTTGTTGTTATTGATTTTATTGTTGTTATTGTTATTCTTGTTGTTACTGTTATCATTATAGTTATTGTTCTCTTATTGTTATTTTTAGCCTTTTGGACATCGCGGGTTTACGTCCCGTTTTTTAATTATGCGGTTCTTTTACTTGTTTTTATCTTTTGACTTTATATTTTATACATTGTAAGGGCGCTGATGACCTCAGCAGTTTAGCGCCCTTAAGCCGCATATCATCATCATCATCATCATCAGCGGCACGACTTACGGCACTTTTATTTGTACGGACTCTCTGAGTGCCCTTCAGACTATTCATGCGCTGTACCATTACCACCCACTCGTACAGCGCATACATGACCTGCTCCACTCGCTTGGTGTCTCTGGCATCAGCGTGTCCTTCATGTGGATTCCAGGTCATGTGGGCATCTCAGGTAATGAGTCTGCCGACGCCGCTGCGAAATCGGCGATTTTATTACCCACATTTTTTACTTCTGATGTTCCGTCGTCAGATTCGTGTGTTATTTTACGTCGCCGCATCCTCCCGCGCTGGCGCGATGAGTGGACGGCCCTCCGGGGGAACAAGTTGCGGGAGGTTAAGCCTTTCCCGTTGCTCTGGGGTACCTCTTCTCGTTCTTGTCGTCGGGAAGAGGTAATTTTAGCTCGTCTACGGATTGGACATTGTGTTTTTAGTCATAGGTATTTGCTCAGTGGTGACCCCGCACCACTCTGTGGGCAGTGTGACGTGCCCTTAACGGTGCGTCACATTTTAACAGAGTGTCAGGTTTTAGCTGCATTGCGTGTTCGTGTGGGTCTGCCTGTTGGCCTAGCCAACGTTTTGGCAGACGACACGCGTGCTGTAGAATGTGTTTTACGTTTTATTCATGACAGTGATTATAATCTGCGCATTTAATGCGATGAGCGTCTTTTAGCGTAGTAATTTTATTCTCTCTATTTTTATGGGGACTCTACAACCCAGTGGACAAAAGACGCCCATGTCCTTCGCATTCTACAGTCCTTGACACATTTTAATCTTTTATTGCCTATGGTTTTAGTGTGTTGGTTTTTCAGATATATTTATTGTTATTATTGTTATTGTTATTATTGTTATTGTTATTATTGTTATTGTTATTCTATTGTTATTTTTAACTTTTTTGACATCGCGGGTTTGTGTCCCGTTTTTTAATTATGCGGTTTTTTACCTGTCTTTTATATTTTGACCTTATATTTTACACATTGTAAGGGCGCTGATGACCGCAGCAGTTTAGCGCCCTTAAACCGCATATCATCATCATTATTCAATATTATAGGAAGCCCATCCATACGAGATTATGTGGCTTCCCGGCAAAATATGCTCCATGATCAGAGCCTCCAGGGTTTCTGCCCTCTTGTCAAGCACTTCCACTAGGAAGCATTTCCCAGAGCATGAGCAGACCTCACACCACATCCCTCTGTGGTACTTGCGGTGGAAGAACTTTGACTCATCTATTTCAATGGTGATGGGCTCGTTTTCACCTAGGCCACCAATGAAATGTGGGTGTTCTTCCAACCACCATTTGATTTCATCTCTTAGAAGGTTGCACCAGTCCACAGAGGTATGGGAATTGGCCACTGAGGCTTCCCACCTCATGTATTGTGGCTGTTCCAAAGCCCTGGTGTATACAAGGAATATCACTTGCTCCTGGAGAAGAACAATCCATCCGGGATGGATTTTCTCCTTTCGCAAGATCCACAAGACCATCACTTAGCATCGACGCTACCATTGTAATTGTGCAGCGCACACGGTTGCTGGCAGTCATTGCAGATCTTGCTATTTGCATTCAGTCTTCTGCGGGTTACCCATTGCAGAACTACAAGAATCCCATCTATCCTGCAGGACAGAATGAGTATCGGTCAGATTTCGTGAATCACAGCTTCCCGATCAAGAATTTCATCTTCATGACACAACTGTCAAATTGATTGATTTATGTTTAAGGGCATTCAACTTCAAGGTCATTGGTGCCCTTAGGAAAAGCAGATCATGAAAAAGGCCAGAAAGAAAGATCAGTACAAGAAATCAGGGCGAAGGCCAGAGATAAAGATCAATATAAAAATAATAGCAAAAGCCAGGGATAAAGATAAATGTGCAAAACTGAGCCAAGAGGTACGAAAAATGTGTAATCAATGTGACTAAATCCGGATTTGAAAGTTTATCTTTGATAAAAACATAACAACCTTTCCGACCGCTTGGTTATCGTCCACTAAGACATCTGCAAGATCGACCGGCAGTTGCAGATATGCCCATAAATGTGCTAGAGGAGTAGTGGTAACACATGACGGACCGACAGACCTTCGCTACACAGTGCACACAGAGGAGCAGGGTAGCCCTTAAAAAGGTAACCGTGCGTAAAATTGCAGAGGCCAATACGCTATCGAACCAAAGCCACCTCACGACGAGATACTCGAGGGGAACTTACCCAGTTTAGCGGAATGTCCTGAAGTACTCTAAACTTATTTCCGCGGAGAGCTAACGACTCCTTGCGCCAGCACGATAGCACCGATCTCCGCACAAGTCTAAAGTCTTACGATGTTACATGAGATATTGCAACACCGGGTTCTGTGGTTGCCGCCTTAGCTGCCAAATCCGCCAGTTCATTCCCCGGCAGGCCAACGGCCGGGAATCCAAGCATACTCCATATTAACGTCAAAAGCGTGTAAAACATGGAGGGCATCCTGGTTACGCTGTACAATGGGATGGTAGTTGTACAGCTCACGAAGGCTCTGAAGTGCATTAAGGGAATCACTCAAAATGAGACATGACAATAACCACGCTCATAACCAAGGGGAGTGCACCCTCTCCTCTTTAGGAAACATGCTAGGCATTTGAATATCATGCTTTCTAAGAAGCTCCTGGAAACCAACACCTGCTGGCCTTGGATTAATGGAGCTCTTCCTATAACGTTCGTCCAGCGCAGTGTAGAAAAAGAAGCGAACTTTGGATGTATAGGCATACATTTAAGCACATGGCCATAATTGCAGAGGAGGCTCTGCCGATTCTGCGTAAAGACTCATAACTGGGCTAGTTGGAAAAGCTCCCACAGCCACACGAATGCCCCGGCTATGGACTGTGTCTAAATATCTAAGCTCAGATGATCGTGCTGAAGAATAAACGATACACCCATAGTCTAACTTGGATCGGATCAGTACGCGATACAGTCGCAGCAAAACTCTCTGATCCGCTCCCCAAGATTTGCCGTTGAATACCCGCAAGATATTCAGAGAAAGATCGCATCGCGCTTTCAGCTGCGCTATATGCGTTGACCAACTAAGTTTCCCATCAAACTTCAAGCCTAGGAATGTTCTCGAATCTGCGAATGGAATTAAATCTGGACCGAATCGGAGCAAAGGTGGTAATCGTCTCCTCGGCGCCAGAAGTTAACGCAGATTCACTTCTCACTTGAGAAACGAAAACCGTCTTTGGAACTCCATTCTTGAAGAGTATCTAAATATTGCTGCATACGACGTTAGTAGTAGGGAAATGACAGAGCTGGATCACTTAATATGCATGGAATGCAATTAATATGCTAATTAGCCCCGCCCCCTCCCCCCGCTGTGCCTTGGTAGTTTTACTTGCACCTGAGGGTCATAAATCTTGTTGAGTACAATGGAAGCTTGACAGTTAAGCAATTAAGGCTGTCATTCAACTGTCAAAACGAACAAAGGGGTCATAAATTTAAGGTTCTGTAACAAAGGCGAGATGTTTTTCCTACCCATTCCACATCCGACCACTTCTGGACTGTTGCAGTTACCCACCCCCACTTCCATTGTGTGTCGAACACGTGGCATACTCATTTCACTAGCTTTTAACAAAAGAACAATGCTTACCCTTCAGCTGTCAAAATGAACAAAGCCCATGATGAATTAGGGTTGTGACAAAGAGAACCTAAGTCAGTTAACAGAGAAACAAGTTCTATTGTCTGGCGCAAGCCTTTATTTCTCGTTCCGCTACCTCCATAACAAAGCCGGTCCCTTTCCATTGTGTAAGAGATTCTATTGTGTGTGCCTTTCTATTGTCCCGGGGCAAGCATTCTTTAGAAAAACCATCTGGCATACTCATCCCACTACTCCATAACAAAGCCTGACCTTTTCCATTGTTTGACCACCTGCTAGTTAACAAAAGAATTCGAGGGTTGCTTTATACTCGTCCTGTCCTTGTTTGTGTGAAAGAGAGAGAAACTTGTTTACCAACTCTGCGTAACAACGTCAGTCGGCCATCATGATTTTGCCTGAGGGAGTTCTCCCCGATGTTTTACGACATCCTACGAATATACCCGAGCATAGTTAACAAGTATTCTGTTTGGTTTATTTCAGCCAGCGACTCTGAAAAAGCGTCTAATATACATTTCATTACATGCATTAAACCTCTGCGTGATATCCATAGATCGGTGTTCGATTCTTACTGTAATCAAAAGTTTATTGCTAATGAGAAATTGATGATTGATATTATTATATCATTACCCTAATTAATAAAAAAGGTGTTCAGAGAATTCTAACTCGACTCTTACCAAGTGAAACTCTAACGCGTAATAACTATTAAACTATGCAAAGTCAGATTAAAAAAAATGTATTTATCAAATATAATTTAATTTTTTATACATTATTACCCTAATTAATGAAAGACCGTTCAGAGGGACCCTAGTTCGAATCTTACCCAACGAAACTCTAATGCTTAATAAATATTAAACTATGCAAGGTCAGATTAAAACGCATTTAACAAATATAATTTAATTTTTATATATCATTACAATAATTAATAAAAGGGTGTTCAGGGGGTTCTAGATCGAATCTTACCCAGCGAATCTCTAATGCTTAATAAATATTAAACTATGTGAGTATTGCGCGGCCAGATTAAAACGTGTTTAACGAATATAATTTAATTTTTATATATCATTACAATAATTAATAAAAGGTTGTTCAGGGGGTCCTAGATCGAATCTGTGAAATTCTAATGCTTAATAAATATTAAACTATGCACGGTCAGATTAAAACTTGTTTAACAAATATAATTTAATTTATACAACATTACAATGTTTAACGAACTGTATTGTTAGGAACCAGAGGTCCATAGTTCGAATCTTACCCTGCGAAACGTTATAATAACTATTAAAATATTGAAGCAGGGGGCGGTCGGATTAAAATTGCAATTAGCAAATATAATTATTTATATTAAACCTGGTGCATACATAGATATCCCGATGTCTAGACAACATTCTTTCTTCTTCTCCTCTCTTTTTCTTTCTATCTATCTCTTTCTTTCTCCACGACTTGTACACATTCAGGCGTTCGCATATACACGAGCACTTGTACACACATCAGCAAACATACACTGGTGCACGCATGCAAGCACATACACACACGCACACACGCAAGCACATACACACACGCACATACATACACCAGCACACCCCTCAGGGGCTCACCTTATGTGAGTACGGGTTTTTGGCGCACCCGGGGGTTCCCGAGCCAATCATCGCCACATTCATCCCCTCACCCCCATCCGGTCGAGGTGGGTTCTTCAAGTGACCGGTGGACCCAAGGTAGGCTCTCGTGCGTTCGTTACATTCCATTCATACCGCACCTCACCATCGTTTCTTTCTTCTCTTGTCACTTTCCGGCCATTTCGCACCACGACATTCGCATATCTCTCTTTTTCTTCCCCGCCGGCCTACCTTGCGTGCGAAACGCCCACACAGTTTTAGTTTCTTTTATCTTTTTATTTAAATCCTCCGTGGACACAGCCTGACGGATACCCGCGCACCGCGTGCGCAGCTGGGTGAGTGGGTAATGGCGTCATCCCCACCACCCGGGGTCGTCATGTAGGGTATGTGTTCGTATCCGCTGTTCAACTGCAGTCCCGCGGGGGGGCCATTGCATGAGCTGCTGACTTCTGACGGCGATTGGGTCCCTCTGTCTATGTTCTGGGAGGTGTGACCCTGGGGTGAGTCTGGTATAGATAGGCCACTCACCCAAGCCGGGGTAACGCCCGAGAAGTCAGAGCCCGAGGTCGGAGACGGTTGCAATGGTGGAGGATTTATTTCGCTATGGAGCACCCTTCCTCCATTACTACTAACAAGCGCCGAAAAGTCTATGTAACAGAAGTGACACCACCGACAACTGGTTGTTACTTGGTCATTTCACGAACCGAAGAAGGACAAAGCTTTGAGAAGGTGAACCCTTTCATTATTCAAAAGGGCATTGATGCAATTGCTGGTGCGGTTCAGTCCTGCACTCGTCTACGGAATGGTTCCTTATTAGCCTAAACGAAATCCGATCTGCAAAGTAAGACCTTGTTGCGCGCTACGCTTCTCCACGGCTATCCTATCCGTGTCGAGAAGCACCGCACATTGAATTCCTGTCGAGGCGTTATTACCACCCATAGCCTCGATGGTATATCGGACGAGGACCTGGTAGAATATCTTGCAGACCAGAAGGTGACAGCGGTCCATCGAGTGCAGGCCAAACGCGACGGCGTATTGGTACCCACTCGTACCCTGTTTATTACATTTGATGGCGTCGATCTGCCCACGAGCATTTCCGCAGGGTACGAACGGATTTCTGTGAGGCCTTATATTCCTAGACCTCTGCGTTGTTTTAAATGCCAACGTTTTGGGCATACGCAAGTCTCATGTAAGAGTGCCGTTAACATCTGTGCAACATGTAGCCAGCCCTCACACGAAGGTACCTGTTCAACAGCCCCCGTCTGCGTTAATTGCAAAGGGTCTCATTCTGCTTCGTTTGCCGACTGTCCGCGGTACTTGGACGAGAAAGCGATCCAGGAGATCCGGGTAAAGGAAAAACTCTCCTTCGCTGAAGCCCGGAGGCGTTACCATGCGCGCCAACCTTCACTCCTGCGATCTGGCACATTTAGTTCTGTTGTTGCCTCGCCAGTACCACGAGTAGATGCCGAAACTCAGACCTGGACCTTGACTGGATTAACCGCCACTACCATCCGGCCGTCTATTAAAGCTACTGTTACCAAGCCTTATAAACCTGGTCCAAAGTCAATGAAGTCGCAAGCCGCTGAAAAGAAGCCCAAGCAGAAACTACGTAGGGAAGATTTCTTGAAAGACCCCCCGCGTGCGCGCGGTAGCAAAAGTTCACCTTCTCCTCCTCGGAGGTCGCTGTCCCAGGAAGGTCCTGGGACAAGCCGCGCTCAGCGGCACCCCTCACCCATCGCCACCCAGAACCGATTCACGGCGCTTGAATCGGTTTCTGGCACTGAGCGCGTGGGCCCTCCCTCCGAGGAAGCTATGGAGTCTGACCAACTCCATACAAAAAGCCCGAGCCCAAAGGTTAAACAAAAGGTAATTTTAAGCCGCCCTTCTAAGTAGACAGTTTATCCCTTTTATTCATGGCTATCCTGACCTGGAATGTACGTGGTGTACGATCGCATAGGGCGGAACTGCAACTTTTATTGCGTTCCCATTCACCTATGGTCGTGTGTTTGCAGGAGACCAAGCTTCGCCCTCACGACCCTTTCGATCTCCGAGGGTACACTCCGGTTCGCTACGATCTTGAACCGGAGGAGGGTGCTCCTGCTCATGGAGGTGTCATGTTGTTGGTGCGTAATGACGTTCATTTTCAAACTATCACACTTACGTCCGACTTGCAAGCTGTTGCCATTAGACTGCAGTTACCCGGTTTTTTCTTTTCTGTTTGTTCTGTGTATACACCTCCATCGTCTCCCCTCGCTCCCGCGGACATTCGATCTCTCCTGTCCGCTCTCCCAACACCATTTCTTCTGTTGGGAGATTTTAATGCCCATCACCCACTATGGGGTTCGCCAAGGGCTTGTGCGAGGGGAACTCTTCTTTCCGACATTTTTTATCAGTTCAATCTTTCCATCCTCAATACAGGTGCACCTACTTTTATTTCTGATTCTTCTGGTACATTTTCTCACCTGGATCTTGCAATTTGCTCACTCCAGCTTGCACGTCGTCTTCAGTGGAACGTCGTCGCTGACACCTACTCCAGCGACCATTACCCCTGCATCGTTTCTCTTCTGTCGCACCACGTACAGCATTCCAGAGTACCTACCTGGATATTCGCAAAAGCCGACTGGAGCTTGTATTCCAGCCTCGTGCATTTTGACGACCAGCCCTTCTCCGACATTCACCAACTAGTGCAGCACCTTACGTCTGTTATTTTCTCTGCCGCCGAACGCGCAATACCCCGTTCATCCTCCCAACCTCGGCGGCCACCTGTTCCGTGGTGGAACGAGGATTGTCGGGACGCCGTTCGTGCCCGTAGGACTGCACTTAGGGTGTTTCGGCGCCACCCTACACTTGATAATTTGGTGACTTTTAAACAATCGCGCGCCAGGGCTCGTCGCATTATTCAGGATAGCAAGAAGGCATCTTGGGCTCGTTTTGTCGAGTCTTTTAATCGTTTTACGCCTTCATCCGTTGTTTGGGATAAACTTCGTCGCTTCTCAGGTAAAGTGTCGCATTGTACTGTTTCTGGCCTTCAGGTTTCTAATGCCACCATAGTGGATCCGGCTGCCATCGCTAACACTCTGGGTTCTGCCTTTGAGGCGGTTTCCAGTTCAGACCATTATTCCGCCGGCTTTCGCTCTATTAAACACCGGCAGGATGCCGCATCATATACTTTTCGGTCTGCTAATGATGAATGCTATAACGAACTATTCACAATGAGGGAGCTGGAGCACGCTCTTCATTGCTCTCGGCACTCCGCTCCCGGGCCGGACGGCATTCATGTCCTGATGTTAACGAACCTTTCAGCCGACAGTAAGCTATTTCTCTTACAGGTCTATAACCGTATTTGGCAAGACGGCATTTTTCCTTCCGTTTGGCGCGAAGCCACCATTGTCCCTATACTTAAGCCTGGGAAGGATCGCCAACTACCTTCCAGCTACCGCCCTATCTCCCTCACCAGTTGCATTTGTAAGGTGATGGAGCGCATGATCAACGGGCGGTTGACATGGTGGCTTGAGTCTCAGAAACTTCTAGCGAACGCTCAGTGCGGGTTTCGTCGTTATCGCTCTACCGTCGACCATCTGGTGTCCTTGTCGACGCATATTATGAATGGATTTCTGAGAAAGTGTCAAACCGTGGCTGTATTTTTTGACCTGGAGAAAGCTTATGACACTTGTTGGAGGGGCGGCATTTTACGTACACTTCACGATTGGAATATCCGCGGTCGTCTTCCCATATTTCTTCGGGAGTTTATGACGGACCGCGTCTTTCGTGTACGTGTGGGCTCGGTTTTATCTCGTCGTTTTATTCAAGCGAACGGAGTACCGCAGGGCTCTGTACTCAGTGTCACACTTTTTGCGATTGCTATCAACCCCATTGTTCATTGTATTCCACCTGGCATTTCATCGTCCCTTTTTGTTGACGATTTCGCTATTTATTGTAGTTCACGGCGGACCTGTCTACTCGAACGCCGTCTCCAGAGCTGTATCGACCGTCTCTACGCCTGGAGTAACGCCAACGGCTTTAATTTCTCCGCCGAGAAATCCGTCTGCATCAACTTTTGGCGCCGGAAGTATTTCCCTCCACCCTCACTCCATCTTGGGCCTGGGATACTTCCGTTTGCAGACGAGGCGAAATTTTTGGGGTTGATTTTTGACAGGAAGTTGTGTTGGACCTCGCACGTTTCCTTTTTAAAAGCAAAGTGTGACCGTTCTCTTAATATTTTACGTGTTTTAAGTGGCACATCCTGGGGAGCTGATCGGACCGTCCTTCTTCGCCTTTATCGCTCTTTGGTCCGATCCAAGCTTGATTACGGGTGTATTGTTTATTCGTCGGCACGTCCATCTGTGTTACGTCGATTGAATGCCATTCACCATCGTGGCATAAGAGTCGCTACAGGGGCCTTTCCAACTAGCCCTGTACCCAGTCTGTACGCAGAAGCTGCAGAGCCTCCGCTGTCCTTCAGGCGTGAGATGCTCTTGTGCAGCTATGCTTGTCGACTCTCAAGCTTGCCTAACCACCCGTCCTTCGATGTATTTTACGAGGATTCGCTTGACCGGCAATATTTAGTTAGCTCCTCTGCATTGCTCCCTCCAGGGGTTCGATTTCGACTGCTACTTCGGCATTTGGACGTTACGCCAGCGCCGGCCCTTCCACGGGGAGAAACGCGTTTTCCTCCATGGTCCCGCGCTGAGGCCCACTGTCACCTTGGGCTAACGTCAATGCCGAAGGCTGAGACCCCTGCTTCAGTCTTTAGATCGGCTTTTTTAGAAGTACGGGCTCAATTCGGGGACTTCCATTTTATCTTTACCGATGGTTCTAAGACTGAAGCTGGAGTTGGATGTGCCTTTGTTTCTGGTCACTGTAGTTTTAAGTTTCGTTTACCTGCACAATGTTCAATTTTTACCGCCGAACATTTTAGTATTTATCAATCTATTTTATACATTCAGCGGCACGCCTTACAGCACTGTTTTATTTGTACGGACTCTCTGAGTGCCCTTCAGACCATTACTGCGCTGTACCATTACCACCCGCTTGTACAGCGCATACATGACCTGCTCCACTCGCTTGGTGTCACTGGCATCAGCGTGTCCTTCATGTGGATTCCAGGTCATGTGGGCATCTCAGGGAATGAGTCTGCCGACGCCGCTGCGAAATCGGCGATTTTATTACCCAGATTTTTTACCTCTGTTGTTCCCTCGTCAGATTCGTGTGCTATTTTACGTCGCCGCATCCTCTCGCGCTGGCGCGATGAGTGGACGGCCCTCCGGGGGAACAAGTTGCGGGAGGTTAAGCCTCTCCCGTTAATCTGGGGTACCTCTTCTCGTTCTTGTCGTCGGGAAGAGGTAATTTTAGCTCGTCTACGAATTGGACATTGTGTTTTTAGTCATAGGTATTTGCTCAGTGGTGACCCCGCACCACTCTGTGGGCAGTGTGACGTGCCCTTAACGGTGCGTCACATTTTAACAGAGTGTCAGGTTTTAGCTGCATTGCGTGCTCGTGTGGGTCTGCCTGTTGGCCTAGCCAACGTTTTGGCAGACGACACGCGTGCTGTAGAATGTGTTTTACGTTTTATTCATGACAGTGATTTTAATCTGCGCATTTAATGCGTTGGGCGTCTGTTGGCTTAGTACTTTTATTCTGTCTGTTTTATGGGAACTCTTATCCCCAGTGGACATATGACGCTCATGTCCCTCGCGTTCTACAGTTCCTGACACGTTTTAATCTTTTATAGCCCTTGCTTTTAGTGTATTGGTTTTTCAGACCTTTGTATTGTTATTGTTATTCTTGTTATTATTGTTGTTCTTGTTATTGTTATTGTTATTATTGTTATTGTTATTGTTATTATTGTTGTTATTGTTATTTTGTTATTGTTCTGTTGTTGGTTTTAGCTATTTGAACATCGCGGGTTTGTGTCCCGTTTTTAACTATGCGGTTCTTTTACCTGTTTTATATTTTGACATTATCTTTTATACATTGTAAGGGCGCTGATGACCGTAGCAGTTTAGCGCCCTTAAACCGCATATCTTACTTACTTACTTACACCAGCACATACACACACATGCACATACATACAACAGTACACGCACACATACATACATACACCAGTACACACACGCATTCACGCACCTCATGCGTATACATACATACACCAGTGCTCTTACACTCACACATACATATACATGCACACACACACGTGCAAGCACATACGCCTGTTCACTTACACCCAACAGCACCAACCCACACACGCACACACCAACACATGCGCATGTCCTGAATGAAAAGAGACAAAATGATGCAATAAAAACTAATTATAGCTCGGGATGCAAGGCTCCATTTACGATCTGCTCGAAACCGGTCTGGATGCATGGGTTCGAATCCTAGGAGTGATTTCAAATTCATCTTCTAATACCTCCAAAACTAATTAAAATAAAAACAGTAAATAAGCTTTATTACTTTTATGCCATTAGCTCGTTTCTTGTGCATGTATATTAGAGTACCAGGTGTCACGGGTTCGATCCCCTAATTTTAAAATCTCAATTATCTCAGAAACTAGCAGGGATTAAGGTGCGGACCAAAGCACGATTTTTAGTTTCTATGATGCACAATTAATGCTTTATATAATTTCCAATCAGTTGTCCCTAGCTCGAATCCCGATCTTTCAGCGACTTCCTTAATTTTCCACTGTGTTCTAGAATATATCACTTTTATCGATGCTGTAACTGCATACAGGTCTTTTAAACACAAGCTAATATTATAAATAATTTTGTTTCTGGCGTTCTGAGTTCGAATACCGATTCAATGAAGTTTACTTATAAATTTAATAACAGTAAATAATTAAGACAAAGGTACCAAATAAACCTATTACGTTTATGTCATCAGATAATATCTTGCGGGTGTATATTAGGGTACCTGACGTCCAGGGTTCGATCCTTAAGTTTAAATCTCAATTATCGCAGAAACTAGCAGAGATAGAGCTGTAGACGAAAGCATGTTTGATAGCTCATGCAGTGAACAATTAATGCTGTATATAATTTTCAATCAGTTGCCCCTAGTTCGAATCCCGATCTTTCAATGACTTCACTGATTTTCCTCTGTACTCTAGAATACATGACTTAGATTGATGCTTTAACTGTATGCAGCTTTGTGTAACGACATTATGGATGTACTCCGTGTGAGTCAGAGAGAGCGAGAGAGGGAGAGAGAGAGAGCGAGAGGAAGTGAAACAAGTAGGGATAGAAGTGCTGAAAGCCTCTGCGCATGCGCAGCAAGAGATGATGTCATTGGCTGCAATAATCACGTGACGTGTAAGCATCACAGCCATGATGACGTGCCGGCATCGCCTGGAGGGGGTTTAGATCCCTATATAAACAGATATCTGCCCATATTAGAACTGCTGTGTACTTATTAACTTTACATTCAAGTTTTAAAGAGCTTTAAAAGCAACGTGAGCTGCAGGCCGTCTACACATTCAGCACATATCAAAACGTGACAATGCAAGGTGAGTTAAATAACTATACAAAATCACTGTTGGCTTTTACAATACATTTAATTTTATTTAAACGTTACAGTACATGAAAGACGATTCGTTACAAAGAGCATCATATTTTCTAATCTGTGCTTTACATTCACATGGATTTCACTGCATACTCTTCTTCAGTTCACATGATTTTCGCCACACATTCTTCTTACTTAAACATTCATATGATTTTCCCCCCCTCATTCTTTGTTTCACTATACACTCACATGATTTCCTCTACTCATTCTTTGTTCCCGTACAGGTTCATGCTCTGTTAACATTCACATGACTTTCTCTGCACATTCTTTGCTTCCATTAACATTCACATGATTTTCGCCACACATTCTTCTTACATAAACATTCATACGACTTTCCCCCTCATTCTTTGTTTCACTATACACTCACATGATTTCCTCTACTCATTCTTTGTTCCCCTGCAGGTTCATGCTTTGTTAACATTCACACGACTTTCTCTGCACATTCTTTGCTTCCATTAACATTCACATGATCTTCTCAACACATTCTTCTTAAACATTCATATGATTTTCCCCCCTCATTCTTTGTTTCACTATACATTCGCACACGATTTCCTCTACTCATTCTTTGGTTCTCTGCTGGCTCATCTTCAATGAACATTCACATGATTTTCTGTACTTATTCTTTATTTCTCTACACATTCATAGGCTTACTTACAAAACATACACACCCTAGTTCTAATATAAAGAAGTGTATAACTTGTTCTTCAACTTGAATAATGTAGTGAAAATAATAATTCATGACAATGTCTGTTACAGATTGTTTAGCTGATAGACTTAACAAGATGGTTGAAGAGCGTAGTTTCCTACCGACTCGTAGAGTTCAAGATCTCGAAATAGGTCTTAACTATGAGATAAAGTCCTTAAAGAGAGTTCAAACAAGATATGGTACCAGGATCGTATCTTCGCTGGAGGATTGTCAAGTGTTCTTGCCAGAGCGCTATAATTCGTTAACCGATCAAGAGATTGCAGAAATACCTGGGAACGTATACCTCCAGTATAATGGCATGGCAGAGACGGGGAAATTTAAGACATGTAAATTGTCTTTTTTACACGCAAAGAAGGTGCGTAGAAGTGTCAAACTTAAGTATTGAATGTTCTCCTATTTCACAATGAAAAATTCATAAATAAAACAACTGACTCATTGATATTACATATAAAGATACAAAAGATGCATATTATAGAATTTTATAAAAAATTTACGAAATCACAATATCACATGCCCTGAGTTTAATTATATCTAGCGCATTGAAATAACTCTAAATATCCGAATGTTTATACAGATCTTTGTGCTTCATTTTACATGTATCATATGCTTCATTTTACATGTATCATAACAAAAATGTAATTCTTTTCAGGTTGCCTGTACTTGGCCAAGATAGTTTTCTAAGACTTTCATTGTGCAAGGTTTCAGGGTGTGCAATAAGAGGAAGAAGAAGAGGAATAGCCTGCTGCCATGCAAAGGATGCTGACGCTATTGGAGGGTGGAATAAGCACCATCGGCACCTGCAAGAAACATTTCAGCGAGAAACGGGTGCTGAGACATCTACATCACCGAAACACATTAAGACAGGACACTTATATAACATTACAGGGTATACGATGAAAAAATACGGACAATTTTGTATACAATTCAATGCATAGCTGAGAGTTAGCTCGAACGAGTCTCCCTATATTCACTGAAATTAAGCATTGTGAGCAATAATTTAAGTGACTGTGAAAATACTTTAAGTAATGGTGAAATTTGTATCCTAAAAGACTTGAGCCCTGTATACATTAACAGCATTAAGACTGTTTGCCACGCTGGAATACAAATTATGAAAATAAAAAGACTTTCATTTAAATAATAAGGAAATTTGCATAACCTGCTGTTACAAGTGTAATGACATATACAGAAACAATGAGTCGGACGAGAAAGTGATGGAAATGTAAGATAAATAATAACAATAAAAGAATTAAGGTATGCTTTTACATAGTGTTTTTATTCATTAAAAATCCTTGCATTCCTAATGAAAAATAAATCATTACGATGATTAGTTTAAGTTATGTAACAATGATCAAAAAGAGAACCGTCTTTAGATGCATTACTCGATCTTAAGTCAGAGCACCAAAAAATGACAAATCACGGCTTCTCAATTTTAGATGTGGTGTCACTATTCAGGTAAATTCCTGTAACACAGCAGGTTGAGTATGCAGATCTGTGGTCCTAAATGGGTGAAACAGAGTCTTATCCAGCTTAACAGTCTTGAGGATCTCTGCATCAGAAAGTCGAATCACAAGCCTTCTCCACTCGATGAGTACAGGTTTAACAACAGCATTCTCTTCACCCTGAGACGGTGTAAAGTATATAAATGTTCAACTTGACAAGGGATTCTAAACTCGTTGTTAGAGTCCAGAGCCGATGTATTATATGGTGAAAACACATGTTCCTCTTCTTAGTGATCTTGTCGTCGAATCTCGGTGTCGGTAGCATTGAAGATGTCCATGATTATAGGATTCTGAAGCCCAATAACTGTAGGAATTGCTGATTGCGTGATATTAACCTGATGGGCGTCAAGGGCAGAGCAAGATGTGTGCGTCGAATCATTCCATTATTATATCCTCGACGTCGTTGACTTCTTCTAAAATGTATAGGCATTATGCTTATATCCTTGTTTCTAAAGGCAATGATATTGCTGTTATGCTCCCCTGTTTGCTCTATGAAGCGAATGTTTATGAACAACAGGTAAAATTTGATTTGATGGTTCCTGTGAAATACGGTATCCAGCCGTAACAGCCCCTCAGGGGCTCACCTTATGTGAGTACGGGTTTTGGCGCACCCGGGGGTTCCCGAGCCAATCATCGCCACATTCATCCCCTCACCCCCATCCGGTCGAGGTGGGTTCTTCTCGTGACCGGTGGACACAAGGTAGGCTCTCGTGCGTTCTTTACATTCCATTCATACCGCACCTCACCATCGTTTCTTTCTTCCCTTGTCACTTTCCGACCATTTCGCACCACGACATTCACACAACTCTTTTTCTTCCTGGCCGGCCTACCTTGCGTGCGAAACGCCCACACAGTTTTATTGCTTTTATCTTTTCTTTTTTTTTCTTTTAATCCTCCGTGGACACAGCCTGACGGATACCCGCGCACCGCGTGCGCAGCTGGGTGAGTGGGTAATGGCGTCATCCCCACCACCCGGGGTCGTCATGTAGGGTTTGTGTTCGTATCCGCTGTTCAACTGCAGTCCCGCGGGGGGGCCATTGCATGAGCTGCTGACTTCCGACGGCGATTGGGTCCCTCTGTCTATGTTCTGGGTTGTTTTAAATGCCAACGTTTTGGGCATACGCAAGTCTCATGTAAGAGTGCCGTTAACATCTGTGCAACCTGTAGCCAGCCCTCACATGAAGGTACCTGTTCAACAGCCCCCGTCTGCGTTAATTGTAAAGGGTCTCATTCTGCTTCGTTTGCCGACTGTCCGCGGTACTTGGACGAGAAGGCGATCCAGGAGATCCGGGTAAAGGAAAAACTCTCCTTCGCTGAAGCCCGGAGGCGTTACCATGCGCGCCAACCTTCACTCCTGCGATCTGGCACATTTAGTTCTGTTGTTGCCTCGCCAGTACCACGAGTAGATGCCGAAACTCAGACCTGGACCTTGACTGGATTAACCGCCACTACCATCCGGCCGTCTATTAAGGCTACAGTTACCAAGCCGTATAAACCTGGTCCCAAGTCAATGAAGTCGCAAGCCGTTGAAAAGAAGCCCAAGCAGAAACTTCGTAGGGAAGATTTTTTGAAAGACCCTCCGCGTGCGCGCGGTAACAAAAGTTCACCTTCTCCTCGGAGGTCGCTGTCCCAGGATGGTCCTGGGACAAGCCGCGTTCAGCGGCACACTTCACCCATCGCCACCCAGAACCGATTCACGGCGCTTGAATCGGTTTCTGGCACTGAGCGCGTGGGCCCTCCCTCCGAGGAAGCTATGGAGTCTGACCAACTCCATACAAAAAGCCCGAGCCCAAAGGTTAAACAAAAGGTAATTTTAAGCCGCCCTTCTAAATAGACAGTTTATCCCCTTTTTCTTAATGGCTATCCTGACCTGGAATGTACGTGGTGTACGATCGCATAGGGCGGAACTGCAGCTTTTATTGCGTTCCCATTCGCCTATGGTCGTATGTTTGCAGGAGACTAAGCTTCGCCCTCACGATCCTTTTGATCTCCGAGGATATACTCCGGTTCGCTACGACCTTGAACCGGAGGAGGGTACTCCTGCTCATGGAGGTGTCATGTTCTTAGTGCGTACCGACGTTCATTTTACACCTGTCACACTTACATCCGACTTGCAAGCTGTTGCCGTACGCCTTCACTTACCCGGCTTTTTGTTTTCTGTTTGCTCTGTATATTCACCTCCATCGTCTCCCCTCGCTCCCGCGGACATTCGAGCTCTCCTGTCCGCTCTCCCAACACCATTTCTTCTGTTGGGGGATTTTAATGCCCATCACCCACTGTGGGGTTCGCCAAGGGCTTGTGCGAGGGGAAATCTTCTTTCCGACATTTTTTATCAGTTCAATCTTTCCATCCTTAATACAGGTGCACCTACTTTTATTTCTGATTCTTCCGGTACATTCTCTCACCTGGACCTTGCCATATGATCAATCCAGCTTGCACGTCGTCTTCAGTGGAACGTCGTCGCTGACACCTACTCCAGCGACCATTTCCCCTGCATCGTTTCTCTTCTGTCGCACCACGTACAGCATTCCAGAGTACCTACCTGGATATTCGCAAAAGCCGACTGGAGCTTGTATTCCAGCCTCGTGCATTTTGACGACCAGCCCTTCTCCGACATTAATCAACTAGTGCAGCACCTTACGTCTATTATTTTCTCAGCCGCCGAACGTGCAATACCCCGTTCCTCCTCCCAACCTCGGCGGCCACCTGTTCCGTGGTGGAACGAGGATTGTCGGGACGCCGTTCGTGCCCGTAGGACTGCACTTAGGGTGTTTCGGCGACACCCTACACATGCTAACTTGGTGACTTTTAAACAATCGCGGGCTAGGGCTCGTCGCATTATTCAGGATAGCAAGAAGGCATCTTGGGCTCGTTTTGTCGAGTATTTTAATCGTTTTACGCCTTCATCCGTTGTTTGGAATAAACTTCGTCGCTTCTCAGGTAAAGTGTCACATTGTACTGTTTCTGGCCTTCAGGTTTCTAATGCCACCATAGTGGATCCGGCTGCCATCGCTAACACTCTGGGTGCTGCCTTTGAGTCGGTTTCCAGTTCAGACCATTATTCCGCCGGCTTTCGCTCTCTTAAAGACCGGCTGGATTCCGCATCATATACTTTTCGGTCTGCTAATGATGAATGCTATAACAACCTATTCACAATGAGGGAGCTGGAGCACGCTCTTCATTGCTCTAGGCACTCCGCTCCTGGGCCGGACCGCATTCATGTCCTGATGTTAAAGCACCTTTCAGCCGACAGTAAACTCTTTCTCCTACAGGTCTATAACCGTATTTGGCAAGACGGCCTTTTTCCTTCCGTTTGGCGCGAAGCCACCATTGGCCCTATTCTTAAGCCTGGGAAGGATCGCCAACTACTTTCCAGCTACCGCCCTATCTCCCTCACCAGTTGCATTTGCAAGGTGATGGAGCGCATGATCAACGGGCGGTTGCCATGGTGGCTTGAGTCTCAGAAACTTTTAGCGAACGCTCAGTGCGGATTTCGTCGCTATCGCTCTACCGTCGATCATCTGGTGTCCCTGTCGACGCATGTTATGAATGGATTTCTGAGAAAGTGTCAAACCGTGGCTGTATTTTTTGACCTGGAGAAAGCTTATGACACTTGTTGGAGGGGCGGCATTTTACGTACACTTCACGATTGGAATATCCGCGGTCGTCTTCCCATATTTCTTCGGGAGTTTATGACGGACCGCGTCTTTCGTGTACGTGTGGGCTCGGTTTTATCTCGTCGTTTTATTCAAGAGAACGGAGTACCGCAGGGCTCTGTACTCAGTGTCACACTTTTTGCGATTGCTATCAACCCCATTGTTGATTGTATTCCACCTGGCATTTCATCGTCCCTTTTTGTTGACGATTTCGCTATTTATTGCAGTTCACGGCGGACCTGTCTACTCGAACGCCGTCTCCAGAGCTGTATCGACCGTCTCTACGCCTGGAGTAACGCCAACGGCTTTAATTTCTCCGCCGAGAAATCCGTCTGGATCAACTTCTGGCGCCGGAAGTATTTCCCTCCGCCCTCTCTCCATCTTGGGCCAGGGATACTTCCGTTTGCAGACGAGGCGAAATTTTTGGGGTTGATTTTTGATAGAAAGTTGTGTTGGACCTCGCACGTTTCCTTTTTAAAAGCAAAGTGTGACCGTTCTCTTAATATTTTACGTGTTTTAAGTGGCACATCCTGGGGAGCTGATCGGACCGTCCTTCTTCGCCTTTATCGCTCTTTGGTCCGATCCAAACTTGATTACGGGTGTATTGTTTATTCGTCGGCACGTCCATCTGTGTTACGTCGTTTGAATCCCATTCATCATCGTGGTATTAGAGTCGCTACAGGGGCCTTTCCAACTAGCCCCGTGCCCAGTCTTTACGCTGAGGCTGCAGAGCATCCGCTGTCTTTCAGGCGTGAGATGCTCTTATGTAGCTATGCTTGTCGGCTCTCAAGCTTGCCTAACCATCCGTCCTTCGATGTATTTTACAAGGATTCGTTTGATCGGCAATATTTAGTTAGCTCCTCTGCATTGCTCCCCGCAGGGGTTCGATTTCGACTGCTACTTCGGCATTTGGACGTTTCGCCAGCTTCGGCCCTTACCCGAGGGGAAACGCGTTTTCCTCCATGGTCGCGCGCTGAGGCCCACATCCACCTTGGGCTGACGTCGATGCCGAAAAATGCGACCCCTGCTTCTGTTCTTAGATCCGCCTTTTTATAACTACAGGCGCAGTTCGGGGACTGTCATTTTATATATACCGATGGGTCTAAGACTGATGTTGGAGTAGGATGTGCCTTTGTTTTTGGTGTACAGAGTTTTACTTTTCGTTTACCTCGACAATGTTCAATTTTTACCGCCGAACTTTTTAGCATTTATCAATCCGTTTTATACATTCAGCGGCACGACTTACGGCACTGTTTTATTTGTACGGACTCTCTGAGTGCCCTTCAGAGTATTACTGCGCTGTACAATTACCACCCACTCGTACAGCGCATACATGACCTGCTCCACTCGCTGGGTGTCTCTGGCATCAGCGTGTCCTTCATGTGGATTCCAGGTCATGTGGGCATCTCAGGTAATGAGTCTGCCGACGCCGCTGCGAAATCGGCGAGTTTATTACCCAGATTTTTTACCTCTGTTGTTCCCTCGTCAGATTCGTGTGTTGTTTTACGTCGCCGCATCCTCTCGCGCTGGCGCGATGACTGGACGGCCCTCCGGGGGAACAAGTTGCCGGAGGTTAAGCCTTTCCCGTTGATCTGGGGTACCTCTTCTCGTTCTTGTCGTCGGGAAGAGGTAATTTTAGCTCGTTTACGGATTGGACATTGTGTTTTTAGTCATAGGTATTTGCTCAGTGGTGACCCCGCACCACTCTGTGGACAGTGTGACGTGCCCTTGACGGTGCGTCATATTTTAACAGAGTGTCAGGTTTTAGCTGCATTGCGTGCCCGCGTGGGTCTGCCTATTGGCCTAGCCAACGTTTTGGCAGACGACACGCGTGCTGTAGAATGTGTTCTACGTTTTATTCATGATAGTGATTTTACTCTGCGCATTTAATGCGTTGAGCGTCTTTTAGCTTAATACTTTAATTCTGTCAGTTTTTATGGGGACTCTAATCCCCAGTGGACATATGGCGCTCATGTCCCTCGCATTCTATAGTTCTTGACACGTTTTAATCGTTTATTGCCTATGCTTTTAGTGTGTTGGTTTTTTCAGATATTTATATTGTTATTATTGTTGTTATTGATTTTATTGTTGTTATTGATTTTATTGTTATTATTGTTGTTATTGTTATCTTATTGTTATTTTTAGCCTTTTGGACATCGCGGGTTTACGTCCTGTTTTTAATTATGCGGTTCTTTTACCTGTTTTTATATTTTGACTTTATATTTTATACATTGTAAGGGCGCTGATCACCTCAGTAGTTTAGGCCCTTAAGCCGCATATCATCATCATCATCATCATCTGTGCAACATGTAGCCAGCCCTCACACGAAGGTGCCTGTTCAACAGCCCCCGTCTGCGTTAATTGTAAAGGGTCACATTCTGCTTCGTTTGCCGACTGTCCGCGGTATTTGGACGAGAAGGCGATCCAGGAGATCCGGGTAAAGGAGAAACTCTCCTTCGCCGAAGCCCGGAGGCGTTTCCATGCGCGCCAACCTTCACTCCTGCGTTCTGGCACATTTAGTTCTGTTGTTGCCTCGCCAGTACCACGAGTAGATGCCGAAACTCAGACCTGGTCCATGACTGGATTGACCGCCACTACCATCCGGCCGTTAATTAAGGCTACTGTTACCAAGCCCTATAAACCTGGTCCAAAGTCAATGAAGTCGCAAGCCGCTGAAAAGAAGCCCAAGCAGAAACTACGTAGGGAAGATTTTTTGAAAGACCCTCCGCGTGCGCGCGGTAACAAAAGTTCACCTTCTCCTCCTCGGAGGTCGCTGTCCCAGGAAGGTCCTGGGACAAGCCGCGCTCAGCGGCACCCCTCACCCATCGCCACCCAGAACCGATTCACGGCGCTTGAATCGGTTTCTGGCACTGAGCGCGTGGGCCCTCCCTCCGAGGAAGCTATGGAGTCTGACCAACTCCATACAAAAAGCCCGAGCCCAAAGGTTAAACAAAAGGTAATTTTAATCCGCCCTTCTAAATAGACAGTTTATCCCCTTTTTTCTTAATGGCTATCCTGACCTGGAATGTACGTGGTGTACGATCGTAGCTCCTCTGCATTGCTCCCTCCAGGGGTTCGATTTCGACTGCTACTTCGGCATTTGGACGTTACGCCAGCGCCGCCCCTTCCACGGGGGGAAACGCGTTTTCCTCCATGGTCCCGCGCTGAGGCCCACTGTCACCTTGGGCTAACGTCAATGCCGAAGTCTGAGACCCCTGCTTCAGTCTTTAGATCGGCTTTTTTAGACGTACGGGCTCAATTCGGGGACTTCCATTTTATCTTTACCGATGGATCTAAGACTGAAGCTGGAGTTGGATGTGCCTTTGTTTCTGGTCACTGTAGTTTTAAGTTTCGTTTACCTGGACAATGTTCAATTTTTACCGCCGAACTTTTTAGCATTTATCAATCTATTTTATACATTCAGCGGCACGCCTTACAGCACTGTTTTATTTGTACGGACTCTCTGAGTGCCCTTCAGACTATTACTGCGCTGTACCATTACCACCCGCTTGTACAGCGCATACATGACCTGCTCCACTCGCTTGGTGTCTCTGGGATCAGCGTGTCCTTCATGTGGATTCCAGGTCATGTGGGCATCTCAGGTAATGAGTGCCGACGCCGCTGCGAAATCGGCGATTTTATTACCCAGATTGTTTACCTCTGTTGTTCCCTCGTCAGATTCGTGTGCTATTTTACGTCGCCGCATCCTCTCGCGCTTGCGCGATGAGTGGACGGCCCTCCGGGGGAACAAGTTGCGGGAGGTTAAGCCTCTCCCGTTAATCTGGGGTACCTCTTCTCGTTCTTCACGTCGGGAAGAGGTACTTTTAGCCCGTTTACGAATTGGACATTGTCGTTTTAGTCATAGTTACCTGCTCAGTGGTGATCCCGCTCCGCTGTGTCAGCAGTGTGACGTGCCCTTAACGGTGCGTCACATTTTAACTGAGTGTCAAGTTTTAGCTCCACTGCGCGTTCGCGTGGGTCTGCCTGTTGGCATAGCCAACGTTTTGGCAGACGACGCGCATGCTGTAGAATGTCTTTTACGTTTTATAAGTGACATTGGTTTTAATCGTCGCATTTGATGCGCTGAGCGTCTTTTAGCTTTGTTATTTTATTCTGTATGTTTTCATAGGGACTTACTCCCCAGTGACATATGGCGCTCATGTCCCTCGCATTCTATAGTTCTTGACACGTTTTCATCTTTTATTGGCTATGCTTTTAGTGTGTTGGTTTTTCCGATATTTCTATTGTTATTATTGTTGTTATTGTTGTTTTTGTTGTTAATGTTATTATATCTGATATCGTTATTATTGTTATTGTTATATTGTTATTTTTAGCTTTTTGACATCGCGGGTTTGTGTCCCGTTTTTAATTATGCGGTTCTTTTACTTGTCCTTTATATTTTGACTATATTTTATACACTGTAAGGGCGCTGATGACCAAAGCAGTTTAGCGCCCTTAAACCGCATATCATCATCATCATCATTACGCACCTTCTTTGCGTGTAAAAAAGACAATTTACATGTCTTAAATTTCCCCGTCTCTGCCATGCCATTATACTGGAGGTATACGTTCCCAGGTATTTCTGCAATCTCTTGATCGGTTAACGAATTATAGCGCTCTGGCAAGAACACTTGACAATCCTCCAGCGAAGATACGATCCTGGTACCATATCTTGTTTGAACTCTCTTTAAGGACTTTATCTCATAGTTAAGATCTATTTCGAGATCTTGAACTCTACGAGTCGGTAGGAAACTACGCTCTTCAACCATCTTGTTAAGTCTATCAGCTAAACAATCTGTAACAGACATTGTCATGAATTATTATTTTCACTACATTATTCAAGTTGAAGAACAAGTTATACACTTCTTTATATTAGAACTAGGGTGTGTATGTTTTGTAAGTAAGCCTATGAATGTGTAGAGAAATGAAGAATAAGTAAAGAAAATCATGTGAATGTTCATTGAAGATGAGCCAGCAGAGAACCAAAGAATAAGTAGAGGAAATCGTGTGCGAATGTATAGTGAAACAAAGAATGAGGGGGGAAAATCATATGAATGATTAAGAAGAATGTGTTGAGAAGATCATGTGAATGTTAATGGAAGCAAAGAATGTGCAGAGAAAGTCGTGTGAATGTTAACAAAGCATGAACCTGCAGGGGAACAAAGAATGAGTAGAGGAAATCATGTGAGTGTATAGTGAAACAAAGAATGAGGGGGAAAGTCGTATGAATGTTTATGTAAGAAGAATGTGTGGCGAAAATCATGTGAATGTTAATGGAAGCAAAGAATGTGCAGAGAAAGTCATGTGAATGTTAACAGAGCATGAACCTGTAGGGGAACAAAGAATGAGTAGAGGAAATCATGTGAGTGTATAGTGAAACAAAGAATGAGGGGGGAAAATCATATGAATGTTTAAGTAAGAAGAATGTGTGGCGAAAATCATGTGAACTGAAGAAGAGTATGCAGTGAAATCCATGTGAATGTAAAGCACAGATTAGAAAATATGATGCTCTTTGTAACGAATCGTCTTTCATGTACTGTAACGTTTAAATAAAATTAAATGTATTGTAAAAGCCAACAGTGATTTTGTATAGTTATTTAAAACTCACCTTGCATTGTCACGTTTTGATATGTGCTGAATGTGTAGACGGCCTGCAGCTCACGTTGCTTTTAAAGCTCTTTAAAACTTGAATGTAAAGTTAATAAGTACACAGCAGCTCTAACATGGGCAGATATCTGTTTATATAGGGATCTAAACCCCCTCCAGGCGATGCCGGCACGTCATCATGGCTGTGATGCTTACACGTCACGTGATTATTGCAGCCAATGACATCATCTCTTGCTGCGCATGCGCAGAGGCTTTCAGCACTTCTATCCCTACTTGTTTCACTTCCTCTCGCTCTCTCTCTCTCCCTCTCTCGCTCTCTCTGTCTCACACGGAGTACATCCATAATGTCGTTACACAAAGCTGCATACAGTTAAAGCATCAATCTAAGTCATGTATTCTAGAGTACAGAGGAAAATCAGTGATGTCATTGAAAGATCGGGATTCGAACTAGGGGCAACTGATTGAAAATTATATACAACATTAATTGTTCATTGCATGAGCTATCAAACATGCTTTCGTCTACAGCTCTATCTCTGCTAGTTTTTGCGATAATTGAGATTTAAACTTAAGGATCGAACCCTGGACGTCAGGTACCCTAATATACACCCGCAAGATATTATCTAATGACATAAACGTAATAGGTTTATTTGGTACCTTTGTCTTAATTATTTACTGTTATTAAATTTATAAGTAAACTTCATTGAATCGGTATTCGAACTCAGAACGCCAGAAACAAAATTATTTATAATATTAGCTTGTGTTTAAAAGACCTGTATGCAGTTACAGCATCGATCTAAGTGATATATTCTAGAACACAGTGGAAAATTAAGGAAGTCGCTGAAAGATCGGGATTCGAGCTAGGGACAACTGATTGGAAATTATATAAAGCATTAATTGTTCATCATAGAAACTAAAAATCGTGCTTTGGTCCGCACCTTAATCCCTGCTAGTTTCTGAGATAATTGAGATTTTAAAATTAGGGGATCGAACCCGTGACACCTGGTACTCTAATATACATGCACAAGAAACGAGCTAATGGCATAAAAGTAATAAAGCTTATTTACTGTTTTTATTTTAATTAGTTTTGGAGTTATTAGAAGATGAATTTGTAATCACTCCTAGGATTCGAACCCATGCATCCAGACCGGTTTCGAGCAGATCGTAAATGGAGCCTTGCATCCCGAGCTATAATTAGTTTTTATTGCATCATTTTGTCTCTTTTCATTCAGGACATGCGCGTGAGTTGGTGTGTGCGTGTATGGGTTGGTGCTGTTGGGTGTAAGTGAACAGGCATATGTGCTTGCACGTGTGTGTGTGTGCATGTATATGTATGTGTGAGTGTAAGAGCACTGGTGTATGTATGTATACGCATGAGGTGCGTGAATGCGTGTGTGTACTGGTGTATGTATGTATGTGTGCGTGTACTGTTGTATGTATGTGCATGTGTGTGTATGTGCTGGTGTATGTATGTGCGTGTGTGTACTTACATGTGCGTGTGTGTATGTGCTTGCATGCGTGCACCAGTGTATGTTTGCTGATGTGTGTACAAGTGCTCGTGTATATGCGAACGCCTGAATGTGTACAAGTCGTGGAGAAAGAAAGAGATAGATAGAAAGAAAAAGAGAGGAGAAGAAGAAAGAATGTTGTCTATACATCGGGATATCTATGTATGCACCAGGTTTAATATAAATAATTATATTTGCTAATTGCAATTTTAATCCGACCGCCCCCTGCTTCAATATTTTAATAGTTATAACGTTTCGCAGGGTAAGATTCGAACTATGGACCTCTGGTTCCTAACAATACAGTTCGTTAAACATTGTAATGTTGTATAATTTAAATTATATTTGTTAAACACGTTTTAATCTGACCGTGCATAGTTTAATATTTATTAAGCATTAGAATTTCACAGATTCGATCTAGGACCCCCTGAACAACCTTTTATTAATTATTGTAATGATATATAAAAATTAAATTATATTCGTTAAACACGTTTTAATCTGGCCGCGCAATACTCACATAGTTTAATATTTATTAAGCATTAGAGATTCGCTGGGTAAGATTCGATCTAGAACCCCCTGAACACCCTTTTATTAATTATTGTAATGATATATAAAAATTAAATTATATTTTTTAAATGCGTTTTAATCTGACCTTGCATAGTTTAATATTTATTAAGCATTAGAGTTTCGTTGGGTAAGATTCGAACTAGGGTCCCTCTGAACGGTCTTTCATTAATTAGGGTAATAATGTATAAAAAATTAAATTATATTTGATAAATACATTTTTTTAATCTGACCTTGCATAGTTTAATAGTTATTACGCGTTAGAGTTTCACTTGGTAAGAGTCGAGTTAGAATTCTCTGAACACCTTTTTTATTAATTAGGGTAATGATATAATAATATCAATCATCAATTTCTCATTAGCAATAAACTTTTGATTACAGTAAGAATCGAACACCGATCTATGGATATCACGCAGAGGTTTAATGCATGTAATGAAATGTATATTAGACGCTTTTTCAGAGTCGCTGGCTGAAATAAACCAAACAGAATACTTGTTAACTATGCTCGGGTATATTCGTAGGATGTCGTAAAACATCGGGGAGAACTCCCTCAGGCAAAATCATGATGGCCGACTGACGTTGTTACGCAGAGTTGGTAAACAAGTTTCTCTCTCTTTCACACAAACAAGGACAGGACGAGTATAAAGCAACCCTCGAATTCTTTTGTTAACTAGCAGGTGGTCAAACAATGGAAAAGGTCAGGCTTTGTTATGGAGTAGTGGGATGAGTATGCCAGATGGTCTTTCTAAAGAATGCTTGCCCCGGGACAATAGAAAGGCACACACAATAGAATCTCTTACACAATGGAAAGGGACCGGCTTTGTTATGGAGGTAGCGGAACGAGAAATAAAGGCTTGCGCCAGACAATAGAACTTGTTTCTCTGTTAACTGACTTAGGTTCTCTTTGTCACAACCCTAATTCATCATGGGCTTTGTTCATTTTGACAGCTGAAGGGTAAGCATTGTTCTTTTGTTAAAAGCTAGTGAAATGAGTATGCCACGTGTTCGACACACAATGGAAGTGGGGGTGGGTAACTGCAACAGTCCAGAAGTGGTCGGATGTGGAATGGGTAGGAAAAACATCTCGCCTTTGTTACAGAACTTTAAATTTATGACCCCTTTGTTCGTTTTGACAGTTGATTGACAGCCTTAATTGCTTAACTGTCAAGCTTCCATTGTACTCAACAAGATTTATGACCCTCAGGTGCAAGTAAAATTACCAAGGCACAGCGGGGGGAGGGGGCGGGGCTAATTAGCATATTAATTGCATTCCATGCATATTAAGTGATCCAGATCTGTCATTTCCCTACTACTGACGTTCCAAAAAACGGCGTACGATGAGAATTACAATAGACGGCAAAGTTGTCTACGAATAAACATGACGATACCCCTGAAGGAACAGATGAGACTAAATTAATTACTATAGTAAACAGTGTAACGCTTAGTACCGATCCTTGAGCCACTCCGTTCTCCTGAACAAAAAGGTTCGAAAACCCCGAGCCGACCCTTACTCGGAAAACGCGGTCCTTCGTAAACTCCTGAATGAACAGTGGTAACCGTCCACGTATGCTCCAGGTGTGTAAGGAACGTAGTATCCCTGCTCGCCAACACGTATCATTAAGCCTTAAGGTCGAAAGATATTCCACGGTTTGACAATTCTTCGTAAATCCGTTCATGATCTGCGTCGATAATGATACAAGGTGGTCCATTGTTGAACGGCGTCGTCGGAAACCGTACTCGGCGTCGGTCAGTAGGTTATGAGTTTCCAGCCACCATACCAATCGTCCATTGATCATGCGTCCCATCACCTTGCAAACGCAACTGGTGAGGGAAATAGGACGGAAGATGACGGTCTTTTGCAGCTTTTAAAATAGGTATGACGGTGGCCTCCCGCCATTTTTCTGTAAAGTGGCATCAACCCAAACTTGATTATAGACCTTGAGCAGAAAAGTCTTACCTTCAGGAGGGTGCTGTTGCAACATTCGTATGTGGATACCATCTGGTCCTGGTGCTGTAAGTTGTGAAGATGAATGGCCATGTTCCAACTCTGCCATGGTGAAAAGGTGATTGTAATATTCAAGGTTTCCAAAACAAAACGAGAAACTTCGAGATTTCACCTGGGTCTTAACTGGAAGGAACTAAGGCGGATAGTGATCTGAGCTAGACATTTGGGCGAAAGCACTGCCAAAGATGTTAGCCATGTCAAATGTATTAACAGCAGCTCCTGCAGCTGTTTTAAGACCAGTGATTGACATGTGGGTCGATTTTCTGGCAAGATGCCTTAACTTATCCCATACGGCATAGATTGCTCAGCAGCAGAAAGAATCATCTGTGAGATGTTTGGCTACAACATTCACAGAGTCGTGCTCATTGTAATTAAACACAGCCAACTGGGAGTAAAGGTTATAGTTGGCTTGAACCAAGCGCCATCTAGACAAATGTATGGAACATACATCTTGTGTTAAGAGATTGATAAGACATGGGAAGTGGTCACTAGAGTGTAATTCAGAGATTACATTCCATTGTAAGGAAACCGCCAACTGTAGTGAACAAACTCTATATCAAGGTGTGAAACAGTATTAAAGGAGCCTGAAAGAAATGTAGGCTCTCCGGTGTTCAGAAGAGCTAAGTTATAATTGTCAGAAAAATTGGTAATCAATTTCCCTCTCGCACAAGCCCGAGATTAGCCCCAAAGAGGGTGATAGACATTGGCATCTCCCACCAACAGAAAATATGTTTGTAACTGGTAAACTAGATCTTCTGTATCACTGGGCAAGAGCTCAGTTGGTGGCAGATAAATATTACAAATGGTAAATCGGATGGCGGCAGTTGAATCCTTACAGCAACTTATTGGATGTCAGACTGTATGGATATAAATTCCACAAATATATAATCTCTGATGAGCATCATAGTGCCCCTGTGCGCAGGAATACCATCTTCTGGTGCAAGCTCACATGGTACTGGGGTATACCGCCTGATTTGAAAGTTGTCTTGTGGAAGTGCTTTGTCTCTTGCAAACATACGTCCAAAGGTTCATTTTTTTGAGTAAAAGTTCAAGCTCTGGTCAATGTTTTCTAATTCCACGTATGTTCCATTGTAGGATAGGCAGCGTAATTATAATGGGATAAGTTATTAATCGTAAGAGTCCACTACGTTAAGGACAGCAGTGATCGAATCAGTTTACCCCTTTTGTTTGGTGTCAGTTAACACCTTTATCTTAGGGTTTATCCTACCTCTTTTTCACTGTCGTTTTGGCAGTATGGGCAGAATCCTCATACTCCATCTCCTCCCTTTTCCAATTGAAAACTTTGATTGAGATCAGCGAAGATGATCGTCGATCTGAGTCCTTCCCAGAGGATCTCCGAGGAGATGATCGTGGACTTTGTTTCCCTTTAGATATTCTGGGTGCAGACTTCTCACTTTCCTTCAGGAAGTTGGTTCTGTCATAGCTGACTTTATCTGTGGTGCGTTGTGTGTTATGGGTTTGCCAGTTTTATTCGTTGAGATCGATGGTTTTGCTGATGATTTTACTGATATGATCTTTCCAGTAACGGACTTGGCAGATGTTAATGGTGTCATTGGTGTTGATTTTGAAGGCTTTGGCTGTGTTCTAGCTACAATAATCTTTTCTGAAATGGTAGCACGTTAATATCGCTGGTCTGAGTTGCAATTTCCCGACTCGGTACCGGTTTAGCTGCAACTATAGGTACCGAATTTTGGGACAGAGGGTTGGCGGATACGCAAGCATTTCCAGGCTTCCGAGAAGGTAACCTCCATAACCCGTATCTCTGATATCGCTCTTTCCTCTATACAACGGGGGCATTCTCGGGAACTTGATGGATGTTCACAGCTGCAGTTAACACAAGTTGGAGCTGATGTACACGCTCCGTCGTGTGAGACATCTCCGCAGTTAATGTGGGCTGATTCACCATTACAGATGTCAATAGCTTGACCAAAGAGCTGACACCTATAACATCTCAATGGGTTCGGGATATATAGCCTAACTTCAATTGCTTCACACCCTGCCTTAATTGTTTGAGGGACATCTACCTGATCAAAGGTAAGAAACGGGGTACAAGTAGGCACTAAGTCACCTCTTTCTTTCCGCTGAACCCTATATATGGATGTCTCACATTGATCTTCAAGATTTTCTTGAATTTCCTCATTGGACATACCGTCCAATGCACGCGTGTTCACTACACTGCGTGAGGGGTTCGAGGTCTTGTGCATTTCAACTCATACAGGATAGCTGATTGCTAACATGATTGCTTTCAACATAATCACTGCTTGGGATGCTGAATTTGTTTCAACCAGGCGCTTGCCATTGCAACTTCTAATTTACGACTTAACAGGACCAGCAATTTTATGGAGACCCTTTTGAACTGTAAATGGGTTCACCGATGTAAATTTCCTTCCTTCCTCTGTTCTATTAATAATTAAGTAACAAGGACCACAAGACTTGACTACTTCTGTTCCATTGACCTTGGTGTTTTTTAAAATTTTCTTTGGATCCATATCACTTAAATCCTTCACAGTTACAAATATCTCTGATGGCATGCTCACATCCTGGGTGGCACTCCTGCTTAGGTGAGAGTCCTGGTCTGGATCTTGCTCACCCTAAGGTCTCGTCTCCCAATTTATAGACAGAGGGATCCAATGGCTTTCAGAGTGTAATAGCTCATGCAATGGCCCCTTCCTGGGACTGGCCTTTATCAGCGGATACGAACACAGTCCTACAGGGGCTGGGAATTACTCGTTACCCGGTCACCCCTTGTGACTTTGTGTGTGTTAGTTGTAATATGTGACTGAGTGAGTGTGAGACTGTGATTGGGTGTGTGTATGAGTTGTAGCGAGTGACTGAGTGAATATATGTGTGTGTGTGTGTGTGTGTGTGTGTGTGTGATTGTGACTTTGTAAAGTGCGAGTGTGCTGTAGTTTGTGTGTGTGAGTTGTAGAGTATGGAATGTGTTGTAGTGCACATGTGCAAGTTGTAGAGTGTGGCTGTATTGTAGTGCATATGTGTGAGTTGTAGAGAGTGAGTGTGTTGTGTGTGTGAGTAGTAGAGTGTGACTATGTTGTGTGGTGTGAGGTGAGTGTGTGTGTGAGTTGCAGAGTATGAGTGTTGTAGTGTGTGAGTGTATGTGTGAATTGTACCTATAGAGTGTGATTGTGCTAGTGAGTGTGAGAGAGTAAATGTGCGAGCGTGAGTTTTAGAGTGTGAGTGTGTTTGTGCTAGGGAGTATGAGAGTTGTGTGTGATTTAGAGTGTGAGTGTGTTTGTGCTAATGGGTGTGTATGTGCTGGTGAGCGTGAGAGTTGTGGTGAGTGAGTGTGTTTGTGAGTTGTAGTGTGTAAGTGTGAGTGAATGCAGGTTTGGGTTTGAGTGTGAGTTGTGGTTTGTGTGTGCATGAGTTTGAATGAGTGTGTGTGAGTGTGTTTGTGCTAGTGAGTGTTAGAATTGTGGATGCGAGTGTGAGAGTTGTGGTGTGTGAGTGTGTTGTAGTTCATGTGTTTAAGTTGTAGAGTAGAAATGTGTTGAAGTACGCATGTGCAAGTTGTAGAGTGTGAGTGTATTGTAGTGCATATATGTGAGTTGTAGAGAGTGTGTGTGTGTGTGTGTGTGTGTGTGTGTGTGTGTGTGTGTGTGAGAGAGAGAGAGAGAGTAGTAGAGTGTGACCTGTGTAGTGTGAGTGTGTGTCTGTGTGAGTTGCAGAGTATGAGTGTTGTAGTGTGTGAGTGGGTGTGTGAATTGTGGAGTGTGATTGTGCTTATGCTAGTGAGTGAGAGAGTTGTGGTGTGTAAGTGTGCAAGTGTGAATGTGTTTGTGCTGGTGAGTGTGTTTGTGCTAGTGAGAATGAGAGTTGTGGTGTGTGAGATTTAGAGTGTGAGTGTGTTTGTGCTAGTGGGTGTTTGTGTGTGCGCTGGTGAATGTGAGAGTTGTAAATGAGTGAGTGTGTTTGTGAATTGTAGTGTGTAAGTGTGAGTGAGTGCATGTTTGAGTTTTGGAGTGTGAGTGTGAGAGTTGTGGTTTGTGTGTGCATGAGTTTGAATGAGTGCTTGTGTGAGTGTGAGAGTTGTGGTGTGTGAGTGTGTTTGTGCTAGTGAGTGTTAGAATTGTGGGTGTGAGTGAATGTTAGATTGTGTGTGTGTTTGCTATTGAGTAGTGTGTTTGTGTTAGTGAGTGTGAGTTTGAGTGAGTGCATGTGTGAATTTTAGAGTGTGAGAGTTGTGGTGTGTGAGTGTGAAGGTGGTGGTGTTTTCTTTTATTATTACTCCTTTAATATTACTCCATTAAAAACATGTTTGATTACATTGTGTAATACTGTAGGGTAGTTAAATTATATTCAAACCCACTTACGGCCTCTCTCTGCTGCGCGAGACAGCCGGCAGTCGCGGGGAAATTACGCCGGCAGAGGCAGACTAAAATCCTTACCTTATAATAGATGGTGGAAATGTTGACCTTCTGTTCTCAAACAGGCAGCATATCTCGTGTAAATATTCTTGCTCACTCTCCGAAGCTCAGCAACAGGAATTCTTGTGATTTCTTGCACAATGTTTTCTCTAAATTCCTGTAGTATGCCAGCATTGGAACGATACACTTTGGCTTTTAAAGAACCCCATAAATAAAAATCACAACTCGTTAGGTCAGGAGAACGAGGGGGCCACAAATCAACACTAATTATTCTGTCATCAAATACCTCTCTTATTGAATGTAATGATTCGGCGGCCATATGTGTTGTTGCAGAATCTTGCTGAAACCAACCATACGATTTCTCTTTTTTTGTCAAGCGATTGCAAAATGGCCTCAGAATTAACCTCTGATATCGCTCTGCATTTATTGTTTCATCAAAGAATATGGGCCCTTTTATTCTTCTAGCACTTATCGCACACCACACTCCAATTTTCTGATCATAATGAGGTGTTTCATCCAGTAGCACAGGTTTTTCTGAAGCCCAGTATCGACTGTTGTGAGTTTTCACACGTCCACTTAGATGCAACCAAGATTCATCAGTGAAAAACAAAAGCTGTGGGTCAATGAAACCCCTTTCTACGGATTGGAAAAACCAGTTACAATAATTCACACGTTTAGCAGGATCATTTGGCTTTAACACTTGCACTCATATGGCTTCAGTTTCAACAGATGTGTAGCATTTTTCGCAGAAGATCAATTTACACCTGTTTGCTGCGCTAGTTTTTTCAGCGATTTTCAAGGCGAACGCTCCAAAGCGCACCAATCACAAGAATTCCTGCTGCTGAGCTTCGGAGAGTGAGCGAGAATATTTACATGAAATATGCTGCCTGTTTGAGAGCAGAAGGTCAACATTTCCAGCATCTATTATAAGGTAAGGATTTTAGTCCGCCTCTGCTGATGTAATTTCCCCGGTGACTGCCTGCTGTCTCACGCAGTAGAGAGAGGCTGCGAGTGGGTTCGAATATAATTTAACTACCCTATACATGTTTGGTTTGCTTTTCCAAGCTATGGATCTTTATAAAATAGGTTAATCTTAAAATATTAATAATTACAGTAGTTTATACAGTTCAATTATTTTTTCTTTAGATCAATAGTGTTTACAAAATGGACATATTCTTTAAAATAATTGTTGGCAATTTTGACTTTAGTTGGTGGCCATTTTCCTCCTCTTTGAATTATTTTTCTTCTGAATGTTTTCCTTTCCTCCTCAAAATTTCTGCAGTCAAACAATATGTGGTCTGTTTGCTCTCCTCCATTGCAGGGGTAGTTTGGATCTTCTGTAATGTGAAATCTAAAGCTTGTTGTTAGAGTAATTCTCAATTTCATTCTTTCTGAAATAGTAAGAAAATATTTCTTTGTCTCCTGGCCTTTGGCTGTTTTTTGCCACTGCTTTTCACAATCTGTTAAGCTTTCTTGTTATAATATTTTCTTATTAGTGATCTTCAGAATTCTATTATAGCAGTATTGTTCTTCACTTACAGTTGCTTTCTTTGCCAGCTGGTCTGCGATTTCATTGCCTTATGTTCCTATGTGTGCTTGGACCTATCCTATTTCTATGTTCTAATTTTGTTTTTCGAGTATAGTTAACTATGTTCTAATTGCTTCTATTACATTACTGTGGATTTTATTATTATGTAACGATTGTATTTTAACTTTACTATCTATGTAAATTACTACACTTTTGTCAACATGTTCCATGAATGGTATATGAGTATTTTCAAAATCTTCTAGTGCTTTCAAAACTGCAAATTGTTCCGCTTGGTTGTTGAAGCATTGTTTGTCTAGTTTATGCTGCATTTAATGTTTCAATTTATTCCCATGATAAATTGCTACTCCAGAGCCTACTGCTTCAGTTTTGATGCCATCTGTACAGATTTCTAGGGTGTGCATGTTATTCTGGTTTATTTCTTTTATTGCTAGGATGTCTGCTGGATGAGACCATTTCTTATATTCCACAGCTTCATCTATGTTCTTGCCAGAGTCCTGCCTTAATTGTTTGTATACATTGAGAATTTCCTGTAGCTTAAGTGTTGTGGTGTAAGACCTGTTAAAATAGAGAGTGCTTCGGTAGATGTCCTAAATGCTTTAGCTATTTTGATATTTATTATCTTTGCACTCTTAGAAATTTATTTGCGTTGTGTTTCCTGTCAATGGCTTCTATCCACATTGGAGCTGCATATGAAAGCAATGGTAAAATTGTACCTTTGTACATTGTTTTTAAAGCCTGGTGTTTTAGTCCCCAATCTAGTTTTGCAGATTTAGAACAAAATGTTTATTAATTTAGCAGCTCTCTCTGTCATGTACTGAATGTGGTCATTAAAGGTAAAATTCTTGTCGATAATTTTTCCTAAGTATTTGAGGTTTTCTACTTGTTGTAATTGTCTATTGTTAATAAGGATACTTGTATGCTTTTCCACTCTACGTTTGTATGTTATTAATATTGTTTTTGACTTCTCTTCATTGAAGATAATTTTTTATTCTTGGCCCAAATTTCACCTTTTTGAGGTCTGCATTAATGTAGTTTTCAGCTTCCAGGTGAATTTTACCATTAGTTATTAGTAATAAGTCATCTGCAAAGCCACTAGCTTTGTATGACTTGAGTATTCAGTGTTTAGGAGCAAATTATACTGCAAATTCCAGAAGCCTAGTTCACAGTAAGAACCTTGAGGACATCCCTTGCTTATACATTTTTCTCAATTTTTATGTTATTGACATTGACATTGTCAACACTGCACTTCTATCACTGAAATAGCTTTTTGCAAAGTAAAATAAGTTACTTGGACAGTTAAATTCCCTCAAGGTGTACAGTATACTTTGCCACCAGCCTGCATCAAAAGCTTTCTAACATCAAGGCTGGTTAAAACTATCATTTGGCCAGCTTCCAGGTTTTCGTTTATATATTTTTTTAACTGCCATTACAGGTCTAAGAGTGCTTTTTTTTGTGGAGTGAAAACAAATTGGTTGTTATTCATTAAGTTCTGCAAGTGTGCACAGTACACTATTCTGTCAATTAAGAGTTTCTCTTAACAGTTTTCCTCCTACATTCAGTAGACTTATTGGTCAGAATTTTCTTACTTCTGCACTTTTCTCTTTTCCTGGTTTCACAATGGGTATTAAGTTAGCTTTTTTCCATTGTTTAGGGAAATTTCTTTTTGTTAGACAATGGTTTTACATAGCAGTCATATTTTGGAAATACATCAAACCCTTTAGGTAAAATTTTACTTGTAATCCCATCTTCTCCCGGAGTTTTATTTGCATCCATTCTACTTAAAATATCCTTTATTTCTCTCGGAGTAAAATCTTGATCTTTCTGTGTGGTATTGGTCTGTTAATTAATTTTCTGTTATTTTTGTGGTAATTATTATCATTTTCTTCCTTTTCTTCTGGTACAAAATGATTCAGCATGTAGCCTAACATCTCTTGAAGATCTGTTGTAACTGAACCATCTTGCTTCATAAGCATTGTTAATTGTGACTTTTTTTTTATTTTGCCAGTGGCAATTCGATAAACTGCATTCCAGGGATTGTTTGATGGATTTAGACTACAATACTGCTTCCAGGATTACATTTTCTCTTTTCTTATAGTTCTTTTGTTGCATATACAATGTTTTATGCTCTTCTCTTAGGGCTTCATCTTGTTTTGTCTTTTGATATCGTTTTCTTAATGCATTAGCTCTTTTCCTCATAATTGTGAGTTCTTTTGTCCACCAAGGCATAGATTTTCTGTTGTTTGTCTTCTTTAATGAGTTGCATTTTTTAAAGCATTATTGCATGCTGCTGCTAAATTGTTTTTATATTGCCTCACTGTTTTATCTATATCCTCTTCCATGTTTACCATCTTGCGGAGTTCTTTGTCTACATCTGCTATATTGCTTCTTGAGTTCAGTAAATTCTGAACTATTTCTGATTTTGGTATACTTCCAAATTCTTTCAGTTTATTGTTGTTGACAATGTATTTTGTGACCTGGAGTTCAAATTCTGCTTTATAGTCTGCTTTTTGGCTTACAGTGTAGGTAATAAATCTGTGATCAGAACATATTTCATCTCTGCCACATTCCCATTCTGTAAGTTTCGACAATAACGCACTGTTGGTAATAGTGAGGTCAACGTTACTCTTTCCATTAGTGCTTTCATATGTCGTGTTTACACTTTCTTCATTTAATTTCCCCTCAGGGGCTCACCTTATGTGAGTACGGGTTTTTGGCGCACCCGGGGGTTCCCGAGCCAATCCGCCATCTTCATCATTTCACCCCCGTCAGGTCGAGGTGGGTTCATTCTCGTGACCGGGGGACTCAAGGTAGGCTCTCGTGCATATCATTACATCTCGCCCCTCGCCATCGCTTCTGTCTTCACTTTTATTTATTCACATTTCGCCCCACGCCCATTCATTTACACGTCTCTTTTACTTCTTCGCCGGCCTACCTTGAGTGCGAAACGCCCACACACTTTTAGTTTCTTTTAATCTTTTATGTTAATCCTCCGTGGACACAGCCTGACGGATACCCGCGCACTGGGTGCGCAGCTGGGTGAGTGGGTAATGGCGTCATCCCCACCACCCGGGGTCGTCATGTAGGGTTTGTGTTCGTATCCGCTGTTCAACTGCACTCCCGCGGGGGGGCCATTGCATGAGCTGCTGACTTCCGACGGCGATTGGGTCCCTCTGTCTATGTTCTGGGAGGTGTGACCCTGGGGTGAGCTAGGTATAGATAGGCCACTCACCCAAGCCGGGGTAACGCCCGAGGTCGGAGACGGTTGCAATGGTGGAGGATTTATTTCGCTATGGAGCACCCTTCCTCCATTAATACCAACAAGCGCCGAAAAGTTTATGTAACAGAAGTGACACCACCGACAACTGGTTGTTACTTGGTCATTTCACGAACCGAAGAAGGACAAAGTTTTGAGAAGGTGAACCCTTTCATAATTCAAAAGGGCATTGATGCTATTGCTGGTGCGGTTCAGTCCTGCACTCGTCTACGGAATAGTTCCTTATTAGCCCAAACGAAATCCGATCAGCAAAGTAAGACCTTGTTGCACGCTACGCTTCTCCACGGCTATCCCATCCGTGTGGAGAAGCACCGCACATTGAATTCCTATCGAGGCGTTATTACCACCCATAGCCTCGATGGTATATCGGACGAGGACCTGGTAGAATATCTTGCAGACCAGAAGGTGACAGCGGTCCATCGAGTGCAGGCCAAACGCGACGGCGTATTGGTACCCACTCGTACCCTGTTTCTAACATTTGATGGCGTCGATCTACCCACGAGCATTTCCGCAGGGTACGAACGGATCTCTGTGAGGCCTTATATTCCTAGACCTCTGCGTTGTTTTAAATGCCAACGTTTTGGGCATACGCAAGTCTCATGTAAGAGTGCCGTTAACATCTGTGCAACATGTAGCCAGCCATCACACGAAGGTACCTGTTCAACAGCCCCCGTCTGCGTTAATTGTAGAGGGTCTCATTCTGCTTCGTTTGCCGACTGTCCGCGGTACTTGGACGAGAAGGCGATCCGGGTAAAGGAAAAACTCTCCTTCGCTGAAGCCCGGAGGCGTTAGCATGCGCGCCAACCTTCACTCCTGCGATCTGGCACATTTAGTTCTGTTGTTGCCTCGCCAGTACCACGAGTAGATGCCGAAACTCAGACCTGGACCATGACTGGATTAACCGCCACTACCATCCGGCCGTCCATTAAAGCTACTGTTACCAAACCCTATAAACCTGGTCCAAAGTCAATGAAGTCGCAAGCCGCTGAAAAGAAACCCAAGCAGAAACTTCGTAGGGAAGATTTTTTGAAAGACCCTCCGCGTGCGCGCGGTAACAAAAGTTCACCTTCTCCTCCTCGGAGGTCGCTGTCCCAGGAAGGTCCTGGGACAAGCCGCGCTCAGCGGCACCCCTCACCCATCGCCACCCAGAACCGATTCACGGCGCTTGAATCGGTTTCTGGCACTGAGCGCGTGGGCCCTCCCTCCGAGAAAGCTATGGAGTCTGACCAACTCCATACAAAAAGCCCGAGCCCAAAGGTTGAGCAAAAGATTCTTTTAAGCCGCCCTTCTAAGTAGACAGTTTATCCCTTTTATTCATGGCTATCCTCAGCTGGAACTTACGTGGTGTTCGATCGCATAGGGCGGAACTGCAGCTTTTATTGCGTTCCCATTCACCTATGGTCGTATGTTTGCAGGAGACCAAGCTTCGCCCTCAAGACCCTTTAGATCTCCGAGTGTACACTCCGGTTCGCTACGACCTTGAACCGGAGGAGGGTACTCCTGCTCATGGTGGTGTCATGATTTTGGTGTGTAATGACGTTCATTTTCAAAGTATCACACTTACGTCCGACTTGCAAGCTGTTGCCATTAGACTGCAGTTACCCGGTTTTTTCTTTTCTGTTTGTTCTGTGTATTCACCTCCATCGTCTCCCCTCGCTCCCGCGGACATTCGAGCTCTTCTGTCCGCTCTCCCAACACCAGTTCTTCTGTTGGGAGATTTTAATGCCCATCACCTACTATGGGGTTCGCCAAGGGCTTGTGCGAGGGGAACTCTTCTTTCCGACATTTTTTACCAGTTCAATCTTTCAATCCTCAATACAGGTGAGCCTACTTTTATTTCTGATTCTTCTGGTACATTCTCACACCTGGACCTTGCCGTTTGCTCACTCCAGCTTGCTAGTCGTCTGCAGTGGAACGTCGTCGCTGACACCTACTCCAGCGACCATTACCCCTGCATCGTTTCTCTTCTGTCACACCACGTACAACATTCCAGAGTACCTACCTGGATATTCCCAAAAGCCGACTGGAGTTTGTATTCCAGCCTTGTGCATTTTGAGGACCAGCCCTTCACCGACATTAACCAACTAGTGCAGTACCTTACGTCTACTCTTTTCTCTGCTGCCGAACGCGCAATTCCCCGTTTAGCCTCTCAACCTCGGCGAATGCCTGTTCCGTGGTGGAACGAGGATTGTCGGGCCGCCGTTCGTGCTCGTAGGACTGCACTTAGGGTGTTTCGGCGCCACCCTACACTTGATAATTTGGTGACTTTTAAACAATCGCGCGCCAGGCCTCGTCGCATTATTCAGGATAGCAAGAAGGCGTCGTGGGCTCGTTTTGTCTAGTCTTTTAATCGCTTTACGCCTTCATCTGTTGTTTGGGATAAACTTCGTCGCTTCTCAGGTAAAGTGTCGCATTGTACTGTTTCTGGCCTTCAGGTTTCTAATGCCACCATAGTGGATACGGCTGCCAACGCTAACACTCTGGGTGCTGCCTTTGAGGCGGTATCCAATTCAGACCATTATTCCGCCGGCTTTCGCTCTATCAAAGACCGGCTGGATTCCGACACCTTTAATTTTCGATCTGCTAATATTGAGTGTTATAATGAACTTTTCACAATGAGGGAGCTGGAGCACGCTCTTCATTCCCCTCAGGGGCTCACCTTATGTGAGTACGGGTTTTTGGCGCACCCGGGGGTTCCCGAGCCAATCATCGCCATATTCATCCCCTCACCCCCATCCGGTCGAGGTGGGTTCTTTAAGTGACCGGTGGACCCAAGGTAGGCTCTCGTGCGTTCTTTGCATTCCATTCATACCGCACCTCACCATCGTTTCTTTCTTCCCTTATCACTTTCCGGCCATTTCGCACCACGACATTCGCATATCTCTCTTTTTCTTCCCCGCCGGCCTACCTTGCGTGCGAAACGCCTACACAGTTTTAGTTTTTTTTATCTTTTTATTTAAATCCTCCGTGGACACACACCCCTCAGGGGCTCACCTTATGTGAGTACGGGTTTTTGGCGCACCCGGGGGTTCCCGAGCCATTCATCGCCACATTCATCCCCTCACCCCCATCCGGTCGAGGTGGGTTCTTCAAGTGACCGGTGGACACAAGGTAGGCTCTCGTGCGTTCTTTACATTCCATTCATACCGCACCTCACCATCGTTTCTTTCTTCCCTTATCACTTTCCGGCCATTTCGCACCATGACATTCGCATATCTCTTTTTCTTCCCCGCCGGCCTACCTTGCGTGCGAAACGCCCACACAGTTTTAGTTTCTTTTATCTTTTTATTTAAATCCTCCGTGGACACAGCCTGACGGATACCCGCGCACCGCGTGCGCAGCTGGGTGAGTGGGTAATGGCGTCATCCCCACCACCCGGGGTCGTCATGTAGGGTTGTTGTTCGTATCCGCTGTTCAACTGCAGTCCCGCGGGGGGGCCATTGCATGAGCTGCTGGCTTCCGACGGCGATTGGGTCCCTCTGTCTATGTTCTGGGAGGTGTGACCCTGGGGTGAGCTAGGTATAGATAGGCCACTCACCCAAGCCGGGGTAACGCCCGGGAAGTCAGAGCCCGAGGTCGGAGACGGTTGCAATGGTGGAGGATTTCTTTTCGCTATGGAGCACCCTTTCTCCATTAATACAAACAAGCGCCGAAAAACTATTGTAACAGAAGTAGCACCGCCGACATCTGGTTGTTACTTAGTCGTTTCAAGGACCGAAGAAGGACAAAGCTTTGAGAAGGTGAACCCTTTCATTATTCAAAAGGGCATTGATGCAATTGCTGGTGCGGTTCAGTCCTGCACTCGTCTACGGAATGGTTCCTTATTAGCCCAAACGAAATCCGATCAGCAAAGTAAGACCTTGTTGCGCGCTACGCTTCTCCACGGCTATCCCATCCGTGTGGAGAAGCACCGCACATTGAATTCCTGTCGAGGCGTTATTACCACCCATAGCCTCGATGGTATATCGGACGAGGACCTGGTAGAATATCTTGCAGACCAGAAGGTGACAGCGGTCCATCGAGTGCAGGCCAAACGCGACGGCGTGTTGGTACCCACTCGTACCCTGTTTATTACATTTGATGGCGTCGATCTGCCCACGAGCATCTCCGCAGGGTACGAACGAATTTCTGTGAGGCCTTATATTCCTAGACCTCTGCGTTGTTTTAAATGCCAACGTTTTGGGCATACGCAAGTCTCCTGTAAGAGTGCCGTTAACATCTGTGCAACATGTAGCCAGCCCTCACACGAAGGTACCTGTTCAACAGCCCCCGTCTGCGTTAATTGTAAAGGATCACATTCTGCTTCGTTTGCCGACTGTCCGCGGTATTTGGACGAGAAGGCGATCCAGGAGATCCGGGTAAAGGAAAAACTCTCCTTCGCTGAAGCCCGGAGGCGTTTCCATGCGCGCCAACCTTCACTCCTGCGATCTGGCACATTTAGTTCTGTTGTTGCCTCGCCAGTACCACGAGTAGATGCCGAAACTCAGACCTGGACCTTGACTGGATTAACCGCCACTACCATCCGGCCGTCTATTAAGGCTACAGTTACCAAGCCGTATAAACCTGGTCCCAAGTCAATGAAGTCGCAAGCCGTTGAAAAGAAGCCCAAGCAGAATCTTCGTAGGGAAGATTTTTTAAAAGACCCTCCGCGTGCGCGCGGTAACAAAGGTTCACCTTCTCCTCCTCGGAGGTCGCTGTCCCAGGATGGTCCTGGGACAAGCCGCGCTCAGCGGCACCCTTCACCCATCGCCACCCAGAACCGATTCACGGCGCTTGAATCGGTTTCTGGCACTGAGCGCGTGGGCCCTCCCTCCGAGGAAGCTATGGAGTCTGACCAACTCCATACAAAAAGCCCGAGCCCAAAGGTTAAACAAAAGGTAATTTTAAGCCGCCCTTCTAAATAGACAGTTTATCCCCTTATTCTTAATGGCTATCCTGACCTGGAATGTACGTGGTGTACGATCGCATAGGGCGGAACTGCAACTTTTATTGCGTTCCCATTCGCCTATGGTCGTATGTTTGCAGGAGACTAAGCTTCGCCCTCACGATCCTTTTGATCTCCGAGGATATACTCCGGTTCGCTACGACCTTGAACCGGAGGAGGGTACTCCTGCTCATGGTGGTGTCCTGATTTTGGTGCGTAATGACGTTCATTTTACACCTGTCACACTTACATCTGACTTGCAAGCTGTTGCCATTAGACTGCAGTTACCCGGTTTTTTCTTTTCTGTTTGTTCTGTGTATACACCTCCATCGTCTCCCCTCGCTCCCGCGGACATTCGATCTCTCCTGTCCGCTCTCGCAACACCATTTCTTCTGTTGGGAGATTTTAATGCCCATCACCCACTATGGGGTTCGCCAAGGGCTTGTGCGAGGGGAACTCTTCTTTCCGACATTTTTTATCAGTTCAATCTTTCCATCCTCAATACAGGTGCACCTACTTTTATTTCTGATTCTTCCGGTACATTCTCTCACCTGGACCTTGCCATATGCTCAATCCAGCTTGCACGTCGTCTTCAGTGGAACGTCGTCGCTGACACCTACTCCAGCGACCATTTCCCCTGCATCGTTTCTCTTCTGTCGCACCACGTACAGCATTCCAGAGTACCTACCTGGATATTCGCAAAAGCCGACTGGAGCTTGTATTCCAGCATCGTGCATTTTGACGACCAGCCCTTCTCCGACATTAATCAACTAGTGCAGCACCTTACGTCTATTATTTTCTCAGCCGCCGAACGTGCAATACCCCGTTCATCCTCCCAACCTCGGCGGCCACCTGTTCCGTGGTGGAACGAGGATTGTCGGGACGCCGTTCGTGCCCGTAGGACTGCACTTAGGGTGTTTTGGCGCCACCCTACACTTGATAATTTGGTGACTTTTAAACAATCGCGCGCCAGGGCTCGTCGCATTATTCAGGATAGCAAGAAGGCATCTTGGGCTCGTTTTGTCGAGTCTTTTAATCGTTTTACGCCTTCATCCGTTGTTTGGGATAAACTTCGTCGCTTCTCAGGTAAAGTGTCACATTGTACTGTTTCTGGCCTTCAGGTTTCTAATGCCACCATAGTGGATCCGGCTGCCATCGCTAACACTCTGGGTTCTGCCTTTGAGGCGGTTTCCAGTTCAGACCATTATTCCGCCGGCTTTCGCTCTATTAAGGACCGGCAGGATTCCGCATCATATACTTTTCGGTCTGCTAATGATGAATGCTATAACGAACTATTCACAATGAGGGAGCTGGAGCACGCTCTTCATTGCTCTCGGCACTCCGCTCCCGGGCCGGACGGCATTCATGTCCTGATGTTAAAGAACCTTTCAGCCGACAGTAAACTCTTTCTCTTACAGGTCTATAACCGTATTTGGCAAAACGGCATTTTTCCTTCCGTTTGGCGCGAAGCCACCATTGTCCCTATACTTAAGCCTGGAAAGGATCGCCAACTACCTTCCAGCTACCGCCCTATCTCCCTCACCAGTTGCATTTGCAAGGTGATGGAGCGCATGATCAACGGGCGGTTGACATGGTGGCTTGAGTCTCAGAAACTTCTAGCGAACGCTCAGTGCGGGTTTCGTCGCTATCGCTCTACCGTCGACCATCTGGTGTCCTTGTCGACGCATATTATGAATGGATTTCTGAGAAAGTGTCAAACCGTGGCTGTATTTTTTGACCTGGAGAAAGCTTATGACACTTGTTGGAGGGGCGGCATTTTACGTACACTTCACGATTGGAATATCCGCGGTCGTCTTCCCATATTTCTTCGGGAGTTTATGACGGACCGCGTCTTTCGTGTACGTGTGGGCTCGGTTTTATCTCGTCGTTTTATTCAGGAGAACGGAGTACCGCAGGGCTCTGTACTCAGTGTCACACTTTTTGCGATTGCTATCAACCCCATTGTTGATTGTATTCCACCTGGCATTTCATCGTCCCTTTTTGTTGACGATTTCGCTATTTATTGTAGTTCACGGCGGACCTGTCTACTCGAACGCCGTCTCCAGAGCTGTATCGACCGTCTCTACGCCTGGAGTTACGCCAACGGCTTTAATTTCTCCGCCGAGAAATCCGTCTGCATCAACTTTTGGCGCCGGAAGTATTTCCCTCCGCCCTCTCTCCAGCTTGGGTCAGGGATACTTCCGTTTGCAGACGAGGCGAAATTTTTGGGGTTGATTTTTGACAGGAAGTTGTGTTGGACCTCGCACGTTTCCCTTTTAAAAGCAAAGTGTGACCGTTCTCTTAATATTTTACGTGTTTTAAGTGGCACATCCTGGGGAGCTGATCGGACCGTCCTTCTTCGCCTTTATCGCTCTTTGGTCCGATCCAAGCTTGATTACGGGTGTATTGTTTATTCGTCGGCACGTCCATCTGTGTTACGTCGATTGAATGCCATTCACCATCGTGGCATCAGAGTCGCTACAGGGGCCTTTCCAACTAGCCCTGTACCCAGTCTGTACGCAGAAGCTGCAGAGCCTCCGCTGTCCTTCAGGCGTGAGATGCTCTTGTGCAGCTATGCTTGTCGACTCTCAAGCTTGCCTAACCACCCGTCCTTCGAGTTATTTTTCGAGGAGTCACTTGATCGTCACTATTTTATTAGCTCCTCTGCCTTGCTCCCACCAGGGGTTCGCTTTCGACAGCTCCTTCGGCATTTAGACGTTCCGCCAGCGCCGGCCCTTCCACGGGGGGAAACGCGTTTTCCTCCATGGTCTCGCGCTGAGGCCCACTGTCACCTTGGGCTAACGTCGATGCCGAAGACTGAGACCCCTGCTTCAGTCTTTAGATCGGCTTTTTTAGAAGTACGGGCTCAATTCGGAGACTACTATTTTATCTATACCGATGGATCTAAGACTGAAGCTGGAGTTGGATGTGCCTTTAGCTCTGGTCACTGTAGTTTTAAGTTTCGTTTACCTGGACAATGTTCAATTTTTACTGCCGAACTTTTTAGCATTTATCAATCTATTTTATACATTCAGCGGCACGCCTTACAGCACTGTTTTATTTGTACGGACTCTCTGAGTGCCCTTCAGACTATTACTGCGCTGTACCATTACCACCCGCTTGTTCAGCGCATACATGACCTGCTCCACTCGCTTGGTGTCACTGGCATCAGCGTGTCCTTCATGTGGATTCCAGGTCATGTGGGCATCTCAGGTAATGAGTCTGCCGACGCCGCTGCGAAATCGGCGATTTTATTACCCAGATTTTTTACCTCTGTTGTTCCCTCGTCAGATTCGTGTGTTATTTTACGTCGCCGCATCCTCTCGCGCTGGCGCGATGAGTGGACGGCCCTCCGGGGGAACAAGTTGCGGGAGGTTAAGCCTCTCCCGTTAATCTGGGGTACCTCTTCTCGTTCTTCACGTCGGGAAGAGGTACTTTTAGCCCGTTTACGCATTGGACATTGTCGTTTTAGTCATAGTTACCTGCTCAGTGGTGATCCCGCTCCGCTGTGTCCGCAGTGTGACGTGCCCTTAACGGTGCGTCACATTTTAACTGAGTGTCAAGTTTTAGCTCCACTGCGCGTTCGCCTGGGTCTCCCTGTTGGCATAGCCAACGTTTTGGCAGACGACGCGCATGCTGTAGAATGTCTTTTACGTTTTATAAGTGACATTGATTTTAATCGTCGCATTTGATGCGCTGAGCGTCTTTTAGCTTTGTTATTTTCTTCTGTATGTTTTTTATAGGGACTTACTCCCCAGTGACATGTGGCGCTCATGTCCCGCATTCTACAGTTCTTGACACGTTTTAATCTTTTATTGGCTATGCTTTTAGTGTGTTGGTTTTTGAGATATATTTATTGTTATTATTGTTGTTATTGTTATTCTTGTTGTTATTGTTATTCTTGTTGTTTTATTTTTATTCTTGTTGTTATTGTTATTGTTATACTATTGTTAGTTTTAACTTTTTGGACATCGCGGGTTTGTGTCCCGTTTTTTAATTATGCGGTTTTTTTTACCTTTTATACTTTGACCTTATATTTTACACATTGTAAGGGCGCTGATGACCCTAGCAGTTTAGCGCCCTTAAACCGCATATCATCATCATCATCATCATCCGTGGACACAGCCTGACGGATACCCGCGCACCGCGTGCGCAGCTGGGTGAGTGGGTAATGGCGTCATCCCCACCACCCGGGGTCGTCATGTAGGGTTTGTGTTCGTATCCGCTGTTCAACTGCAGTCCCGCGGGGGGGGCCATTGCATGAGCTGCTGACTTCTGACGGCGATTCGGTCCCTCTGTCTATGTTCTGGGAGGTGTGACCCTGGGGTGACTCTGGGGTGGCCTGGTATAGATAGGCCACTCACCCAAGCCGGGGTAACGCCCGAGAAGTCAGAGCCCGAGGTCGGAGACGGTTGCAATGGTGGAGGATTTTTTTTTCGCTATGGAGCACCCTTCCTCCATTAATACAAACAAGCGCCGAAAAGTTATTGTAACAGAAGTAGCACCGCCGTCATCTGGTTGTTACTTGGTCATTTCGAGAACAGAAGAAGGACAAAACTTTGATAAGGTGAACCCTTTTATAATTCAGAAGGGCATAGATGCTATTGCTGGTGCGGTTCAATCATGCACTCGTCTACGGAATGGTTCCTTATTGGCACAAACTAAGTCCGATCAGCAAAGTAAGACCTTGTTGCGCGCTACGCTTCTCCACGGTTACCCCATCCGTGTTGAGAAGCACCGCACATTGAACTCCTGTCGGGGCGTCGTTACCACCCATAGCCTCGATGGTATATCGGACGAGGATCTCGTAGAATATCTCTCTGATCAAAAGGTGACTGCAGTGCATCGAGTGCAGGCCAAACGCGACGGCGTATTGGTATCCACTCGTACCCTGTTTATTACATTTGATGGCGTCGATCTGCCCACGAGCATTTCCGAAGGGTACGAACGGATTTCTGTGAGGCCTTATATTCCTAGACCTCTGCGTTGTTTTAAATGCCAACGTTTTGGGCATACGCAAGTCTCCTGTAAGAGTGCCGTTAACATCTGTGCAACATGTAGCCAGCCCTCACACGAAGGTACCTGTTCAACAGCCCCCGTCTGCGTTAATTGTAAAGGGTCACATTCTGCTTCGTTTGCCGACTGTCCGCGGTATTTGGACGAGAAGGCGATCCAGGAGATCCGGGTAAAGGAAAAACTCTCCTTCGCTGAGGCCCGGAGGCGTTTCCATGCGCGCCAACCTTCACTCCTGCGATCTGGCACATTTAGTTCTGTTGTTGCCTCGCCAGTACCACGAGTAGATGCCGAAACTCAGACCTGGACCTTGACTGGATTAACCGCAACTACCATCCGGCCGTCTATTAAGGCTACAGTTACCAAGCCGTATAAACCTGGTCCCAAGTCAATGAAGTCGCAGCCGTTGAAAAGAAGCCCAAGCAGAAACTTCGTAGGGAAGATTTTTTGAAAGACTCTCCGCGTGCGCGCGATAACAAAAGTTCACCTTCTCCTCCTCGGAGGTCGCTGTCCCAGGATGGTCCTGAGACAAGCCGCGCTCAGCGGCACTCTTCCCCATCGCCTCCCAGAACCGATTCACGGCGCTTGAATCGGTTTCTGGCACTGAGCGCGTGGGCGCTCCCTCCGAGGAAGCTATGGAGTCTGACCAACTCCATACAAAAGCCCGAGCCCAAAGGTTAAACAAAAGGTAATTTTAAGCCGCCCTTCTAAATAGACAGTTTATCCCCTTATTCTTAATGGCTATCCTGACCTGGAATGTACGTGGTGTACGATCGCATAGGGCGGAACTGCAACTTTTATTGCGTTCCCATTCGCCTATGGTCGTATGTTTGCAGGAGACTAAGCTTCGCCCTCACGATCCTTTTGATCTCCGAGGATATACTCCGGTTCGCTACGACCTTGAACCGGAGGAGGGTACTCCTGCTCATGGTGGTGTCATGATTTTGGTGCGTAATGACGTTCATTTTCAAACTATCACACTTACGTCCGCCTTGCAAGCTGTTGTCATTAGACTGCAGTTACCCGGTTTTTTCTTTTCTGTTTGTTCTGTATATACACCTCCATCGTCTCCCCTCGCTCCCGCGGACATTTGATCTCTCCTGTCCGCTCTCCCAACACCATTTCTTCTGTTGGGAGATTTTAATGCCCATCACCCACTGTGGGGTTCGCCGAGGGCTTGTGCGAGGGGAACTCTTCTTTCCGACATTTTTTATCAGTTCAATCTTTCCATCCTCAATACAGGTGCACCTACTTTTATTTCTGATTCTTCTGGTACATTCTCTCACCTGGACCTTGCCATTTGCTCACTCCAGCTTGCTCATCGTCTTCAGTGGAACGTCGTCGCTGACACCTACTCCAGCGACCATTACCCCTGCATCGTTTCTCTTCTGTCGCACCACGTACAGCATTCCAGAGTACCTACCTGGATTTTCGCAAAAGCCGACTGGAGCTTGTATTCCAGCCTCGTGCATTTTGACGACCAGCCCTTCTCCGACATTAATCAACTAGTGCAGCACCTTACGTCTATTATTTTCTCAGCCGCCGAACGTGCAATACCCCGTTCATCCTCCCAACCTCGGCGGCCACCTGTTCCGTGGTGGAACGAGGATTGTCGGGACGCCGTTCGTGCCCGTAGGACTGCACTTAGGGTGTTTCGGCGCCACCCTACACTTGATAATTTGGTGACTTTTAAACAATCGCGCGCCAGGGCTCGTCGCATTATTCAGGATAGCAAGAAGGCATCTTGGGCTCGTTTTGTCGAGTCTTTTAATCGTTTTACGCCTTCATCCGTTGTTTGGGATAAACTTCGTCGCTTCTCAGGTAAAGTGTCACATTGTACTGTTTCTGGCCTTCAGGTTTCTAATGCCACCATAGTGGATCCGGCTGCCATCGCTAACACTCTGGGTGCTGCCTTTGAGTCGGTTTCCAGTTCAGACCATTATTCCGCCGGCTTTCGCTCTCTTAAAGACCGGCTGGATTCCGCATCATATACTTTTCGGTCTGCTAATGATGAATGCTATAACAACCTATTCACAATGAGGGAGCTGGAGCACGCTCTTCATTGCTCTAGGCACTCCGCTCCTGGGCCGGACGGCATTCATGTCCTGATGTTAAAGCACCTTTCAGCCGACAGTAAACTCTTTCTCCTACAGGTCTATAAGCGTATTTGGCAAGACGGCCTTTTTCCTTCCGTTTGGCGCGAAGCCACCATTGTCCCTATTCTTAAGCCTGGGAAGGATCGCCAACTACCTTCCAGCTACCGCCCTATCTCCCTCACCAGTTGCATTTGCAAGGTGATGGAGCGCATGATCAACGGGCGGTTGACATGGTGGCTTGAGTCTCAGAAACTTTTAGCGAACTCTCAGTGCGGATTTCGTCGCTATCGCTCTACCGTCGATCATCTGGTGTCCCTGTCGACGCATGTTATGAATGGATTTCTGAGAAAGTGTCAAACCGTGGCTGTATTTTTTGACCTGGAGAAAGCTTATGACACTTGTTGGAGGGGCGGCATTTTACGTACACTTCACGATTGGAATATCCGCGGTCGTCTTCCCATATTTCTTCGGGAGTTTATGACGGACCGCGTCTTTCGTGTACGTGTGGGCTCGGTTTTATCTCGTCGTTTTATTCAAGAGAACGGAGTACCGCAGGGCTCTGTACTCAGTGTCACACTTTTTGCGATTGCTATCAACCCCATTGTTGATTGTATTCCACCTGGCATTTCATCGTCCCTTTTTGTTGACGATTTCGCTATTTATTGCAGTTCACGGCGGACCTGTCTACTCGAACGCCGTCTCCAGAGCTGTATCCCCCTCAGGGGCTCACCATATGTGAGTACGGGTTTTTGGCGCACCCGGGGGTTCCCGAGCCAATCATCGCCACATTCATCCCCTCACCCCCATCCGGTCGACGTGGGTTCTTCTCGTGACCGGTGGACCCAAGGTAGGCTCTCGTGCGTTCTTTTCATTCCATCCATACCGCACCTCACCATCGTTTCTTTCTTCCCTTATCACTTTCCGGCCATTTCGCACCACGACATTCGCATATCTCTCTTTTTCTTCCCCGCCGGCCTACCTTGCGTGCGAAACGCCCACACGGTTTTAGTTTCTTTTATCTTTTTATTTAAATCCTCCGTGGATACAACCTGACGGATACCCGCGCACCGCGTGCGCAGCTGGGTGGGTGGGTAATGGCGTCATCCCCACCACCCGGGGTCGTCATGTAGGGTTTGTGTTCGTATCCGCTGTTGAACTGCAGTCCCGCGGGGGGGCCATTGCATGAGCTGCTGACTTCTGACGGCGATTGGGTCCCTCTCTCTATGTTCTGGGAGGTGTGACCCTGGGGTGAGTCTGGTATAGATAGGCCACTCACCCAAGCCGGGGTAACGCCCGAGAAGTCAGAGCCCGAGGTCGGAGACGGTTGCAATGGTGGAGGATTTATTTCGCTATGGAGCACCCTTCCTCCATTAATACTAACAAGCGCCGAAAAGTTTATGTAACAGAAGTGACACCACCGACAACTGGTTGTTACTTGGTCATTTCACGAACCGAAGAAGGACAAAGCTATGAGAAGGTGAACCCTTTCATCATTCAAAAGGGCATTGATGCAATTGCTGGTGCGGTTCAGTCCTGCACTCGTCTACGGAATGGTTCCTTATTAGCCCAAACGAAATCCGATCAGCAAAGTAAGACCTTGTTGCGCGCTACGCTTCTCCACGGCTATCCCATCCGTGTGGAGAAGCATCGCACATTGAACTCCTGTCGAGGCGTTATTACCACCCATGGCCTCGATGGTATATCGGACGAGGACCTGGTAGAATATCTTGCAGACCAGAAGGTGACAGCGGTCCATCGAGTGCAGGCCAAACGCGACGGCGTATTGGTACCCACTCGTACCCTGTTTATTACATTTGATGGCGTCGATCTGCCCACGAGCATTTCCGCAGGGTACGAACGGATTTCTGTGAGGCCTTATATTCCTAGACCTCTGCGTTGTTTTAAATGCCAACGTTTTGGGCATACGCAAGTCTCCTGTAAGAGTGCCGTTAACATCTGTGCAACATGTAGCCAGCCCTCACACGAAGGTACCTGTTCAACAGCCCCCGTCTGCGTTAATTGTAAAGGGTCACATTCTGCTTCGTTTGCCGACTGTCCCCGGTATTTGGACGAGAAGGCGATCAGAGGAGATCCGGGTAAAGGAAAAACTCTCCTTCGCTGAAGCCCGGAGGCGTTTCCATGCGCGCCAACCTTCACTCCTGCGATCTGGCACATTTAGTTCTGTTGTTGCCTCGCCAGTACCACGCGTAGATGCCGAAACTCAGACCTGGACCTTGACTGGATTAACCGCCACTACCATCCGGCCGTCTATTAAGGCTACAGTTACCAAGCCGTATAAACCTGGTCCCAAGTCAATGAAGTCGCTAGCCGTTGAAAAGAAGCCCAAGCAGAAACTTCGTAGGGAAGATTTTTTGAAAGACCCTCCGCGTGCGCGCGGTAACAAAAGTTCACCTTCTCCTCCTCGGAGGTCGATGTCCCAGGATGGTCCTGGGACAAGCCGCGCTCAGCGGCACACTTCACCCATCGCCACCTAGAACCGATTCACGGCGCTTGAATCGGTTTCTGGCACTGAGCGCGTGGGCCCTCCCTCCGAGGAAGCTATGGAGTCTGACCAACTCCATACAAAAAGCCCGAGCCCAAAGGTTAAACAAAAGGTAATTTTAAGCCGCCGTTCTAAATAGACAGTTTATCCCCTTATTCTTAATGGCTATCCTGACCTGGAATGTACGTGGTGTACGATCGCATAGGGCGGAACTGCAACTTTTATTGCGTTCCCATTCGCCTATGGTCGTATGTTTGCAGGAGACTAAGCTTCGCCCTCACGATCCTTTTGATCTCCGAGGATATACTCCGGTTCGCTACGACCTTGAACCGGAGGAGGGTACTCCTGCTCATGGAGGTGTCATGTTCTTAGTGCGTAACGACGTTCATTTTACACCTGTCACACTTACATCCGACTTGCAAGCTGTTGCCGTACGCCTTCACTTACCCGGCTTTTTGTTTTCTGTTTGCTCTGTATATTCACCTCCATCGTCTCCCCTCGCTCCCGCGGACATTCGATCTCTCCTGTCCGCTCTCCCAACACCATTTCTTCTGTTGGGAGATTTTAATGCCCATCACCCACTATGGGGTTCGCCAAGGGCTTGTGCGAGGGGAAATCTTCTTTCCGACATTTTTTATCAGTTCAATCTTTCCATCCTCAATACAGGTGCACCTACGTTTATTTCTGATTCTTCCGGTACATTCTCTCACCTGGACCTTGCCCTATGCTCAATCCAGCTTGCACGTCGTCTTCAGTGGAACGTCGTCGCTGACACCTACTCCAGCGACCATTTCCCCTGCATCGTTTCTCTTCTGTCGCACCACGTACAGCATTCCAGAGTACCTACCTGGATATTCGCAAAAGCCGACTGGAGCTTGTATTCCAGCCTCGTGCATTTTCACGACCAGCCCTTCTCCGACATTAATCAACTAGTGCAGCACCTTACGTGTATTATTTTCTCAGCCGCCGAACGTGCAATACCCCGTTCCTCCTCCCAACCTCGGCGGCCACCTATTCCGTGGTGGAACGAGGATTGTCGGGACGCCGTTCGTGCCCGTAGGACTGCACTTAGGGTGTTTCGGCGCCACCCTACACTTGATAAGTTGGTGACTTTTAAACAATCGCGCGCCAGGGCTCGTCGCATTATTCAGGATAGCAAGAAGGCATCTTGGGCTCGTTTTGTCGAGTCTTTTAATCGTTTTACGCCTTCATCCGTTGTTTGGGATAAACTTCGTCGCTTCTCAGGTAAAGTGTCACATTGTACTGTTTCTGGCCTTCAGGTTTCTAATGCCACCATAGTGGATCCGGCTGCCATCGCTAACACTCTGGGTTCTGCCTTTGAGTCGGTTTCCAGTTCAGACCATTATTCCGCCGGCTTTCGCTCTATTAAAGACCGGCTGGATTCCGCATCATATACTTTTCGGTCTGCTAATGATGAATGCTATAACGAACTATTCACAATGAGGGAGCTGGAGCACGCTCTTCATTGCTCTCGGCACTCCGCTCCCGGGCCGGACGGCATTCATGTCCTGATGTTAAAGAACCTTTCAGCCGACAGTAAACTATTTCTCTTACAGGTCTATAACCGTATTTGGCAAGACGGCATTTTTCCTTCCGTTTGGCGCGAAGCCACCATTGTCCCTATACTTAAGCCTGGGAAGGATCGCCAACTACCTTCCAGCTACCGCCCTATATCCCTCGCCAGTTGCATTTGCAAGGTGATGGAGCGCATGATCAACGGGCGGTTGACATGGTGGCTTGAGTCTCAGAAACTTCTAGCGAACGCTCAGTGCGGGTTTCGTCGCTATCGCTCTACCGTCGACCATCTGGTGTCCTTGTCGACGCATATTCTGAATGGATTTCTGAGAAAGTGTCAAACCGTGGCTGTATTTTTGACCTGGAGAAAGCTTATGACACTTGTTGGAGGGGCGGCATTTTACGTACACTTCACGATTGGAATATCCGCGGTCGTCTTCCCATATTTCTTCGGGAGTTTATGACGGACCGCGTCTTTCGTGTACGTGTGGGCTCGGTTTTATCTCGTCGTTTTATTCAAGAGAACGGAGTACCGCAGGGCTCTGTACTCAGTGTCACACTTTTTGCGATTGCTATCAACCCCATTGTTGATTGTATTCCACCTGGCATTTCATCGTCCCTTTTTGTTGACGATTTCGCTATTTATTGCAGTTCACGGCGGACCTGTCTACTCGAACGCCGTCTCCAGAGCTGTATCGACCGTCTCTACGCCTGGAGTAACGCCAACGGCTTTAATTTCTCCGCCGAGAAATCCGTCTGCATCAACTTTTGGCGCCGGAAGTATTTCCCTCCGCCCACTCTCCATCTTGGGCCAGGGATACTTCCGTTTGCAGACGAGGCGAAATTTTTGGGGTTGATTTTTGACAGGAAGTTGTGTTGGACCTCGCACGTTTCCTTTTTAAAAGCAAAGTGTGACCGTTCTCTTAATATTTTACGTGTTTTAAGTGGCACATCCTGGGGAGCTGATCGGACCGTCCTTCTTCGCCTTTATCGCTCTTTGGTCCGATCCAAGCTTGATTACGGGTGTATTGTTTATTCGTCGGCACGTCCATCTGTGTTACGTCGAATGAATGCCATTCACCATCGTGGCATAAGAGTCGCTACAGGGGCCTTTCCAACTAGCCCTGTACCCAGTCTGTACGCAGAAGCTGCAGAGCCTCCGCTGTCCTTCCGGCGTGAGATGCTTTTGTGCAGCTATGCTTGTCGACTCTCAAGCTTGCCTAACCACCCGTCCTTCGATGTATTTTACGAGGATTCGCTTGATCGCCAATATTTTGTTAGCTCCTCTGCATTGCTCCCTCCAGGGGTTCGATTTCGACTGCTACTTCGGCATTTGGACGTTACGCCAGCGCCGGCCCTTACCCGAGGGGAAACGCGTTTTCCTCCATGGTCGCGCGCTGAGGCCCACATCCACCTTGGGCTAACGTCGATGCCGAAAAATGCGACCCCTGCTTCTGTTCTTAGATCCGCCTTTTTAGAACTACAGGCGCAGTTCGGGGACTGTCATTATATATATACTGATGGGTCTAAGACTGATGTTGGAGTAGGATGTGCCTTTGTTTTTGGTGTACAGAGTTTTACTTTTCGTTTACCTCAACAATGTTCAATTTTTACCGCCGAACTTTTTAGCATTTATCAATCTGTTTTATACATTCAGCGGCACGACTTACGGCACTGTTTTATTTGTACGGACTCTCTGAGTGCCCTTCAGGCTATTCATGCGCTGTACAATTACCACCCACTCGTACAGCGCATACATGACCTGCTCCACTCGCTCGGTGTCTCTGGCATCAGCGTCTCCTTCATGTGGATTCCAGGTCATGTGGGCATCTCAGGTAACGAGTCTGCCGACGCCGCTGCGAAATCGGCGATTTTATTACCCAGATTTTTTACCTCTGTAGTTCCCTCGTCAGATTCGTGTGCTATTTTACGTCGCCGCATCCTCTCGCGCTGGCGCGATGAGTGGACGGCCCTCCGGGGGAACAAGTTGCGGGAGGTTAAGCCTCTCCCGTTAATCTGGGATACCTCTTCTCGTTCTTCACGTCGGGAGGAGGTACTTTTAGCCCGTTTACGAATTGGACATTGTGTTTTTAGTCATAGGTATTTGCTCAGTGGTGACCCCGCACCACTCTGTGGGCAGTGTGACGTGCCCTTAACGGTGCGTCACATTTTAACAGAGTGTCTGGTTTTAGCTGCATTGCGTGCTCGTGTGGGTCTGCCTGTTGGCTTAGCCAACGTTTTGGGAGACGACACGCATGCTGTGGAATGTGTTTTACGTTTTATTCATGACAGTGATTTTAATCTGCGCATTTAATGCGCTGAGCGTCTTTTAGCTTATTACTTTTATTCTGTCAGTTTTTATGGGGACTCTATTCCCCAGTGGACATATGGCGCTCATGTCCCTCGCATTCCATAGTTCTTGACACGTTTTAATCTTTTATTGCCTATGCTTTTAGTGTGTCGGTTTTTCTGAACTTTGTATTGCTCTTATTGTTGTTATTGTTATTCTTGTTGTTCTTGTTGTTATTGTTGTTATTGTTATTATTGTTTTATTGTTGTTATTGTTATATTATTGTTAGTTTTAGCTTTTTGAACATCGCGGGTTTGTGTCCCGTTTTTAACTATGCGGTTCTTTTACCTGTTTTATATTTTGACCCTCTCTTTTATACAATGTAAGGGCGCTGATGACCATAGCAGTTTAGCGCCCTTAAACCGCATATCATCATCATCATCATCATTTGAGGCGGTTTCCAGTTCAGACCATTATTCCGCCGGCTTTCGCTCTATTAAAGACCGGCAGGATTCCGCATCATATACTTTTCGGTCTGCTAATAATGAATGCTATAACGAACTATTCACAATGAGGGAGCTGGAGCACGCTCTTCATTGCTCTCGGCATTCCGCTCCCGGGCCGGATGGCATTCATGTCCTGATGTTAAAGAACCTTTCAGCCGACAGTAAACTATTTCTCTTACAGGTCTATAACCGTATTTGGCAAGACGGCATTTTCCCTTCCGTTTGGCGCGAAGCCACCATTGTCCCTATACTTAAGCCTGGGAAGGATCGCCAAATACCTTCCAGCTACCGCCCTATCTCCCTCACCAGTTGCGTTTGCAAGGTGATGGAGCGCATGATCAACGGGCGGTTGACATGGTGGCTTGAGTCTCAGAAACTTCTAGCGAACGCTCAGTGCGGGTTTCGTCGCTATCGCTCTACCGTCGACCATCTGGTGTCCTTGTCGACGTATATTATGAATGGATTTCTGAGAAAGTGTCAAACCGTGGCTGTATTTTTTGACCTGGAGAAAGCCTATGGCACTTGTTGGAGGGGCGGCATTTTACGTACACTTCACGATTGGAATATCCGCGGTCGTCTTCCCATATTTCTTCGGGAGTTTATGACGGACCGCGTCTTTCGTGTACGTGTGGGCTCGGTTTTATCTCGTCGTTTTATTCAAGAGAACGGAGTACCGCAGGGCTCTGTACTCAGTGTCACACATTTGCGATTGCTATCAACCCCATTGTTGATTGTATTCCACCTGGCATTTCATCGTCCCTTTTTGTTGACGATTTCGCTATTTATTGCAGTTCACGGCGGACCTGTCTACTCGAACGCCGTCTCCAGAGCTGTATCGACCGTCTCTACGCCTGGAGTAACGCCAACGGCTTTAATTTCTCCGCCGAGAAATCCGTCTGCATCAACTTTTGGCGCCGGAAGTATTTCCCTCCGCCCTCTCTCCATCTTGGGCCAGGGATACTTCCGTTTGCAGACGAGGCGAAATTTTTGGGGTTGATTTTTGGTAGGAAGTTGTGTTGGACCTCGCACGTTTCCTTTTTAAAAGCAGGGTGTGACCGTTCTCTTAATCTTTTACGTGTTTTAAGTGGCACATCCTGGGGAGCTGATCGGACCGTCCTTCTTCGCCTTTATCGCTCTTTGGTCCGATCCAAACTTGATTACGGGTGTCTTGTTTATTCGTCGGCACGTCCATCTGTGTTGCGTCGTTTGAATCCCATTCATCATCGTGGTCTTAGAGTCGCTACAGGGGCCTTTCCAACTAGCCCCGTGCCCAGTCTTTATGCTGAAGCTGCAGAGCCTCCGCTGTCCTTCAGGCGTGAGATGCTCTTGTGCAGCTATGCCTGTCGACTCTCAAGCTTACCTGACCACCCGTCTTTCGCGGCATTTTTCGAGGATTCACTTGACCGGCAATATTTAGTTAGCTCCTCTGCATTGCTCCCTCCAGGGGTTCGATTTCGACTGCTCCTTCGGCATTTGGACGTTACGCCAGCGCCGGCCCTTCCAAGGGGGGAAACGCGTTTTCCTCTATGGTCGCGCGCTGAGGCCCTCTGTCACCTTGGGTTATCGTCAATGCCGAAGAATGAGACCCCTTCTTCAGTCTTTAGATCAGCGTTTTTAGAACTTCAGTCGGAATTCGGGGACTTGGCTTTTATCTTTACTGATGGATCTAAGACTGATGCTGGAGTAGGATGTGCCTTTTTTTGTGGTGGAAATAGTTTTACCTTTCGTTTACCAGAGCAATGTTCGATTTTTACCGCCGAACGTTTTAGCATTTATCAGTCTCTTTTATATATTCAGCGGCACGACATACGGCAATGTTTTATTTGTTCCGACTCCCTGAGTGCTCTTCAAAGTATTAGCTCGCTGTACAGTTACCACCCGCTCGTACAGCGCATTCATGACCTGCTCCACTCGCTTGATGTCTCTGGCATCAGCGTCTCCTTCTTGTGGATTCCAGGTCATGTGGGCATCTCAGGTAATGAGTCTGCCGATGTCGCTGCCAAGTCGGCGATTTTATCACCCAGACGTTTTACCTCTGTTGTTCCCTCGTCAGATTTGTTTATTGTTTTACGTCGCCGCATCCTCTCGCTTTGGAGCGATGAGTGGACGGCCCTCCGGGGGAACAAGTTGCGGGAGGTTAAGCCTCTCCCGTTAGTCTGGGCTACCTCTTCCCGTGCTTCTCGTCGGGAAGAGGTAATTTTAACACGCCTTCGTATCGGACATTGCATTTTTAGTCATAAGTATTTGCTGAGTGGTGACCCCGCGCCACTCTGTGGGCAGTGTGACGTGCCCTTAACGGTGCGTCACATTTTAACAGAGTGTCAGGTTTTAGCTGCATTGCGTGCTCGTGTGGGTCTGCCTGTTGGCCTAGCCAACGTTTTGGCAGACAACACGCATGCTGTGGAATGTGTTTTACGTTTTATTCATGACAGTGATTTTAATCTGCGCATTTAATGCGTTGAGCGTCTGTTAGCTTCGTACTTTTATCCTGTCGGTTTTTTATGGGAACTCTTATCCCCAGTGGACATATGACGCTCATGTCCCTCGCATTCTACAGTTCCTGACACGTTTTAATCCTTTACTGCCTATGCTTTTAGTGTGTTGTTTCTCAGATGTTTGTCTTGTTCTTATTATTGTTGTTATTGTTATTATTGTTTTTATTGTTATTGTTGTTATTGTTATTATTGTTATTGTTATATTTGTTATTGTTATATTGTTAGTTTTAGCTTTTTGACATCGCGGGTGTGTGTCCCGTTTTTTAATTATGCGGTTTTTTACCTGTCTTTTATTTTTTGACTTTATATTTTATACCTTGTAAGGGCGCTGATGACCCCAGCAGTTTAGCGCCCTTAAGCCGCATATCATCATCATCATCATCATCCCTCACCAGTTGCATTTGCAAGGTGATGGAGCGCATGATCAACGGGCGTTTGACATGGTGGCTTGAGTCTCAGAAACTTCTAGCGAACGCTCAGTGCGGGTGTCGTCGCTACCGCTCTACCGTCGACCATCTGGTGTCCTTGTCGACGCATATTATGAATGAATTTCTGAGAAAGTGTCAAACTGTGGCTGTATATTTTGACCTGGAGAAAGTTTATAACACTTGTTGGAGGGGCGGCATTTTACGTACACTTCACGCATGGAATATCTGCGGTCGTCTTCCCATATTTCTTCGGGAGTTCATGACAGACCGCGTCTTTCGTGTACGTGTGGGCTCGGTTTTATCTCGTCGTTTTATTCAAGAGAACGGAGTAACGCAGGGCTCTGTACTCAGTGTCACACTTTTTACGATTGCTATCAACCCCATTGTTGATTGTATTCCACCTGGCATTTCATCGTCCCTTTTTGTTGATGATTTTGCCATTTATTGCAGTTCACGGCGGACCTGTCTACTCGAACGCCGTCTCCAGAGCTGTATCGACCGTCTCTACGCCTGGAGTAACGCTAACGGCTTTAATTTCTCCGCTGAGAAATCCGTCTGCATCAACTTCTGGCGTCGGAAGTATTTCCCTCCGCCCTCTCTCCATCTAGGGCCAGGGATGCTTCCGTTTGCAGACGAGGCGAAATTTTTGGGGTTGATCTTTGATAGAAAGTTGTGTTGGACCTCACACATTTCCTTTTTAAAAGCAAAGTATGACCGTTCTCTTAATCTTTTACGTGTTTTAAGTGGCACATCCTGGGGAGCTGATCGGACCATCCTTCTGCGTCTATATCGCTCTTTGGTCCGATCCAAACTTGATTACGGGTGTATTGTGTTTTCATCGGCACATCCATCTGTGGTACCTCGCTTGAATCCCATTCATCATCGTGGTATTAGAGTCGCTACAGGGGCCTTTCCAACTAGCCCCGTGCCCAGTCTTTACGCTGAAGCTGCAGAGCCTCCGCTGTCCTTCAGGCGTGAGATGCTCTTGTGCAGCTATGCCTGTCGACTCTCCAGCTTGCCTGACCACCCGTCCTTCCCGACATTTTACGAGGATTCGCTTGATCGGCAATATTTAGTTAACTCCTCTGCATTGCTCCCTCCAGGGGTTCAATTTCGACTGCTACTTCGGCATTTGGACGTTCCGCCAGCGCCGGCCCTTACCCGAGGGGAAACGCGTTTTCCTCCATGGTCGCGCGCTGACGCCCACATCCACCTTGGGCTAACGTCGATGCCGAAAAATGCGACCCCTGCTTCTGTTCTTAGATCCGCCTTTTTAGAACTACAGGCGCAGTTCGGGGACTGTCATTTTATATATACTGATGGGTCTAAGACTGATGTTGGAGTAGGATGTGCCTTTGTCTTTGGTGTACGGAGTTTTACTTTTCGTTTACCTGAACAATGTCCGATTTATACCGCCCAACTTTTTAGTATATATCAATGTGTTTTATACATTCAGCGGCACGTCTTTCGGCGCTGTGTTGTATGTACCGACTCTGAGTGCCCTTCAGGGTATTAACGCGCTGTACAGTTACCATCCTCTCGTACAGCGCATACATGACCTGCTCCACTCGCTCGCTGCCTCTGGCATCAGCGTCTCCTTCCTGTGGATTCCAGGTCATGTGGGCATCTCAGGCAACGAGTCTGCCGACGCCGCTGCCAAATCGGCAATTTTATCACCCAGATGTTTTACCTGTGTTGTTCCTTCCTCGGATTTTTCTGCTATTTTACGTTACCGTCTCCTCTCGCGCTGGCGCGATGAGTGGGCGGCTCTTGGGGGGAACAAGTTGCGGGAGGTTAAACCTCTTCCGTTAGTCTGGGGTACCTCTTCTCGTTCTTCTCGTCGGGAAGAGGTGCTTTTAGCCCGTCTACGAATCGGACATTGTCTTTTTAGCCATAGATACCTCCTCAGTGGTGACCCCGCACCACTCTGTGAGCGGTGTGATGCGCCCTTAACGGTGCGTCACATTTTAGCAGAGTGTCAAGTTTTAGCTCCGTTGCGCGTTCGTGTTGGTCTGCCTGTTGGCCTAGCCAACGTTTTGGCAGACGACGCGCATGCTGTAGAATGTGTTTTACGTTTTATCACTGACATTGGTTTTAGCCGTCGCATTTGATGCGCTGAGCGCCTTTTAGTTGTTTGATTTTACGTTATCTTTTAATGGGGGCACTCCTCCCCAGTGGATATTTGGCGCTCGTGTCCTTCGCATTGTACAGTTCTTGACACATTTTATACTGTTGTTGACTATGATTTTAGTGTGTTGATCTTAATAATTGGTCTGTTGTGTTTTTTAGTGTTTATGACCAAGCTGTTTGTGTGTGGATTTTTAATTTTATAGCTTTTACTGTTCCTATTTTACACATAGTAAGGGCGCTAATAACCTTAGTAGTTGAGCGCCCTTAAGCCCTACATCATCATCATCATCATCATCATCATTCATTTAATTTATGGTTGTTTTGAATTTAAATATTCTTCCATAACTCTTCCTCTGGTGTTTGTGATTACAGCATGCCATGTTATTGATCTAGCATTACTATCCATGACGATTATCAGACCCGCTCCTCTCGTAAATGATGTAATTTTATCTACTTTGTACAGATCAATGTGAATATCAGCTTCAATGTCTAGATACGTACTAGCTATAGAGTACCTTAAATTTTGGTAGTTATTTCTGCGACTGAGGCATCTCCATGCAATAGCTGAGCTATTAGAATAGTTTCAGTCTGTTTGTTGACGATCAGTATGGCAGTTCTAGTTTTGTTGTCACCTTAGCTGAATATTTTGTAGTTTTTATTGATTCCGGCCTCTTTATTCTGAATAATATATGGTTCTTGGATAAGCACAATATCCGGTCCATTCTGCTCTATTACATGTATTAAATTATCTGTTGCAATTTTAGAATGCTGTAAGTTTATCTGCTTCATCTTAAGTTTGGTATTACAATTCTGAAATCTGTTGCCATAAATTATTTTGTCATTTTGTTTTTCAAGGGTAGTCATTTTAATATTCTGTGTTTTGTTTGTTTTTTCTGATTGCAGCTTGTAAGCATGGGCATTTATTTTTGTCCCAAGATGAACAATTTTCATCAACTTTCACAATTTTGTTATAATTATTTTGCGTTATGCAGTTGGTGCACTTGTATTCCTGTTTTGGTGCTTTCCAATCCTTTAACTTATGATTTCCCACACAAAGGAGGACATTTTTCTTCTCCTTTACAATCTGCTGCTTTATGATTGAATTTACTGTACCTAAAGCATCGATTGAGCTTTACATAGTCCTCAACATTACATATATTCCAACCTAACTCTAGCTTTCTATTGGCTAATATTCTCCAAGCTTGTCTTAACTTCTGCCACAAGATTTTTGGTGTTTCTTTTGTTCCTAACAATAAATTTTGGTGTTATTGATTCCTCACCTAGATTAGGTTCTTCATTTTTGAAATGATAGCTTCAGCTGCATTTTGTGGCATTATGTCTTCCGGCACATTGTAGATAATGACATATAGGCTTCAAAGTTTGGGAACATTTACTTCGAGCTGTTGGGTGTGCTGTTGTAGGATGCTTTTGCTGTTAATTGGATTGAGATTCCACTTTTAATCTTCCATCCCTTGCAAAGCGACATGAAAGAGCGGAAATGAATCAGCAGGTGTCAGCAATAGCTTTAAGGAATGAAACAGGAAGATCAAAGTTCACAACTCGGCAACTTGCAGCAAACATGGAGAAAGAACTATGTAATGGCGAGGCTAGCCTAAACTGCATAGATAACAGAGAGGAGAAAATTGATGACCGTGTGATGACATCAAGCGGAAGGAGAGCCCAAACAGTTGAATAAGCTGAGCGAGGTAGGACTGCAATGGTGGCGACAACAGTGGCAGAGGGAGGAGCCAGAGGAGTGACATCACCCAAGAGAATTGTTTCACCAAGGAGGGGAGAAGCAGAAGTTGTGCGCGCGTTGGCAGAGGGGAGAAGGAAGATGTGGTATCAAGGAAATGAGGAGAATATGGAAGAGGGGAAAGAAGATAGTATTGTTTTATCCGAACATGGGAGCATTTTGGTATCAGATAAAAATAAAATGTTAATGCCGAAAGAAGGAATTGAATTAAGAAGTAGGAAAAGATTAGATGGATTTAGATACAGAGCAAGCTCACAATAGGAAAAAGGTACAAGAAGATTGGGCTTCTGGAACTGTGAGGGTTTAAAAAACAAATTATACGTGGGAGTTTTGAAACAGTTGTTGGCTAAGGTGGATTATTTAGCGGTAGTAGAAACATGGTTAAAAGAGGAACAGATAAATATAAAGGGCTTTGAATACATTGGTAGGAAAGGAGAGGTGATAGCTAGAAAGGGAAGGTTATCTGGAGGTATAGGTTTCTTTATAAGTAACAACTTAAGTAAGGAAATTAAAGAAACATGTTCTAGTAGTAAAGAAATATTGTGGGTAATAATGGATAAGTACATAGATGGGAATGTACTTTGTGTAGGAATAATATATACCCCCTCCCCTGTTTCCTCACGGTTTCATAATCCTGATCTCCTTAATCAAATAAAAAAAGATATAATTAGACTGAAGGAGAAATTTGTAACTACAGTGGTAATACTAATGGGAGACTTTAATATCAGGATTGGGGAAAGCTATACATATGTTGGAAGTGATTGGATGAGTGATGAAATGGTGTTTAAAAGTGAGAAATTTACGCAAAGCAAGGACAAATTTGTTGATAAAGAGTGTGAAAAATTATTGACTTTAGTAAGCTGAATGCTTTAGAGATTTTGAATTGAAAATATGGGGAAGATGAACAAGGAGAATTTACCTTTGTTAGCAATAATGGACAGAGTGTAATAGATTTTGTGTTGTGGCCTCTTAATTTAGGGCAAAGTTTAAGGAATTTTAAGGTATTAAATTTAAGCTCAACCAGCGGGTGTTATCCTCTGGTTATGGATTTTATGATGCACAAAGCACAAGTAATACACAATCTAAGAGTGGAAAGGTATTGTAAAAAAGAGTATATTAGTTATAACTGGAAAGAAGAATTTTGTGACACATTTAAACAGACTCTAGATTCAAATTATGGAAAGATATGTTTATGTGGAGTAACATTAATGGTTAAGAATAATCAAATAGAGAGTGCAACGGATATCCTTAATACTGTTATGCAAAGGGCGGGAGAGGAAATGAAAACAAAAGAGAGGGTTTACATAAATGATAAGGGCAAGTTCAACGAAGAATGTAGGCTATCAAAAAGACAAGTAAAACAACTGCTGGTTAGGTGGAAGGAATTAAGTGATAGAAAATCTAGGGACGATTATATGCAAGGTAGGAACTCACATAATTTATTGCTAGAACAAAAGAAAAGGGACTGGAGAGAAAGTAATGAAAGGAATTTGATAAAGTGTTTAAATGAAAATAATGTTAATAAGGTATGGCAGGCTCTTATGTCGACCTATAATAAATGTGTAACTAAACCCAATAATGAGCCAGGACAATGGATGGAGAATTTTAAAACATTATATGGGGAAGATAGGAGTATAGGAATTACGGGATTTCTGGAAATAGGGAATGTCTTTGTAGAGATATTGGATGGTGAAATTAGGAATGAGGAAATAATAAAACAAGTTAAGTTACTGAAGAAAAATAAAGCTACTGGAATTGATGGCATCCCAACAGATTTTCTTAAGGAGTGGTGTACTGGAACAGGAAGGGTGAAAATTTTATTAGAATTATTTAATGTAATTATTAGAAAGGGTTATGTACCTAAATGATGGAGGGAAGCTATCATCCATCCTATATATATAAAGGCAAGGGTAATGTCGATAAACTTAATAACTACAGAGATATTGCATTACTATCTAATATAGGAAAACTTTTGTGGGCATTTTGGTGGCTAGACTACAAATTTGGGTTGAAGAATATAATATCCTTTCGGAATTCCAGATGGGCTTTTGCAAGGGAAGGAGAACAACTGATAATTTATTTATTATAAAAACATTAGCAGACAAATTTTATAAGAAAAAAGGTGTAAATTGTATATGGCTTTTGTATACTTAGAGAAAGCTTATGACGGAATTGAGTTGCAACTTCTGTGGCATAAATTAGTGTGTAAGGGAGTAAGTCAGCAATTGGAGAGTACTCTTAAAGCATTGTATTTTGAGAACACCTTCTGTGTAAGGGTGGAGACAGGCTGTGTAACAAGAGAAATTCAACTTACATCCATCCTTGCCTGAGGCAAGGATGTAAGTTAAGCCCAGTTTTATTTAATTTATACATAGATGATGTCTTACTAGAAATTGGAAGGAATAATAACTGTGCACCAGTAATTAACAACATTCAAATCCCAGGACTTCTTTTTGCAGAGGATCTAGTGGTAGGATCTATTACAGTAGGTGGTTTAAAACAATCATTACAAGCAATTGATGTATATTGTAAAGAATGGAAGTTAAAAGTGAATCAAGAGAAAACACAGATTGTGGTATTCAAAAAGGGGGGAAAATTAAGGAAATATGAAAAGTGGAAGGGAGAGAATAAAGATTACAGGGTGGTGCATGACTGTATTTATTTAGGAGTAAAAATAGATGGAGGTAATAAATGGGAGAAACAAAAGATGTTTGCATTGGCAAAAGGTAAAGGGGTGATGGCAGCAATTAGAAGCTGCAAATATAGAGTACCTAATATAAATGTTAAATGGCTGGAAAAAGTTTATGAGATGGTTGTGGAGGCAAAAATGATGTATGGTATAGAAATATGGGGATTAGATAGAGGATGGGAAAGTATAGATGAGGAGCACAGGATGTTTTGTAGAGAAATACTAGGGTTACCGAAGGCAATTGTAAGACAGGTAGCGCAATTAGAGATGGGCAGGGTGCCGACTAAGGGGAAGATAATGGAAAGAGCTTTGAAATTTTGGTTCATAATTTTAAATCTAGGAAAACGTAATGTGTTAACACAATGTATAGAATGCCAGGAGAATAGTTTATTGAATGATGTATGGGTAAGTAATTTACGGAACATTTTGGAGAAAAATGGGTTAGGAGTCATGTGGAGAAGGAGAGAAAATAACGTGAAAACATTTTGGAAAAAGGCATGGAAAAGACTGGAAGATATAGAAATAGAAAACATGTTCAGTGAGATTGCCGAAAAGAGCTCATTGGTTTGTTATAGGCCAATGAAAAATTACATGGGGTAGGGAAAAATATATAGACATAGCAAATAAAGAAGAGAGAGAATCTATTGCATGGGTAACAACCGGAGCATGGAGGCTAAGACGGTTAAGACAGGGTATTCCTCAAAACCAGTCCGATATGTGGTGGTAATGAAGACATTGAACACATAGTATTTAAGTGCCTAGGAACAGAAAATTGGAGAAGAGAATTTATTAAAAAGAAGTGGTTGAAGGGGGATAGAAATACACTTATAATTGAAATGATGTGCAAGGACGCTAGGAGCCTTGGACAGTTTTTGTGTAAAGTAAAAAATAAATGGCTTTGGACAGTGGATAGGGAAAAGTAAGAGGTAGTATATCTTACTTTGAATGGAAAACTATGGTGAATGTATGATGCTAAAGTAATCAATAAGTGACAAGTGCAAAACATGTGGAAATGGGACATGAAAAACTGAAGCAAGATAAATTATTGATGGGAAATTGTAAAATGTAGATAAACTGCAGTGATTGTCTACAGAATGAGTGGCCAGGGTCAAAGTTCAGTAGACAATCAAATTGTAAGTCTCCTAGCACAATAAATATCTCTCTCTCTCTCTCGCTCTCTCTCTCTCTCGCTCTCTCTCTCTCTCTGTCTCTCTCTGTACCTATATCTATTTATTTATTCTTCTGCCGATTCTTTCAATTTGGATTTAGAATGAGCTGCTTTTCAATGTTTTCGTGTGGATTTTCTCAAGTGAAAGCACCGTAGCTGTGCTTCCAATCAAATGATGGCACAGTATCCTCCCTTTCTATACCCCTCAGGGGCTCACCTTATGTGAGTACGGGTTTTTGGCACACCCGGGGGTTCCCGAGCCAATCATCGCCACATTCATCCCCTCACCCCCATCCGGTCGACGTGGGTTCTTCTCGTGACCGGTGGACCCAAGGTAGGCTCTCGTGCGTTCTTTTCATTCCATCCATACCGCACCTCACCATCGTTTCTTTCTTCCCTTATCACTTTCCGGCCATTTCGCACCACGACATTTGCATATCTCTCTTTTTCTTCCCCGCCGGCCTACCTTGCGTGCGAAACGCCCACACAGTTTTAGTTTCTTTTATCTTTTAATTTAAATCCTCCGTGGACACAGCCTGACGGATACCCGCGCACCGCGTGCGCAGCTGGGTGAGTGGGTAATGGCGTCATCCCCACCACCCGGGGTCGTCATGTAGGGTTTGTGTTCGTATCCGCTGTTCAACTGCAGTCCCGCGGGGGGGCCATTGCATGAGCTGCTGACTTCTGACGGCGATTGGGTCCCTCTGTCTATGTTCTGGGAGGTGTGACCCTGGGGTGAGTCTGGTATAGATAGGCCACTCACCCAAGCCGGGGTAACGCCCGAGAAGTCAGAGCCCGAGGTCGGAGACGGTTGCAATGGTGGAGGATTTCTTTCGCTATGGAGCACCCTTTCTCCATTGTTAACAACAAGCGCCGCAAAGTTTTAGTAACAGAAGTAGCACCGCTAACAGCTGGTTGTTACTTAGTGATTACCCGTACAGAGGAGGGACAATCCTTCGAGAAGGTGAACCCTTTTATTATCCAGAAGGGCATTGACTCAATTGCTGGTCCGGTTCTTTCCTGCACTCGGCTTCCTAATGGTTCGTTGCTAGTTCAAAGCAAATCCGAGGCACAAAGTAAGTCCTTGTTGAGCGCCACGCTTCTCCACGGTTATCCTATCCGTGTTGAGAAGCACCGCACCTTGAATTCTTGTAGAGGCGTTGTCACCACGCATAGCCTCGATGGTATCTCTGACGAAGACCTGGTGGAATATCTTGCAGACCAGAGGGTGACAGCGGTTCATCGAGTGCAGGCCAAACGCGACGGCGTGTTGGTACCCACTCGTACCCTGTTTATTACATTTGATGGCGTCGATCTGCCCACGAGCATTTCCGCAGGGTACGAACGTATTTCTGTGAGGCCTTATATTCCTAGACCTCTGCGTTGTTTTAAATGCCAACGTTTTGGGCATACGCAAGTCTCATGTAAGAGTGCCGTTAACATCTGTGCCACCTGTAGCCAGCCCTCACACGAAGGTACCTGTTCAACAGCCTCCGTCTGCGTTAATTGTAAAGGGTCTCATTCTACTTCGTTTGCCGACTGTCCGCGGTACTTGGACGAGAAGGCGATCCAGGAGATCCGGGTAAAGGAAAAACTCTCCTTCGCTGAAGCCCGGAGGCGTTACCATGCGCGCCAACCTTCACTCCTGCGATCTGGCACATTTAGTTCTGTTGTTGCCTCGCCAGTACCACGAGTAGATGCCGAAACTCAGACCTGGACCTTGACTGGATTAACCGCAACTACCATCCGGCCGTCTATTAAGGCTACAGTTACCAAGCCGTATAAACCTGGTCCCAAGTCAATGAAGTCGCAAGCCGTTGAAAAGAAGCCCAAGCAGAAACTTCGTCGGGAAGATTTTTTGAAAGACCCTCCGCGTGCGCGCGGAAACAAAAGTTCACCTTCTCCTCCTCGGAGGTCGCTGTCCCAGGATGGTCCTGGGACAAGCCGCGCTCAGCGGCACCCTTCACCCATCGCCACCCAGAACCGATTCACGGCGCTTGAATCGGTTTCTGGCACTGAGCGCGTGGGCCCTCCCTCCGAGGAAGCTATGGAGTCTGACCAACTCCATACAAAAAGCCCGAGCCCAAAGGTTAAACAAAAGGTAATTTTAAGCCGCCCTTCTAAATAGACAGTTTATCCCCTTATTCGTAATGGCTATCCTGACCTGGAATGTACGTGGTGTACGATCGCATAGGGCGGAACTGCAACTTTTATTGCGTTCCCATTCGCCTATGGTCGTATGTTTGCAGGAGACTAAGCTTCGCCCTCACGATCCTTTTGATCTCCGAGGATATACTCCGGTTCGCTACGACCTTGAACCGGAGGAGGGTACTCCTGCTCATGGAGGTGTCATGTTCTTAGTGCGTAACGACGTTCATTTTACACCTGTCACACTTACATCCGACTTGCAAGCTGTTGCCGTTCGCCTTCACTTACCCGGTTTTTGTTTTCGGTTTGCTCTGTATATTCACCTCCATCGTCTCCCCTCGCTCCCGCGGACATTCGAGCTCTCCTGTCCGCTCTCCCAACACCATTTCTTCTGTTGGGAGATTTTAATGCCCATCACCCACTATGGGGTTCGCCAAGGGCTTGTGCGAGGGGAACTCTTCTTTCCGACATTTTTTATCAGTTCAATCTTTCCATCCTCAATACAGGTGCACCTACTTTTATTTCTGATTCTTCTGGTACTTTCTCTCACCTGGACCTTGCCCTTTGCTCAATCCAGCTTGCACGTCGCCTTCAGTGGAACGTCGTCGCTGACACCTACTCCAGCGACCATTTCCCCTGCATCGTTTCTCTTCTGTCGCACCACGTACAGCATTCCAGAGTACCTACCTGGATATTCGCAAACGCCGACTGGAGCTTGTATTCCAGCGTCGTGCATTTTGACGACCAACCCTTCTCCGACATTAATCAACTAGTGCAGCACCTTACGTCTATTATTTTCTCAGCCGCCGAACGTGCAATACCCCGTTCATCCTCCCAACCTCGGCGGCCACCTGTTCCGTGGTGGAACGAGGATTGTCGGGACGCCGTTCGTGCCCGTAGGACTGCACTTAGGGTGTTTCGGCGCCACCCTACACTTGATAATTTGGTGACTTTTAAACAATCGCGCGCCAGGGCTCGTCTCATTATTCAGGATAGCAAGAAGGCATCTTGGGCTCGTTTTGTCGAGTCTTTTAATCGTTTTACGCCTTCATCCGTTGTTTGGGATAAACTTCGTCGCTTCTCAGGTAAAGTGTCACATTGTACTGTTTCTGGCCTTCAGGTTTCTAATGCCACCATAGTGGATCCGGCTGCCATCGCTAACACTCTGGGTTCTGCCTTTGAGGCGGTTTCCAGTTCAAACCACTATTCCGCCGGCTTTCGCTCTATTAAACACCGGCAGGATTCCGCATCATATACTTTTCGGTCTGCTAATGATGAATGCTATAACGAACTATTCACAATGAGGGAGCTGGAGCACGCTCTTCATTGCTCTCGGCACTCCGCTCCCGGGCCGGACGGCATTCATGTCCTGATGTTAAAGAACCTTTCAGCCGACAGTAAACTATTTCTCTTACAGGTCTATAACCGTATTTGGCAAGACGGCATTTTTCCTTCCGTTTGGCGCGAAGCCACCATTGTCCCTATACTTAAGCCTGGGAAGGATCGCCAACTACCTTCCAGCTACCGCCCTATCTCCCTCACCAGTTGCATTTGTAAGGTGATGGAGCGCATGATCAACGGGCGGTTGACATGGTGGCTTGAGTCTCAGAAACTTCTAGCGAACGCTCAGTGCGGGTTTCGTCGCTATCGCTCTACCGTCGACCATCTGGTGTCCTTGTCGACGCATATTATGAATGGATTTCTGAGAAAGTGTCAAACCGTGGCTGTATTTTTTGACCTGGAGAAAGCTTATGACACTTGTTGGAGGGGCGGCATTTTACGTACACTTCACGCATGGAATATTCGCGGTCGTCTTCCCATATTTCTTCGGGAGTTTATGACGGACCGCGTCTTTCGTGTACGTGTGGGCTCGGTTTTATCTCGTCGTTTTATTCAAGAGAACGGAGTACCGCAGGGCTCTGTACTCAGTGTCACACTTTTTGCGATTGCTATCAACCCCATTGTTGATTGTATTCCACCTGGCATTTCATCGTCCCTTTTTGTTGACGATTTCGCTATTTATTGCAGTTCACGGCGGACCTGTCTTCTCGAACGCCGTCTCCAGAGCTGTATCGACCGTCTCTACGCCTGGAGTAACGCCAACGGCTTTAAATTCTCCGCCGAGAAATCCGTCTGCATCAACTTCTGGCGCCGGAAGTATTTCCCTCCGCCCTCTCTCCATCTTGGGCCAGGGATACTTCCGTTTGCAGACGAGGCGAAATTTTTGGGGTTGATTTTTAATAGGAAGGGTTGTTGCACCTCGCACGTTTCCTTTTTATAAGCAAAGTGTGACCGTTCTCTTAATCTTTTACGTGTTTTAAGTGGCACATCCTGGGGAGCTGATCGGACCGTCCTTCTTCGCCTTTATCGCTCTTTGGTCCGATCCAAACTTGATTACGGGTGTTTTGTCTATTCGTCGGCACGTCCATCTGTGTTACGTCGTTTGAATCCCATTCATCATCGTGGTCTTAGAGTCGCTACAGGGGCCTTTCCAACTAGTCCCGTGCCCAGTCTTTATGCTGAAGCTGCAGAGCCTCCGCTGTCTTCCAGGCGTGAGATGCTCTTGTGCAGCTATGCCTGTCGACTCTTTAGCTTGCCTGACCACCCGTCTTTCGCGGCATTTTTCGAGGATTCACTGACCGGCAATATTTAGTTAGCTCCTCTGCATTGCCCCTCAGGGGCTCACCTTATGTGAGTACGGGTTTTTGGCGCACCCGGGGGTTCCCGAGCCATTCATCGCCACATTCATCCCCTCACCCCCATTCGGTCGAGGTGGGTTCTTCAAGTGACCGGTGGACCCAAGGTAGGCTCTCGTGCGTTCTTTGCATTCCATCCATACCGCACCTCACCATCGTTTCTTTCTTCCCTAATCACTTTCCGGCCATTTCGTACCACGACATTCGCATATCTCTTTTTCTTCCCCGCCGGCCTACCTTGCGTGCGATACGCCCACACAGTTTTAGTTTCTTTTATCTTTTTATTTAAATCCTCCGTGGACACAGCCTGACGGATACCCGCGCACCGCGTGCGCAGCTGGGTGAGTGGGTAATGGCGTCATCCCCACCACCCGGGGTCGTCATGTAGGGTTGTTGTTCGTATCCGCTGTTCAACTGCAGTCCCGCGGGGGGGCCATTGCATGAGCTGCTGGCTTCCGACGGCGATTGGGTCCCTCTGTCAATGTTCTGGGAGGTGTGACCCTGGGGTGAGATCGGTATAGATAGGCCACTCACCCAAGCCGGGGTAACGCCCGGGAAGTCAGAGCCCGAGGTCGGAGACGGTTGCAATGGTGGAGGATTTCTTTTCGCTATGGAGCACCCTTTCTCCATTAATACAAACAAGCGCCGAAAAACTATTGTAACAGAAGTAGCACCGCCGACATCTGGTTGTTACTTAGTCATTTCAAGAACCGAAGAAGGACAAAATTTTGAGAAGGTGAACCCTTTTATCATTCAAAAGGGAATAGATGCTATTGCTGGTGCGGTTCAATCATGCACTCGTCTACGGAATGGTTCCTTATTGGCACAAACTAAGTCCGATCAGCAAAGTAAGACCTTGTTGCGCGCTACGCTTCTCCACGGTTACCCCATCCGTGTTGAGAAGCACCGCACATTGAACTCCTGTCGGGGCGTCGTTACCACCCATAGCCTCGATGGTATATCGGACGAGGATCTCGTAGAATATCTATCCGATCAAAAGGTGACTGCAGTGCATCGAGTGCAGGCCAAACGCGACGGCGTATTGGTACCCACTCGTACCCTGTTTATTACATTTGATGGCGTCGATCTGCCCACGAGCATCTCCGCAGGGTACGAACGGATTTCTGTGAGGCCTTATATTCCTAGACCTCTGCGTTGTTTTAAATGCCAACGTTTTGGGCATACGCAAGTATCATGTAAGAGTGCCGTTAACATCTGTGCAACCTGTAGCCAGCCCTCACACGAAGGTACCTGTTCAACAGCCCCCGTCTGCGTTAATTGTAAAGGGTCTCATTCTGCTTCGTTTGCCGACTGTCCGCGGTACTTGGACGAGAAGGCGATCCAGGAGATCCGGGTAAAGGAAAAACTCTCCTTCGCTGAAGCCCGGAGGCGTTACCATGCGCGCCAACCTTCACTCCTGCGATCTGGCACATTTAGTTCTGTTGTTGCCTCGCCAGTACCGCGAGTAGATGCCGAAACTCAGACCTGGACCTTGACTGGATTAACCGCCACTACCATCCGGCCGTCTATTAAGGCTACAGTTACCAAGCCGTATAAACCTGGTCCCAAGTCTATGAAGTCGCAAGCCGTTGAAAAGAAGCCCAAGCAGAAACTACGTAGGGAAGATTTTTTGAAAGACCCTCCGCGTGCGCGCGGTAACAAAAGTTCACCTTCTCCTCCTCGGAGGTCGCTGTCCCAGGAAGGTCCTGGGACAAGCCGCGCTCAGCGGCACCCTTCACCCATCGCCACCCAGAACCGATTCACGGCGCTTGAATCGGTTTCTGGCACTGAGCGCGTGGGCCCTCCCTCCGAGGAAGCTATGGAGTCTGACCAACTCCATACAAAAAGCCCGAGCCCAAAGGTTAAACAAAAGGTAATTTTAAGCCGCCCTTCTAAATAGACAGTTTATCCCCTTATTTTTAATGGCTATCCTGACCTGGAATGTACGTGGTGTACGATCGCATAGGGCGGAACTGCAGCTTTTATTGCGTTCCCATTCACCTATGGTCGTATGTTTGCAGGAGACTAAACTTCGCCCTCACGATCCTTTTGATCTCCGAGGATACACTCCGGTTCGCTACGACCTTGAACCGGAGGAGGGTACTCCTGCTCATGGAGGTGTCATGTTCTTAGTGCGTAACGACGTTCATTTTACACCTGTCACACTTACATCCGACTTGCAAGCTGTTGCCATTCGCCTTCACTTACCCGGCTTTTTGTTTTCTGTTTGCTCTGTATATTCACCTCCATCGTCTCCCCTCGCTCCCGCGGGCATTCGAGCTCTCCTGTCCGCTCTCCCAACACCATTTCTTCTGTTGGGAGATTTTAATGCCCATCACCCACTATGGGGTTCGCCAAGGGCTTGTGCGAGGGGAACTCTTCTTTCCGACATTTTTTATCAGTTCAATCTTTCCATCCTCAATACAGGTGCACCTACTTTTATTTCTGATTCTTCTGGTACATTTTCTCACCTGGACCTTGCAATTTGCTCACTCCAGCTTCCACGTCGTCTTCAGTGGAACGTCGTCGCTGACACCTACTCCAGCGACCATTACCCCTGCATCGTTTCTCTTCTGTCGCACCACGTACAGCATTCCAGAGTACCTACCTGGATATTCGCAAAAGCCGACTGGAGCTTGTATTCCAGCCTCGTGCATTTTGACGACCAGCCCTTCTCCGACATTCACCAACTAGTGCAGCACCTTACGTCTGTTATTTTCTCTGCCGCCGAACGTGCAATACCCCGTTCATCCTCCCAACCTCGGCGGCCGCCTGTTCCGTGGTGGAACGAGGATTGTCGGGACGCCGTTCGTGCCCGTAGGACTGCACTTAGGGTGTTTCGGCGACACCCTACAGTTGATAATTTGGTGACTTTTAAACAATCGCGCGCCAGGGCTCGTCGCATTATTCAGGATAGCAAGAAGGCATCTTGGGCTCGTTTTGTCGAGTCTTTTAATCGTTTTACGCCTTTATCCGTTGTTTGGGATAAACTTCGTCGCTTCTCAGGTAAAGTGTCACATTGTACTGTTTCTGGCCTTCAGGTTTCTAATGCCACCATAGTGGATCCGGCTGCCATCGCTAACACTCTGGGTGCTGCCTTTGAGGCGGTATCCAATTCGGACCATTATTCCGCCGGCTTTCGCTCTATCAAAGACCGGCTAGATTCCGACACCTTTAATTTTCGATCTGCTAATATTGAGTGTTATAATGAACTTTTCACAATGAGGGAGCTGGAGCATGCTCTTCATTGCTCTCGGCACTCCGCTCCTGGGCCGGACGGCATTCATGTCCTGATGTTAAAGAACCTTTCAGCCGACAGTAAACTATTTCTCTTACAGGTCTATAACCGTATTTGGCAGGACGGCATTTTTCCTTCCGTTTGGCGCGAAGCCACCATTGTCCCTATACTTAAGCCTGGGAAGGATCGCCAACTACCTTCCAGCTACCGCCCTATCTCCCTCACCAGTTGCATTTGCAAGGTGATGGAGCGCATGATCAACGGGCGGTTGACATGGTGGCTTGAGTCTCAGAAACTTCTAGCGAACGCTCAGTGCGGGTTTCGTCGTTATCGCTCTACCGTCGACCATCTGGTGTCCTTGTCGACGCATATTATGAATGGATTTCTGAGAAAGTGTCAAACCGTGGCTGTATTTTTTGACCTGGAGAAAGCTTATGACACTTGTTGGAGGGGCGGCATTTTACGTACACTTAACGCATGGAATATCCGCGGTCGTCTTCCCATATTTCTTAGGGAGTTCATGACGGACCGCGTCTTTCGTGTACGTGTGGGCTCGGTTTTATCTCGTCGTTTTATTCAAGAGAACGGAGTACCGCAGGGCTCTGTACTCAGTGTCACACTTTTTGCGATTGCTATCAACCCCATTGTTGATTGTATTCCACCTGGCATTTCATAGTCCCTTTTTGTTGACGATTTCGCTATTTATTGCAGTTCACGGCGGACCTGTCTACTCGAACGCCGTCTCCAGAGCTGTATCGACCGTCTCTACGCCTGGAGTAACGCCCACGGCTTTAATTTCTCCGCCGAGAAATCCGTCTGCATCAACTTTTGGCGCCGGAAATATTTCCCTCCGCCCACTCTCCATCTTGGGCCAGGGATACTTCCCTTTGCAGACGAGGCGAAATTTTTGGGGTTGATTTTTGACAGGAAGTTGTGTTGGGCCTCGCACGTTTCCTTTTTAAAAGCAAAGTGTGACCGTTCTCTTAATCTTTTACGTCTTTTAAGTGGCACATCCTGGGGAGCAGATCGGACCGTCCTTCTTCGCCTTTATCGCTCTTTGGTCCGATCCAAGCTTGATTACGGGTGTATTGTTTATTCGTCGGCACGTCCATCTGTGCTACGTCGTTTGAATCCCATTCATCATCGTGGTATTAGAGTCGCTACAGGGGCCTTTCCAACTAGCCCCGTGCCCAGTCTTTACGCTGAGGCTGCAGAGCCTCCGCTGTCTTTCAGGCGTGAGATGCTCTTATGTAGCTATGCTTGTCGGCTCTCAAGCTTTCCTGATCACCCGTCCTTCGAGTTATTTTTCGAGGAGTCACTTGATCGTCACTATTTTATTAGCTCCTCTGCTTTGCTCCCACCAGGGGTTCGCTTTCGACAGCTCCTTCGGCATTTAGACGTTCCGCCAGCGCAGGCCCTTCCACGGGGGGAGACGCGTTTTCCTCCATGGTCTCGCGCTGAGTCCCACTGTCACCTTGGGCTAACGTCGATGCCGAAGACTGAGACCCCTGCTTCAGTCTTTAGATCGGCTTTTTTAGAAGTACGGGCTCAATTCGGAGACTTCCATTTTATCTTTACCGATGGATCTAAGACTGAAGCTGGAGTTGGATGTGCCTTTGTTTCTGGTCACTGTAGTTTTAAGTTTCGTTTACCTGGACAATGTTCAATTTTTACCGCCGAACTTTTTAGCATTTATCAATCTATTTTATACATTCAGCGGCACGCCTTACAGCACTGTTTTATTTGTACGGACTCTCTGAGTGCCCTTCAGACTATTACTGCGCTGTACCATTACCACCCGCTTGTACAGCGCATACATGACCTGCTCCACTCGCTTGGTGTCACTGGCATCAGCGTGTCCTTCATGTGGATTCCAGGTCATGTGGGCATCTCAGGTAATGAGTCTGCCGACGCCGCTGCGAAATCGGCGATTTTATTACCCAGATTTTTTACCTCTGTTGTTCCCTCGTCAGATTCGTGTGTTATTTTACGTCGCCGCATCCTCTCGCGCTGGCGCGATGAGTGGACGGCCCTCCGGGGGAACAAGTTGCGGGAGGTTAAGCCTCTCCCGTTAATCTGGGGTACCTCTTCTCGTTCTTTACGTCGGGAAGAGGTACTTTTAGCCCGTTTACGAATTGGACATTGTCGTTTTAGTCATAGTTACCTGCTCAGTGGTGATCCCGCTCCGCTGTGTCAGCAGTGTGACGTGCCCTTAACGGTGCGTCACATTTTAACTGAGTGTCAAGTTTTAGCTCCACTGCGCGTTCGCCTGGGTCTGCCTGTTGGCATAGCCAACGTTTTGGCAGACGACGCGCATGCTGTAGAATGTCTTTTACGTTTTATAAGTGACATTGATTTTAATCGTCGCATTTGATGCGCTGAGCGTCTTTTAGCTTTGTTATTTTCTTCTGTATGTTTTTATAGGGACTTACTCCCCAGTGACATATGGCGCTCATGTCCCGCATTCTACAGTTCTTGACACGTTTTAATCTTTTATTGGCTATGCTTTTAGTGTGTTGGTTTTTGAGATATCTTTATTGTGATTATTGTTGTTATTGTTATTCTTGTTGTTATTGTTATTCTTGTTGTTATTTTTATTCTTGTTGTTATTGTTATGCTATTGTTAGTTTTAACTTTTTGGACATCGCGGGTTTGTGTCCCGTGTTTTAATTATGCGGTTTTTTACCTTTTATATTTTGACCTTATATTTTACACATTGTAAGGGCGCTGATGACCCTAGCAGTTTAGCGCCCTTAAACCGCATATCATCATCATCCTCTGCATTGCTCCCTCCAGGGGTTCGATTTCGACTGCTACTTCGGCATTTGGACGTTACGCCAGCGCCGGCCCTTCCAAGGGGGGAAACGCGTTTTCCTCCATGGTCGCGCGCTGAGGCCCTCTGTCACCTTGGGTTATCGTCAATGCCGAAGAATGAGACCCCTTCTTCAGTCTTTAGATCAGCGTTTTTAGAACTTCAGTCGCAATTCGGGGACTTGCCTTTTATCTTTACTGATGGATCCAAGACTGATGCTGGAGTAGGATGTGCCTTTTTTGTGGTGGAAATAGTTTTATCTTTCGTTTACCAGAGCAATGTTCGATTTTTACCGCCGAACTTTTTAGCATTTATCAGTCTCTTTTATATATTCAGCGGCACGACTTACGGCACTGTTTTATTTGTTCCGACTCCCTGAGTGCTCTTCAAAGTATTAGCTCGCTGTACAGTTACCACCCGCTCGTACAGCGCATTCATGACCTGCTCCACTCGCTTGATGTCTCTGGCATCAGCGTCTCCTTCTTGTGGATTCCAGGTCATGTGGGCATCTCAGGTAATGAGTCTGCCGATGTCGCTGCCAAGTCGGCGATTTTATCACCCAGACGTTTTACCTCTGTTGTTCCCTCGTCAGATTTGTTTATTGTTTTACGTCGCCGCATCCTCTCGCTTTGGAGCGATGAGTGGACGGCCCTCCGGGGGAACAAGTTGCGGGAGGTTAAGCCTCTCCCGTTAGTCTGGGCTACCTCTTCCCGTGCTTCTCGTCGGGAAGAGGTAATTTTAACACGCCTTCGTATCGGACATTGCATTTTTAGTCATAAGTATTTGCTGAGTGGTGACCCCGCGCCACTCTGTGGGCAGTGTGACGTGCCCTTAACGGTGCGTCACATTTTAACAGAGTGTCAGGTTTTAGCTGCATTGTGTGCTCGTGTGGGTCTGCCTGTTGGCCTAGCCAACGTTTTGGCAGACGACACGCATGCTGTGGAATGTGTTTTACGTTTTATTCATGACAGTGATTTTAATCTGCGCATTTAATGCGTTGGGCGTCTATTAGCATCGTACTTTTATCCTGTCGGTTTTTTATGGGAACTCTTATCCCCAGTGGACATATGGCGCTCATGTCCCTCGCATTCTACAGTTCCTGACACGTTTTAATCCTTTACTGCCTATGCTTTTAGTGTGTTGTTTTTCAGATCTTTGTCTTGTTCTTATTATTGTTGTTATTGTTATTATTGTTTTTATTGTTATTGTTGTTATTGTTATTATTGTTATTGTTATATTTGTTATTGTTATATTGTTAGTTTTAGCTTTTTGATCATCGCGGGTTTGGGTCCCGTTTTTAAATATGCGGTTCTTTTACCTGTTTTATATTTTGACCTTATCTTTTATACACTGTAAGGGCGCTGATGACCATAGCAGTTTAGCGCCCTTAAACCGCATATCATCATCATCACAGCTCGCTCCCGCGGACATTCGAGCTCCCTTGTCCGCTCTCCCAACACCATTTCTTCTGTTGGGAGATTTTAATGCCCATCACCCACTATGGGGTTCGCCAAGGGCTTGTGCGAGGGGAACTCTTCTTTCCGACATTTTTTATCAGTTCAATCTTTCCATCCTCAATACAGGTGCACCTACTTTTATTTCTGATTCTTCTGGTACATTTTCTCACCTGGACCTTGCCATTTGCTCACTCCAGCTTGCACGTCGTCTTCAGTGGAACGTCGTCGCTGACACCTACTCCAGCGACCATTACCCCTGCATCGTTTCTCTTCTGTCGCACCACGTACAGCATTCCAGAGTACCTACCTGGATATTCGCAAAAGCCGACTGGAGCTTGTATTCCAGCCTCGTGCATTTTGACGACCAGCCGTTCTCCGACATTAATCAACTAGTGCAGCACCTTACGTCTATTATTTTCTCAGCCGCCGAACGTGCAATACCCCGTTCATCCTCCCAACCTCGGCGGCCACCTGTTCCGTGGTGGAACGAGGATTGTCGGGACGCCGTTCGTGCCCGTAGGACTGCACTTAGGGTGTTTCGGCGCCACCCTACACTTGATAATTTGGTGACTTTTAAACAATCGCGCGCCAGGGCTCGTCGCTTTATTCAGGATAGCAAGAAGGCATCTTGGGCTCGTTTTGTCGAGTCTTTTAATCGTTTTACGCCTTCATCCGTTGTTTGGGATAAACTTCGTCGCTTCTCAGGTAAAGTGTCACATTGTACTGTTTCTGGCCTTCAGGTTTCTAATGCCACCATAGTGGATCCGGCTGCCATCGCTAACACTCTGGGTGCTGCCTTTGAGGCGGTTTCCAGTTCAGACCATTATTCCGCCGGCTTTCGCTCTATTAAAGACCGGCTGGATTCCGCATCATATACTTTTCGGTCTGCTAATGATGAATGCTATAACGAACTATTCACAATGAGGGAGCTGGAGCACGCTCTTCATTGCTCTCGGCACTCCGCTCCTGGGCCGGACGGCATTCATGTCCTGATGTTAAAGAACCTTTCAGCCGACAGTAAACTCTTTCTCTTACAGGTCTATAACCGTATTTGGCAAGACGGCATTTTTCCTTCCGTTTGGCGCGAAGCCACCATTGTCCCTATACTTAAGCCTGGGAAGGATCGCCAACTACCTTCCAGCTACCGCCCTATCTCCCTCACCAGTTGCATTTGCAAGGTGATGGAGCGCATGATCAACGGGCGGTTGACATGGTGGCTTGAGTCTCAGAAACTTCTAGCGAACGCTCAGTGCGGGTTTCGTCGCTATCGCTCTACCGTCGACCATTTGGTGTCCTTGTCGACGCATATTATGAATGGATTTCTGAGAAAGTGTCAAACCGTGGCTGTATTTTTTGACCTGGAGAAAGCTTATGACACTTGTTGGAGGGGCGGCATTTTACGTACACTTCACGATTGGAATATCCGCGGTCGTCTTCCCATATTTCTTCGGGAGTTTATGACGGACCGCGTCTTTCGTGTACGTGTGGGCTCGGTTTTATCTCGTCGTTTTATTCAAGAGAACGGAGTACCACAGGGCTCTGTACTCAGTGTCACACTTTTTGCGATTGCTATCAACCCCATTGTTGATTGTATTCCACCTGGCATTTCATCGTCCCTTTTTGTTGACGATTTCGCTATTTATTGTAGTTCACGGCGGACCTGTCTACTCGAACGCCGCCTCCAGAGCTGTATCGACCGTCTCTACGCCTGGAGTAACGCCAACGGCTTTAATTTCTCCGCTGAGAAATCCGTCTGCATCAGCTTTTGGCGCCGGAAGTATTTCCCTCCGCCCTCCTTCCATCTTGGGCCTGGGATACTTCCGTTTGCAGACGAGGCGAAATTTTTGGGGTTGATTTTTGACAGGAAGTTGTGTTGGAGCTCGCACGTTTCCTTTTTAAAAGCAAAGTGTGACCGTTCTCTTAATATTTTACGTGTTTTAAGTGGCACATCCTGGGGAGCTGATCGGACCGTCCTTCTTCGCCTTTATCGCTCTTTGGTCCGATCCAAGCTTGATTACGGGTGTATTGTTTATTCGTCGGCACGTCCATCTGTGTTCCGTCGATTGAATGCCATTCACCATCGTGGCATAAGAGTCGCTACAGGGGCCTTTCCAACTAGCCCTGTACCCAGTCTGTACGCAGAAGCTGCAGAGCCTCCGCTGTCCTTCAGGCGTGAGATGCTCTTGTGCAGCTATGCTTGTCGACTCTCCAGCTTGCCTAACCACCCGTCGTTCGAGTTATTTTTCGAGGAGTCCCTTGATCGTCACTATTTTATTAGCTCCTCTGCCTTGCTCCCACCAGGGGTTCGCTTTCGACAGCTCCTTCGGCATTTAGACGTTCCGCCAGCGCCGGCCCTTCCACGGGGGGAAACGCGTTTTCCTCCATGGTCTCGCGCTGAGGCCCACTGTCACCTTGGGCTAACGTCGATGCCGAAGACTGAGACCCCTGCTTCAGTCTTTAGATCGGCTTTTTTAGAAGTACGGGCTCAATTCGGAGACTACCATTTTATCTTCACCGATGGATCTAAGACTGAAGCTGGAGTTGGATGTGCCTTTGTTTATGGTCACTGTAGTTTTAAGTTTCGTTTACCTGGACAATGTTCAATTTATACTGCCGAACTTTTTAGCATTTATCAATCTATTTTATACATTCAGCGGCACGCCTTACAGCACTGTTTTATTTGTACGGACTCTTTGAGTGCCCTTCAGGCTATTACTGCGCTGTACCATTACCACCCGCTTGTACAGCGCATACATGACCTGCTCCACTCGCTTGGTGTCACTGGCATCAGCTTGTCCTTCATGTGGATTCCAGGTCATGTGGGCATCTCAGGTAATGAGTCTGCCGACGCCGCTGCGAAATCGGCGATTTTATTACCCAGATTTTTTACCTCTGTTGTTCCCTCGTCAGATTCGTGTGTTATTTTACGTCGCCGCATCCTCTCGCGCTGGCGCGATGAGTGGACGGCCCTCCGGGGGAACAAGTTGCGGGAGGTTAAGCCGCTCCCGTTAATCTGGGGTACCTCTTCTCGTTCTTCACGTCGGGAAGAGGTACTTTTAGCCCGTTTACGAATTGGACATTGTCGTTTTAGTCATAGTTACCTGCTCAGTGGTGATCCCGCTCCGCTGTGTCAGCAGTGTGACGTGCCCTTAACGGTGCGTCATATTTTAACTGAGTGTCAAGTTTTAGCTCCACTGCGCGTTCGCCTGGGTCTGCCTGTTGGCATAGCCAACGTTTTGGCAGACGACGCGCATGCTGTAGAATGTGTTTTACGTTTTATAAGTGACATTGGTTTTAATCGTCGCATTTGATGCGCTGAGCGTCTTTTAGCTTTGTTATTTTATTCTGTATGTTTTAATAGGGACTTACTCCCCAGTGATATATGGCGCTCATGTCCCTCGCATTCTACAGTCCTTGACACGTTTTAATCTTTTATTGGCTATGATTGTAGTGTGTTGGTTTTTGAGACATATTTATTGTTATTGTTACTATTGTTATTGTTATTATTGTTATTGTTTTTATTGTTATTGTTATTGTTATTCTATTGTTATTTTTAACTTTTTTGACATCGCGGGTTTGTGTCCCGTTTTTTAATTATGCGGTTTTTTACCTGTCTTTTATTTTTTGACTTTATATTTTATACCTTGTAAGGGCGCTGATGACCTCAGCAGTTTAGCGCCCTTAAGCCGCATATCATCATCATCATCATCCCTTTCTATTGCTCTCTTTGATGAAGCCATTCCGTTGTCTTCTTGCTTCTTAACCTGAGCTTGAAGTTCACTAATCACTTTCTCTTTTGCATCCATATCCGTTTTTAACTTTGTAAATGACTTCCTTAATTCACTAACTGCCTCTACTCCTTGAAGCTCTTCTTCAGATTACCACTCTTTCTGTGACCTCCAGCAGTTTAGTAAGTGCAATTTCCGTGCATATATCTGTGTCTTTCACCATTTCATTGGTGACCTTAATTTCTGATAAATATTTCTTGCATATATATATATATATATATATATATATATATATATATATATATATATTTTTTTAATTGCACTGCATTACATAGCTATTATATAATATATCAAAGGCCATATCTAATCTTACAAGCACAGCCTCCTAAGAATTATGGAATAACAGTATTTCAAACAACAAAATTGCTCAAATCAATATCGCAGAAATAACACTAATTAATAAATCCCTGCTGATGCCAACGGCATCACAACATATTAACACAATATCTAACAAGATAAAGTATCCAGTCTATATTGAATATACAAAAAACAGATTAAAACAGTGATAACTCGACGTGGTTAATGCATTTCAGCATAACATAGATGTTGTCATCTATCTGTAGATGGTGTGTGCATGTGTGGATTTTAGAGTGTGAGTGTGTTTGTGCTAGTGAGTTGTAGTGTGTGTGTGAGTATGTTTGTGCTAGTAAGTTGTAGTGTATGGGTGTGAGTGCTGTGTGAGTTTTAGACTGTGAGTGTTTGTCTAGTGAGTTGTGTGTGGGTGTAAGTTCTAGTGTGTGTGTATGTGCGAGTATGTGAGTTAGAGTTTGAATGTGTTTGTGTTAGTGAGTGTGGGAGTTGTGGTGTGTGAATTGTAGTGTGAGTGAGTGTGTGAGAGTTTTAGAGTGCAAGTGTGTTTGTGCTAGTGTTTTGTAATGTGTGTGTGAGTTGTAGGGTTTGAGTGTGTAGTTTGCGTGTGTGAGCTGTAGAGTAGGAGTGTGTTGTAGTGCACATGTGTGAGCTGTAGCATGTGTGTGTTGTAGTGCACATGTGTAAGTTGTGAGTGTGTTGTAGCATGTGTGTGTGTGTGTGACTGTGTTGTATAGTGTGTGTTGCAGTGCGTGCGTGTGAGTAGTAGAGTGTGAGTGTGTGACTGTTGTGTAGTGTGTGTGTGCACGTGTGAATTGTAGTGTGAGTCGGCATGTGAGTTGTAGAGTATGAGTGTGTAGTAGTGTGTGAGTGAGCATGTGAGCTGTAGAGTCTGTATGTGAGGGGTGTGTGAATTGTAGAGTGAGTATGTGTGAGTGTGAGTTTTAGAGTTTGAGTGTGTTTGTGCTAGTGAGTTGTAGAATGTGATTGTGACTATATTGTGTAGGCTGAGTGTGTTATATTGCAATTGAGAGAGAGAGTTGTAGAGTGTGAGTGTGACTGCATGTGTAAGTTGTAGTGTGTGAATGTGAGTGAGTCTGCATGTGTGAGTTTCAGAGTGTGAGAGTTGTGATGTTGAGTGTGAGTGTGTGTGTGTGTGTGTGAGAGAGAGAAGGAGAGAGAGAGAGAGAGGGGGGGGATTTGGTGTGTTTGTGCTAGTGAGTGTGAGAGTAGTGGTGTGTGTGTGAGAGTTTTAAGAGTGTGGGTGTATTTGTGCTAGTGAGTGCGAGCATTGGGGTTTGTGAGTGTGCCTATGTGAATTTTAGAACATGAGTATGCTTGTGCTAGTGAGTGTAAGTTGTGTGTGAGTTGCAGTGTGTGAGCGAGCATGTGTTAGTTTTAGAGTGTGAGTGTGTTTGTGTTAGTGAATTGTAGTGCGTGGGTGTGAGTATGTGTGCGTGAGTTTTAGAATGTGAGTGTGTTTGTGACAGTGAGTTGTAGTGTGTGGGTGTGAATGTATGTGTGAGTTTTAGACTGTGAGTGTGTTTGTGCTATGAGTTGTGTGTGGGTGTGAGTTCTTGTATGTGTCATTTTGGCACAATCCCCCTCATGACAGTTTTGACAACCATTGAGAAGCGGTGACTTGGCCAGGTTACGTCATTGTCAGAAAAGAAAGAAACATCTGAAACTTTGAACGATAGCCAGACCAGTTGTTTCATCTGGTGGCCACATCACCCGGAGGGGAAATGGTTCCTCAGAGTACCATGTCAGGGGAAAGGCTGCACTGTTGCTGCTCACATTCCTTCTCTCTGGCACTGAAAGCTTAGCTGGAAGTAAAGTGAAGAGTGAAGTGGAGAGTCGGCAAGTATCAGTCGAGCTACTACAGCAGCAGCTTCGTGAGCAGCGGGCACGTCATGTATGCCTGAAGCCTCTGCTTTCATAAAATTTTCTTTAACATATTTTGGCAGTAATTTTCTAAATTTCAGTCATAGGACGTATGCACGTATACTTGCCAAAATCACTGTAAATTCTTTAGGAAAGGTGCTGTGAGCAAAAGCATTATATTTGGGTGTAGATTCTTATTTCAATATTTTCGTGTATATACTATATTCTCAAAGGGAATAAGTTGGTTGCTTTGTATGCCAAATGTACAGAATGACTGTAATACAAGAATATAATTTTCAAGTTTAATGTGGAAGTTTGTTATCGGAACAAAGATATATGAACTTTACGAAGGAAATTGTAAGTTGAGAGTTGTTAATATATAGAAACCTGGCACGGATATGTTCTAGTAAGTTTCAGACCAGGAGTATTATGCACAGTTTCTTGTGGTTATGTTATTACTCTATGTTGCCTTAGTCATCCTTCCTTTATCTTAGGTCTTTAAGCTTTACTGATTGGTGAATATGATCCATGCTTGGTGTGTGGTGGTGGGATTTAGGGCAAAAGTGGGTCACACCACTGCATACACCAAGTAGTAATTTTGTTAACTACAAGAAACACACTTCCACTAACAACAATTTAAAGAAAGTTAACAAAAATGGTAGTGGTTGCTTGAATGGTGAATACAACATAACAAAAAAGCTAGCAGAACATTTAAGAAAATCCACAGTTACGTGTGTGTGTGTGCGTGTGCGCGTGTGTGTGTGTGCGCGCGTGCGCGCTAGTGAGTTGTAGTGTGTGGGTGTGAGTGTATGAGTTTTAGAATGTGAGTGTGTTTGTGAGAGTTGTGGTGTGTGTCAGTTGCAGCATGTGAGTGTGTGCATGCGAGAGTTTTAGAGTGTGAGTATGTTTGTGCTAGTGAGTTGTAGATTGTGGGTGTGTGTGTGTGTTTGCGCGTGTGCGTTTGTGAACAGCATAGCTAATAAATGAATGTTCGGATAAATATCAAGCTTGCTATTTAAGTCCGGCCTCTTCCAAAAATGCTATACTATATTTCATAAAATTCCCACCATCCCAAGCTGCCCTTTTCTTGGATTAATTTGTGTCATATTTTGTTTTTAAAAAGTGGCTCTAATGATTTGGATTATTATATGTTTTAGTGATTTACATGATAAATAATATGTGTATTTTGAATTTTCTGGGAATATTCTGTGAACTGCTGTTCATTCTGAATGAATTTTTTATAGCTTTAAGTAACCAAGAAACTGTTACAGATGCTCTAAAATGAGGGAAAATGTGCAATTTGAGGCAAACAAATATTGTTCTTGCATTAGCACTTGTATTTGATATTTATTGTGTTTAGCTGAATACAAGACAAAAGTGGGATTGGCATTCAGCTCAGGCTCATTTGCCTCTCCCACTTTTGGGAGTTTAGTATCTCAAATGCATTCACTTCACAAAATTCTATGAATTTATCACCTTCTCTCTCCACTATCTTATCTTTACTACACCTTGGTTTTTCTTTCCTTCCTCTCTCTCTCTCTCTCTCTCTCTCTCTCTCTCTCTCTCATTATCACTACACCAAATGTTAGCAATATTAAGATCATTTTCCCCTATTCTTATATCAAAATCACCCACAATTATTATTTCTACATTCTCTTGTTTTTCTTTTAACTGTTGTATGTATTCTCCTAGCTTATTTAAGAGTTCTGGGTTATGAAACGCAGAGGAGGTGGGGAGGGTTATATACTATCCCTAGCCACAATTTGACCTCTTCTATCTGACTCTCCTCTATTCTTACCCAGAATATTTCTTTTCTCCTTGACCAGCACTTTTTAATTCGATGTCTTAAAGCCTTCCTTACAAATAACCCTATACCTCCTGATGCTCTTCCCTTCCTTGTTGTTGTTTCCCCCTTAATTCCTATATAATCAAAACCTCAACTTGAGGTAAATCAACTTGACTAATATCTGCATTAAGGTACCTGCATATATTTTGTCTTTCACCCCCTTGTAGTTCTAAAAACCCGGACTCCTCAATTTCTCCTTTTCCTTTGTGATCCTAACCTGTCTCTCCTAAATCTGTCTTCAAAATATAACCTATTCCTTAATTCTCTACTTTCCCCTTTTGATGTTGACAGCTTATTCCCGTCCATTATCAAGATGCCTCTTTGATGAGAAACCATACTGGCATTAGCACTATTACTGGTTTCATTTGTATTCACAGTGATCACTTCCTCTCCCTGATGTAGCTGCTTCAACTGACTGATATCTTGATTGGTGGTCACGACCTTGACCAAGACTCCGTTAGATGCGTCATATGTTTGTGACGTCACCTGTTTTCTCTCCTTGTCTTCTCCTCCTACGTGCGTATCATCATTGCTTGGTTCTGACGTAGTTGTTCACATCATTGCCACCTCATTGGATACTCTTGCCACACGTGGTGCTTGGGTTACTTCTCCTTCTTTCTCTCCCGTTGATGATACATCCATTTCTGATTATCTCCAGTTTCCACATTCCTTAGTTTGTTGAATTTGCTGACTAATTTCCCTCCTTGTCTCTTGGGTTCTTCTTAAGTCTGTCTTGCTGGCATATGTTACATCCTCACCATCGACCCATAGATGTAAGTTCCGAATATAAGGTGTTTTCCTTGAGCTTGCTTATTTTTCATCCTCTGAATTAATTCTCTCTTTAGTTCCCTTTGCGCTGGTGATAAATCTTTATTGATGAATATATTGCTTCCTTTCAGCATTATTGATCTTCCAAAAATCTCATAAACAAACCAGGCTAGATGTGGCTAATGGAAATATCATAGATTTTCTTTCTCTGTGTCTTCCCACTTGATAAGCTTCAATGATTTCCCAACCTTTTAGTTCCATAGCTAGTTTTTCAATTAGGATCTTTCTTATTTCCTCTTCTGACCATATTCCTCTTCTTTCCTCTAACCCAATAAAGACTAGGTTGAATCTCCTTCTCCTTTCATTCATTCTTTCTATCTTTTCATATAATTGGTTTACTTCTTTCTGCATTTCTTGTACTTTACTTTAATTCTTGCTCCATTTCACCCAGGTTTTGCATTAATCTCTGTTCCATACCCTTCTGTTCCTCCATTTGGCTTTTTATCATCTCCATTAACTGGTTCCGCCTCTCTTCTGCTAAATCATTTGTTGGCCCTGGGTTTGCCTCAATGACTCCAATAATTAATAACGTTATAGTCACGATTCCTGGGATTATCATATTTCCTACCTTTTCACTAATTTGACTCTTATTGCCCACTATTTTTACTCTTCTAAACTGTCCTATTCTCGCTATGTACACTATTATGTCCACCCCCATGGTTAGTTAGGTCACTTTTCCTTGCACCATGCAGAGTTCTTCTCCCACACAACCTTCCTCTTTTACTGCTACCTCAACACTACTTGTAATATTCCAGGTTGTCTGATTGTCCCTTTCCCTTAAAAGTGTATTATAGATGCTTGAAAGTTTGCATAAGTTATGTTATTGCTTTCAAATAGTTATGTACATTAAAAGTTCCAAGAGTCTTTTTTTTTTCTTTTCTTTTCTTTCTTTTTATGCATGTGGTGATAAAATGCTATAATTTTTTAACAGCCTTAAGTGTGTTTTAAGTTGGAAAATAATTTTATATTATAGCTGCTGTATCCGAAAATTCATTCATTTAATACTTCTTATTCTGAACAGAGTGATAAAAAGGTTTGGCTTGCAAAAAAGGACACATTTAGTAACTCAAAACACTTTAATAATGTCATTTTTTTGCAGCTTGGTAGCGGAAAAAGTTAATTTGCTTTCAATTCCTTTTATAAAAAAAACCAATAAAAATTAACAGATATGGATGAAACTTTGAGACTTGGCGAAAATTGAATTCTGTAAAATTTAGAGGAATGAAACCGTCTGAGGGTGTGTCATGTGTCGGAAACCCAAATTTATGTTTTGTTTGCAACATTTACTAACCCATTTCTAGTAAATGCATGTTGTCATTGACCTTTGACATTAAAAAAATCTAATAAAATTTTCATTCTTTCCTGTTTCAGTACACCACTCCTTAAGAAACTCTGTTGGGATGCCAGCAATTCCAGTAGCTTTATTTTTCTTCAGTAACTTAGCTTGTTTTATTATTTCCTCATTCATAATTTCATCATCCTATATCTCTACAAAGACATTCCCTATTTCCAGAAATCCCATAATTCCTATAATCCTGTCTTCCCCATATAATGTTTTAAAATACTCCATCCATTGGTTCAATATTGGGTTTAGTTATACATTTATTATAGGTCGACTTAAGAACCTGCCATACCTTATTAACATTATTTTCATTTAAACACTTTATCAAATTCCTTTCATTACTTTCTCTCCAGTCCCTTTTCTTTTGTTCTAACAATAAATTATGTGAGTTCCTCCCTTGCATTTAATCGTCCCTAGATTTTCTATCACCTAATTCCCTCCAACTAACCATAAGTTGTTTTACTTGTCTTTTTGATACCCTACATTCTTTGTCAACCCAGTCCTTGACATTTATATAAACCCTCGTTTTTGTTTTCATTTCCTCTCCCGCCCTTTGTGTAACTGTATTAAGGATATCCATTGCATTCTCTATTTGATTATTCTTAACCATGAATGTTACTCCACATAGACATATCTTTCCATAATTTGAATGCAGAGTCTGTTTAAATGTGTCACAAAATTCTTCTTTTCATTTATAGCTAATATGCTCTTTTTTTACAATAGCTTTCCACTCTTATATTGTGTTTTGCTTGTGCTGCATGCATCATAAAATCTGCAATCAATTGATCTTAAATTTAATACCTTAAAATTCCTTAAAATATGCCGTAAATTAGGAGGTCACAACACAAAATCTATTACACTCTGCCCATTATTGCTAACAAAGGTAAATTCTCCTTGTTCATCTTCCCCATATTTTCCATTCAAAGTTTCTAAAGCATTCAACTCTCAAAAATCAATAAATTTTTCACATGCTTTATCAACAAATTTGTCCTTGCTTTGCATAAATTTCTCACTTTTAAACACCATTTCATCACTCATCCAATCATTTCCAACATATGTATTGCTTTCCCCAATCCTGATATTAAAGTCTCCCATTAGTATTACCTCTGCAGTTACAAATCAGTGCTTATTATGTTAAGCCACTTCGTAAATGTCTCATTTGAAAGCTCAGAGAATTTACTTTCTTTCTACATTATATAAATCATTTTAAATGAAATATACCTAGTTTTAAAAAAGTCTTTTAATTTAGAATTTAAATTTAAGTATAATATCGACTATTTAAAAACCTGAAATAAAATCTCAATTCTTGCTCCATTTTTTTTTATTGACAGCATGACAGATATTATGAAGATATTATTTCTGGTTCATTTGGAATTAAATTGTTCACCTAGTCATGTGGCACAGTGAGCTGGACCTGGGGCTGGTGGACATCCTGAGAGACATACTTTCAAGTCAGCTGGGATCCACTGTGGCTGACAATGAATTGGAGGAACGATGCTCAAAGTGTTCAAGTTAGTTTCAAGGCACAGTGCCCTCAGGAAACAAACTATAGCTTAAATCGCACCTAGCATGATTTGTTTAAACAGAAAGCTTTTTTTCCTTCACTTTGAAATGAATACAGTTTCACTACAGCTTCAGATATTGATAATGGTACAAAAGAACATAGCTTTAACGTGCCTGCTATTGATTTTTGATTTCCATATCATGCCTTCAAAATATCACTGTCTTGTTTGTGCTGATTAACAGTAAAAAATCAAATGTAATGTTTGTAATATGATTCTGTGCCCAAGTAAATAATTTATAAAGTATTGTGATGGTATCTTATCCTGCCTGGAGACTGGCATTCATTGCTGGAAGTTTGGTAGTGTCCCCAATTCCATCACAAGGGCCCTTGCCATTGAAGTAATGAGGAAATGCGATTTGGCGCTAACTCCAAATTCTTCCTCATGAAAACATGTGTGTACAAAATTTTTCTCTTCTTGAACTGAACACTAGCACCATCAGAAAAGTAAATTAGTTTTTCCAGATCTCTTATTTCCTTCTTTAGGAAGTTTAATTGGTATTGGAACAGATGAACAGCATTTGTATCATGTTTTAAACTTTCTGATATGGCAGTAGCATTTTGATGTTTTAAGCTATTACTTTCTTTAAAGTAGATTACAAATGGATGGATTGTTGCCTGGTTATTGTTCCTATGTATCCCCCTGAACGAAATCTTGAATGACAAAGGCATAGTGTTCGGAAAAATCACAAATAACAATACATTCATTAGATTTCCAATTTTCTTTCCATTCAGACAAAACTGCAGACTGTTGCTGAGCTATAAAGGTATGAGTTAAAAGGTCTGTCAATTTTGCTGACAATTTTTCCAGAAATTCTTCAACAGGTGTGTATTATTTTTAAACTTGTGTGGGCTACAGTTACCCGCTGTTTATAAGTCATCTGCTCTATACCTTTTTCTTTGAAAATGCCCCAAACATTATTGACCAAATTTTCACTCCCTGGGCATTCAACACATTTCCTTAAATACAATTTGGATATGGGGGGTTACAATTATTTGAGAGAGATGGTCCTAATAATTACAGAGAACAACACCTGAATCTGCAGTAAGATGGGAAATGTTCATTCCATCAAGCAGCAGTTTCACATTCTTATGATGAGCGCAAACACATACAGAATGCATACCTTGGGTGCCTGGAGGTATACACTGTTTAGGTCTCAGTGGAGCAAATTTTGAGAAATCTATCTAGATATCAGGATATTTATCTTTAAAACTGCAGAAGGTTCCTTTTAGATTGCACAAAATCAATCTCTTCTGTTTTTGTATTTTCTGTCCTCCTTTATAAAAAACATAGTTCTTTTTTCCCCGTGATAACCTTGCTTATATTGTCAGAAATGTAAAAACTCTAATACTTTTTCTACCACGGAATATTTTAACGGTTTACCATATTTGATTTCAGGAGTTGACAAAAATGCCCCTCTCTGAAGCTAATGTTTTTGCTACTTTGTCATGTCGTTCGAAACATTATTGCCAAACTTTTCCGTAATTTGGTTGTAAAACCAGCTTTAGAAAATAGTGAAAATTCAAATTTTTAAGTTCCTATCATATGTACTATGAAATCTATTTATCACCTCTGAATTATTTCTGAATCCTGTTTTTCTTCTGGGATTGATTCACCTTCAATACAAAATACCTTCTCCTTTAGTTTTCCTGTTATTTTTTGTAATTTCTGGCATGGATATATTTTTTTGAGAGTCTTCTTTTTTTATCAGTGATTCGCCTAAGTTTGATACTTAAAAAAGTATTAAGATTTGAAATATCTCCACTTTCCTAGATCTCATTTATATCACTACTTCGATCTGAAGGTGATTTATCAATTTCTGAGCTACTTTCATTTATTTTACCTGCTGGGATATCATAAGTACTGTGTCCAGCAATACTAGATTCACAAATTTCACTCTTGTTTTCACTTGTATCTGTCATTTTAAAAATTCTTGTATGACATGAGGTACAGTGGGCTTCAAATGTTTTCCAATGGGCCAAGGGGTGTAGAGGAAGAGGGGGAAGAAATTTCTTCTTGACTAGTCATGCCTGGCTATAGCCAGCGTGCCGGTATCATCTCAAAGGTCACATTTACTTCTGTGTATGCCCTCAGTGACCTGACTCTAAGAAAAAAGAAGATGAAACCAAATACTTTTCTCTTTACTAGAACTATTCAAGCGAAATAAATTAACATATTCTTTGCATAATATGTTGTTTAAAAATGAAATATTGCACTCTTTATGTGTGTGCTACACAAGTTTAAGATTCAGTAATTTTCTTGAGAAACAAGGTTTGCATAATGTATGTCTTGTTTTTAATGTTTGTTGCTAGTAATAAATAATAATATTAATAATAATAGTTTCATAATTATCACCAATAGAACATTCTATGTGTGCTCCGAGGGTATTTATATTACCTTGAATATAAGTTCGTTTTGCTTTTTAATTGTCATAGATATCGATCACAACGTTTAGTGCTAAGTGTGTAGTTCCATATAGTTTGCACATTCAGTTCTGATAGTATTCAAGTAATGTTTTAAAAATATAGCAGCAAAAGTAATATTAATGTTAAACTGTTGAAGCAGTTTGGCAACAATTAAGTACAACATTAAATTTTCTTCAAAATGAGATATATTTTGCATTTGTTACTGAAAAACGAATAAAGATTGTTTTATTTGAAACATAATTCCGCTTTTATGCATACTCACAAATGAAAAGAAGCAAAACCGTGCCAGTCGTATAGTGGACGTAGAGTAAAAACACCTATTTAGGTATTGTATGCAAAATGTTAATAGATACAAGGAAACAACCTTTAGCGCAAAATATGCAGTTTCTATATAGCTGTTTTATTCATTTAGGATAACATATAAGCTAAATTTTCAAAATAGTGACCCGAAGTGTTAAGGCAGATAGGTTGATGTGCTTTTGTTGCAATTGGTTCATTTGAAAGCACTCTATTCTGAAAACTAAATTGCTTTCAAGTTACAAATCTGAAGATGCCCCCCCCAAAGAAAAGGCTTTGTATTGCGATTCACGTTCTGAATTCTTAAAATGCTTCTCTTCTCTGGTCTAGAATGGAATGGAATGTGTAACGGAGGGGACTCGACCCCGATCTAGTGAATGAGGATATTGTGCTTGTGACCCTCGAGGGTGTGCTCCCGGGAGAGAGGGACGAGGTAAGAGACACCAAGCGGCCAGAACCAGGATTGACGGCACAGCAATGACAAAGGTCCTAAAATTTCCAGATTGAGACGCCTGACAGTTGGGCAGGCAAACCGGGGACCCCACCCCAAACAGAGGGTCCAACGCCCCCAAGAAGTGGTCCTTATACCCTGGCAACCAGCCAAAGACCGAGAGACGGATAAGGTTCCACAGAGAGAATCCTTTTTCTGTGCCACACCGCACCGGAATACCATCGCCGACACTTCCAATCCTGAAACAGACCTAACGGGGTTAAGGGTGAATGAAATGAGAAATGGAACGATATTCGGGGGCTGAGAGAAATCATATCAGCATTCGCCTGACGACCCGGGAAAACTCTCGAAAAGAAAACCATGGTCAGATTGGGCGATAGCCGGGAAGCGAACTAGGGATCTCTCGAAAGCCAGTCGCACGCGTTACCACGGCGCCACCTGGACATAAACTGGAAGATCCGTAGTTGAAATCTCAACTATGACATTGAAATTTTCAATCTGATTCTATCTTTCCAAGCTTGTCCTACACACGGCTTGAGTGAAAGAGTCTTCTTGTTAATTGAGATGAAACTGCAATTACAAACTTCGTTGTAAGTATAAGAAGAATGCAGTAGCTCAAACGATAAGTCAGATTTTTATGTGGTGTCTTTGAAACTCCACGGTCTTTGCATTACCACGAGAATTATGATTAGGAAGAATTATGTTTAAATATAGATTAAATTACTATTTTAAATTGAACAAACTAACGTGTTGCATTCACATAACTTTCTATTCTCACCATTCTACAAATTCTTTTTTCTAAATCTCATTTTTCTGTCTACTTATAATCCAGATAAACTTGCAAATCACATTTAGCTCTTCTGTGTCGTGTGGGGGTCTGCCTCACATTCAAGAGGTCCCGAGTTAGAATCTCGGTTAAAGTGAAATACCTGGGTAAAGTTTTTTCCAGTGTTTCCTCGTATCCTGAGAAGATGAATGTTTGATTCTAATTTCTAGTGACCTCGGGCCCATTTGAGCATCATTTTAACCATTTCGTTTATTCACCTTCCATAATGGCCTACCTTAATTAAATGCCAAAAGAAAAAGTTCACATTTACAGGTTTCGTTGTAGTGTACGTAGATAAAGCGATAGTCACATTTTCAAAAAGTATATCACTACGTGATGCTTTGAAATTACATGCTGTTTGTATGACCGCGACAAAAACAAAACGAATAGCAACTTCTCAGTTACAAAAAATATTCAAACCAATAACAAACAATATCTGGGAATTAGTTAAGCTCCTTATATAGATATATATATATATATATATATATATATATATATATATATATATATATCACTAACTGTGTGCTTTAACGGGGTCTGCATTTCTTGTGTATCAAAACTTTGTCCAATCTTTTAGAGTTTACCAATTATACAAAAGTTATTCAGAATGAAGAAGGCTTTATAGGCTCTTCTCAGTCAGTTCAAAATATATATTTCGTTTGTCATGAAAATATTTTAAACTGAGTATTTTTATCAAAATCATTAGAGCCATTTTTAAGAAAATAAATTTCGAAAATTTTTCCATGTAAAGGGTTGTTTGGGATGGGGAAATTTTCTTAAAAATCCTTGTCACAACTTTGAAAGGTGCTGAACTTAAATATCAAGTTTGGTAGTTAACCGACTTTTCACTTTGGATTTATGTTGTTCATAGAGACGTAGGCATATGGAGGTTTTGCCCTAAAATATGATGTGTAGCATTCGCATGATTTTCTCTACTCACTCTTCTTACAAAGCTTATTTTGCACCTATGTCATGTTAATACCCATAAACCTTCATCACTTATTTTCACAATTCGTTGTAGGTATAACCAGAACATATTAAGCTAAAGCGATAGCCAAATCCCTCAAAGCTGATCGCTACGTGATAGCTTTGGGTTGGTTGGCTACGGAGGGGACTCGGCACTGATCCACATAGTGGATTATGGGGGCGTCTCCGGGAGGCAGGATGAGGCGAGACAAGACACTGGGCGTCCGGAACCAGGAAAAACGGCACAGGAATGGCAGGGTCCCTAAGTTTTCAGATAGAGACTCCCCGTCAGATGGACAGGCAGACCGGGGACTCCACCCAGCACAGAGGGTGTCCAACGCTCCACAAGGAAGTTAGGATACTCCCGACAGGCAGCCGAAAGCTGAGGGACGGAGAAAGTCACAAAAAACATTCTTTTCCCCTGCCACACTGCACCGAAACACAATTGCCGACACTTCCAACCCTGAAACAGACCAACGGATGAAAGATGAAGGGAGATTAGAATGGAGATGAAATGGAGGTCCGGAAATTCAGGGATGTGAGAATCCTTCCCAGCACTCGCCTGGCGACCCGGGAAAACCCCCGAAAAAACCTATGGGTCAGGAAGGTTAGCCAGAGGAATCCAACCAACAACCTCCCGAATGTGAACCACAGACATGATAACTTTGAAATTCTGTTCTCTTTGTATGAACACGAGAAGGAAAGAAAGAAAGAAAAACAATAGCTATTTGCAGTTGAAGGAAGTATAAAATATTTGAAAATTTAAACTTATAACAAAGAAACCTTCAGAATAGGTAAAATATAAAAGTAATTTGACATAAAATAAAAATGTTATTTGACATAAATTTTGTGCTTCAACAAGATCTACAGTTGTTGTGCGGTAAGATTTTGTCTCTCTCTCTCCCTCTCTCCCTCTCTCTCTCCCTCTCCCTCTCCCTCTCCCTCTCTCTCTCTCATTATCAAAAGTCATTGGCAATAGACTAATTTACAGACTATTCCTAAAAATAAAAGATATACATTCTATTTATCATGAAAATCGCTTAAACATATGTATTTTAATCAAAATCCTTAGTCATTTTTGAAAGAATAAAAGGTTTCGAAAAATGTCCAAGTAAACGGTAGTTTGGAGTGGAGGATTTTCTTTAAAATCTCAGTGTCGCATTCTTGGAAAAAGTTGAACTTAAACACAAAGTTCGGGTTTTAACCAACCTTTTGCTTTTGAGTTATGCTATTCGTGGATACACACACAACACGTACACTTGGACCATTGTCTAAAAATAAATTCACTGGATTCAGGGGTACAAACGTGATTTCTTGTGAAATTACGATATTGAATTTTCAGATGGAAACAATACTTTCTCTACTTACTGTAGCTAAGTAGTAGAGAAAGCAAAAATGCTTACTTTAGATTCAGGGGTTTCAAAACGTGAATTCCGTTGAATCCCGTTATGCAATTTTTGGGTAGAATGCAATACTTTCTCTACTTACTGTAACTAGGTAGTATAGAAAGTAATAATGTTTTCTTTGGATCCAGGAAGTCTCAAAACGTGTATATCCGGTGAATCTCATTCAATTTTTGGGTGGAACACAATACTTGCTCTACTTGCTGTAACTACGTAGTAGAGAAAGTAAAACGCTTTGTTTGGTTTCAGGGGGTCTGAAAATGTGTATTTCCGTTCCGAGTATTAATCCCGTTATTAAATTTTTGGGTGGAATACAATAATTCCTCTACTTACTGTAAGTGCGTAGTAGGGAAAGTAAATTCAATGGGGCTCAAAACGTGTGTTTCCGCTGAATATTGTTATTGAATTTTTGGGTTGAATACAATACTTCCTCTGCTTACTGTAATTGCATAGTAGGAAAAGTAAAAATGTTTTCTTTGGATTCAGTGGGTCTCAAAAAGTGTATTTCCGGTAAATCTCGTTTTTTTAATTTTTGGGTGGAATACAACACTTTCCCTACTTATAGGTAAATAGTAGAGACAGTAAAAATATGAGTTGTGGAATAGATAAGGAGCTGGTTATCATTACGGCATCTTGCATGCAACCAAATAGGGAAAAGTGTAACTTAGATTGTAACTTTAAATAATTTCTGGCCTAAATTGTTGTCACAATGCACGGAAAGATCATACTTCATAAGGTCATTATGAAAATAAAGAACATACATTAGTTAATAATGGGTAGAGAAAGCAGTAAATATTGAAAACCAAACCATTTTGTTTTAACACTTGCTTGTTATACAATAATATAATGCCTCTAATTCCCAAAAATTATTTTGTATACTGCTTATGTCGCTGTGTTGTAATGTTATTGCTGTTTTCTTTTCACAGTTATTACATTCTTACAGCTAAGTCTAAGGGAAATGTGTTGGAATGATATTTTGTTTAGCCTGTTACATTTCCTAACCTTCCTTGTAGAGCGGGTATGAGCTAAGACACCTGGAATAACCTCTCGATAAGCACCCTGTTTGTCCCGCTCCTGGTGCAACGGAAAACATGGAGCCGTCTGTACACACTCTTAGGTGTGGGGACAGTTCTACATCCATTTTCAGTTTTAAAAGCATTTTACAAGTCACAGGTTGCAAATTCTTTTTCTCTTGAACACATGTTTGCTAATTTTGAATGGGTTAAAGGAACAGTTGTACTGTTTTGTAGTGGTGCCAGTACTAGTTATATTAAATACTGAATGAATATTCACAACTAAATTTAATAGATGAAGTTCACAAGCGACACAGCGACGCACACTCTCCACAAACAATTGTTGTTGAACACCGGAACATTTAAATGAAAGCTTGGATGCGAGTCCCTTACCTGCCTTCAGTAGCAGCGATATTTCATTGTGATGATGTCACCCACTCAAGTATCATTAGAATGTTTATTTCACATGTCTATGCAGAGAATAGGTACAGTCACTACCAAATTAAATGCCATAGTTTCAGTAACGATTTCAGTTCTACAGAACACTTCACACTAAATGAAACAATAGTTTAATATTTTATCGCATTTTAATTCATCTATGCCGGACATATCTTCGTCTTCTGTGAAATCGCCATCAACCCTTTATAGCCATGTGTACCATATTTGTTACAAAGTTTTTTGTTTTTTTTAAGTTTCTTAATTTTTTTATATTAACCTTTAGCAATAAAATTATGCTATTAATAGCTGTTTTGCATTGTAAAAATATTATTTTTTCAATAAAACTAGTTTTGTTTTTAAAAAATAATAATAAGCAAAATTCATGTAACTACAGTCAGATGTAACCCATCAGCATCCAAGTATGCCATCACATCAGTTATTTTAATTGGGCCCTCCCCATCCTTTATCACAGGCACATTTGACTGCAGTTGCTGGGACTGGAACTTGCGATATTTGGCTTTGAATGGATGGCCAGTCCATTTCGTCTCACCTTAACAAATACAGCTATTCAAATCGTTTTGGTGGTAGTGGTGGCGGTGGCGGTGGCGGCGGCGGCGGCGGTGGCGGCGGCGGCGGTGAAAGGGATATAAAAGCCAGTTTAGGAATTAGAGGAAGAGTGGCATATGTAGCAAAATAATTTTACCGATAAAGGGTCAGTGTTATCCTTCACACTGCGTTCTATCCCATTGCCTCCAATTATAATGATTTCAGTTCTTTCTTCCATTGTTTTGTCAATTTCTGTTACTCTTATCGGGATGTTATGGATTTTTTCTAGGTTTTTTCCTCTTTATGTTTTTGCTTTTCTTGCAAAATTCTGTGAACAAAACTGTGCAGGACATTAGTGGACTCAGTAACTCTTTCTTGCAGGTTTTTAATTTCTTTGAAAAGCTCAGGAGAGTAGCGATCCTTATCTGCTTCCTTCTGTATGTATTTCTAAACATTAGTAATCACCTCAATGGTTTGACTATGAAGTGTTTTTCTTTTTAACTTTGAAATTAAGGAGGCATAATCACAAAATTAACATATGTAAATCACAATAACATCATACTACAATACTTTACGCTCAACTATACTAAGGGCAGACGGTTCTCACTGTGTATTGCATCAAGTAATATGATGATGATAATACATTTTATTGTCATTAAGCTTATACAGCAATAGACATCGTCAAAGATATATACAATTGTTTACAAGTAATGCAGGATATATACAAATTTGATTGTAGTATTACCCATAGTTGTACGGGTTAAGTATTTCTAGCTTATACTGTACAGATATCACAAGGTCCTACTGTATACTTATTAGTGTTGGTACTATGTACTTTTTAATTTGCAAAAAATTCCTGTAAAGAGTAAAAAGGCGTCACAACGAGCCAGTCAAATAATTTATGCTTGAAAGCTGTTAAAGGGCATTGTTTTAAGTCTAAAGGTAGTTTATTGTACATTTTGGAACCAAATATTTAAAAACTCTTTTGAGTTGCAGTCAATCTACAATATGGGACATTGATGTGTTGGCATGATCTAGTAATATGTCATTGAAAATACTGTCCATTTTGTAATTCAGACATATGACCCCCCAGGGGCTCACCTTATGTGAATACGGGTTTGGCGTACCCGGGGTGCCCGAGCCAATCATCGCCACCATCATCTCTCCACCCTCGTCCGGTCGTGATGGTTTCGTCCTCGTGACCGGGGACTCAAGGTAGGCTCTCGTGCGTTCTTTACATTTCGTTCCATGTCGCCACTCGCCATCATTCTTTTTTGATCACTCTCCTTACGAACATTTCGCACCACGACCATTCATTCTTTCATCTGTTTTCCCTCCTCGCCGGCCTACCTTGCGTGCGAAACGGCCACACAGTTTTTATTTATTTTACATTTTCTTTTAATCCTCCGTGGACACAGCCTGACGGATACCCGCGCACTGGGTGCGCAACTGGGTGAGTGGGTCATGGCGTCATCCCCACCACCTGGGGTCGTCATGTAGGGTATGTGTTCGTATCCGCTGTTCAACTGCAGTCCCGCGGGGGGGGGCCATTGCATGAGCTGCTGACTTCCGACGACCATTGGGTCTCTCAGTCTATGTTCTGGGAGGTGTGACCCTGGGGTGAGTTTGGTATAGATAGGCCACTCACCCAAGCCGGGGTAACGCCCGGGAAGTCAGAGCCCGAGGTCGGAGACGGTTGCAATGGTGGAGGATTTATTTCGCTATGGAACCCCCTTTCTCCATTATTTCGAATAAGCGCCGAAAAGTGTTAGTAACAGAAGTAGCGCCATCGATATCTGATTGTTACTTAGTCATTACGCAAACAGAGGAAGGTCAAACTTTCGAGAAGGTGAACCCTTTTGTTATCCAAAACGGCATTGACTCAATTGCTGGTCCGGTTCTTTCCTGCACTCGGCTTCGTAATGGTTCGTTGTTAGTGCAAAGCAAGTCCGAGGCACAAAGTAAGTCCTTGTTGAGCGCCACACTTCTCCACGGTTATGCCATCCGTGTTGAGAAGCACCGCAGCTTGAATTCCTGTCGAGGCGTCGTCACCACGCATAGCCTCGATGGTATATCGGACGAAGACCTTGTCGATTATCTTTCAGACCAAAAGGTGACAGCGGTGCATCGAGGGCAGGCTAAACGCGACGGAGTGTTGGTACCCACTCGTACCCTGTTTATAACATTTGATGGCGTCGATCTGCCCACGAGCATTTCAGCAGGGTGCGAACGTATTGCGGTGAGGCCTTATATTCCTAGACCTATGCGTTGTTTTAAATGCCAACGTTTTGAGCATACGCAACTCTCATGTAAGAGTGCCGTTACCATCTGTGCATCATGTAGTCAGCCCTCGCACGAAGGTACCTGCTCAACAGCCCCCGTCTGCGTTAATTGCAAAGGGTCTCATTCTGCGACATTTCCGACTGTCCGCGGTACTTGGACGAGAAGGCGATCCAGGAGATACGGGTAAAGGAGAAACTCTCCTTCGCTGAAGCCCAGAGGCGTTACCATGCGCGCCAAAATTCGCTCCTGCGATCTGGTACATTTAGTTCTGTTGTTGCCTCGCCAGTACCACGAGTAGATACCGAAACTCAAACCTGGACCATGACTGCATTAACCGCCACTACCATTCGGCCGTCCATTTCTGCTATAGCTACCAAGCCATCTAAAGCAGGTCCTAAGGTTATGAAGTCCCAAGGCACTGATAAGAAGTCCAAGCAGAAACTACGTAAGGAAGATTTTCTCAAAGACCCACCGCGTGCACGCGGTAAGAAAAGTTCACCTTCTCCTCCTCGAAGGTCGCAGTCCCAGGATGTTCCTGGGACAAACCGCGCTCAGCGGCCCCCTTCACCCCTTGCCACCCAGAACCGATTCTCGGCGTTTGAATCGGTTTCTGGCACTGAGCGCGTGGGCCCTCCCTTCGAGGAGCCTATGGAGTCTGACCAACTCCATACAAAAAGCCCGAGCCCCAAGGTTAAGCAAAAAGTTATTTTGAGCCGCCCTTCTAAGTAAGAAGTTTATCTCTTTTATTCATGGCTATGCTGACCTGAAATTTACGTGGTGTACGATCGCATAGGGCGGAACTGCAACTTTTATTGCTTTTCCATTCACCTATGGTCGTGTGTTTGCAGGAGACCAAGCTTCGCCCTCGCGACCGTTTTGAGCTCCGAGGGTATACTCCGGTTCGCTACGATCTTGAACCGGATGAGGATACACCTGCTCATGGAGGTGTCATGATATTAGTGCGTAACGACGTTCATTTTCAGACTCTCATACTTACGTCCGACTTACAAGCTGTTGCCGTTAGACTTCACTTATCCGGCTTTTTCTTTTCTGATATGCTCTGTGTATTCACTTCCATCGTTTCCCCTCGCTCACGCGGACATTCGAGATCTCCTGTCCGCTGTCCCAACACCGTTTCTTCTGTTGGGAGATTTTAATGCCCATCACCACCTGTGGGGTTCGCCAACGGCTTGTGCGAGGGGAACTCTTCTTTCCGACATTTTTTATCAGTTCAACCTCTCCATCCTCAATACAAGTGAATCTACTTTACTTTCGGATTCTTCTGGTACATTCTCTCACTTGGACCTTGCCGTTTGCTCACTCCAGCTTGCTAGTCGTCTGCAGTGGAACGTCGTCGCTGACACCTACTCCAGCGACCATTACCCCTGCATCGTTTCTCTTTTGTCTCACCACGTCCAGCCTTCCAGAATTTCTATCTGGCAATTCATTAAAGCCGACTGGGGACTGTATTCCAGCCTCGTGTCTTTTGTTGACCAGCCCTTCACTGACGTGAACCAAATTGTGCAGCACCTTACGTCTACGATGTTATCTGCCGCCGAACGCACCATTCCCCATTCGCCCTCCCACCCTCGGCGTATTCCTGTACCGCGGTGGACCGAGGACTGTCGGGACGCTGTTCGTGCCCGTAGAGCTGCACTGAGGGTGTTTCGGCGACGCCCTACGCTTGATAATTTGATTACTTTTAAACAATCGCGCGCCAAGGCTCGTCGCATTATTCAGGATAGCAAGAAGGCATCTTGGACTCGTTTTGTCGAGTCTTTTAATCGCTTCACGCCTTCCTCTGTTGTTTGGGATAAACTTCGTCGCTTCTCCGGTAAAGTGTCTCATTGCACTGTGTCTGGCCTTCAGGTTTCCAATGCCACCATAGTAGATCCGGCTGCCATTGCTAACACTCTGGGTGCTGCCTTCGAGGCGGTTTCCAGTTCTGACCATTAATCCGCCGGCTTTCGCACTCTCAAACACCGGCTTGATTCCGTGACATATAGTTTTCGGTCTCCCAATCAGGAGTGTTATAATGAACTTTTCACAATGAGGGAACTGGAGCATGCCCTCCTTTTATCTAGGCACTCCGCTCCTGGGCCGGACGGCATTCATGTCCTGATGTTAAAGCACCTTTCCGTCGACGGCAAACTGTTTCTCTTACAGGTCTATAACCGTATTTGGCAAGACAGCGTTTTTCCTTCCGTTTGGCGCGAAGCCACCATTGTCCCTATCCTAAGCTTGGGAAGGATCGCCAACTACCTTCCAGCTACTGCCCTTCTCCCTCACCAGTTGCATTTACAAGGTGATGGAGCTCATGATCAACGGGCGGTTGACATGGTGGCTTGAGTCTCAGAAACTTTTAGCGAACGCTCAGTGCGGATTTCGTCGCCACCGCTCTACCGTCGACAAGCGCTTGCAGATAGCTCTCCCGAAGGTAAACGAACAGCACACTTCCAGAGCGAATAGCGCAACCTCTGCCATGCTGATTGCTGAGGCTTGAAAGTTGAAACTAAACTAAGATGGAAGTCAGCTGATAAAATAGCAATGCCAAAAATATAAAAAGAAAGCTGAATTTTCGTATAAACGAGCAATTGTGTAAATGTAGGAGTTTATAGTGATACCGTATTTAATATTGATACCAAATAACGCATATTTGATGTTTAAAACTGGAACATGACCTGAAAACCTAAGGTAGAAGACATGATATGAATCTAAAGTTTAGTTGGTTTTAATGAAGAATTGAAATATAGATAGCGAAAACAAGCTAACCTTAAATATAAACTATACTTAGTATGTTAAGGTGTTAAAATGTGTGTTTGTGCTATTTAGTGTTGAAATGTGTTCGAAGTAGGGACTGTATTTCAAAAAGTTTGTTTTCCTGGATTGCACACTAATATCGTAAAACGAACATGAGAACTCATGCTCAAAGGTTATGTCTGATACGTATTTCAATTTTGAATGTGATGTAATGATAATAGTTTGGGATACATAGTTTGATTTTGGATGTGTATTAGTGTTGTGCTCAAACACTAATTCCTGCTGTTATACCAAATAAATAAATTAGGACATAATGCTCTTTTCATTGGAAAATAACTTAAAGCATTTCATGAACAGAAAATTCTCCATATGTACTGTGTATCTTTGGGAATTGTTTGTCAATCTGGGTAACTCAGTTAAGCGCTGGCCTTGGAAGCACAAATAGTTACATAAAACTTGTGTATTACCACATTATTGCTGAATAATTCTACATATCAAAATGTCAGCTAAAACTTGTGTATTACCACATTATTGCTGAATGATTTCTACATATCAAAATGTCAGCTACCATATTTTTGACAAAACACCGAACTTAAATTATATAAATGTATAATATGTATTGCATGGCATAAGTATCTATTATTTACATACACCTCATTTGTGAAGTCATAGTGGGAGCTGCCTTGTAAAACAACTTCTTGGTTTCATTACTTGATAGTATTGAGTAATACTATCTCTGTTTTAAATGTTGTCTTATATTCACACTTCTAATTGGGCAGCACTATGGCCTCTCACAAAAAAAGCCTGGATTCAATCCTAGGGATCAGAGGTCGGATTTTGTGGTAGATAAAATGGCACTTAGAATGAATGTTCTCTGGTTTTCCCCACCATAATTCCATCAATTGCACCATCTTCATCATTGTCATCCCCCCTCCCCCCATTCTCCAATCTCTGTAAACCTGTGAAGTTAAAAGGGACATTAAAATTAAAAATACTATGGAGGACAGAGAGCAATACTAATGAACGAGTGTCTCATCCAGCCACCCAAATTTACAAACCAGCATGTGCTGTTACATTCTTTCTGCAGTCAACATATGAAAAAACAATTAATACTGGCACACTAAACTACATGTTAAAGTGATTGACAATTATGAAGGGTGGGTGTGATATGGTTAAACACAGAGACATTGCATTCACATTCATATTTAATAATACTGTGTAATACAGTTGTATGGTAATTTAAGGAACATGTGGCCACATTAATATACATTTGAATGGCCTACCCAATTAAAATGTCCATTAAATTCTAACCTCTTGAATGTCTGTTATTACAATCTATTGGAATGATCTTATAGGTAATTGCACTTAGTCACTTATGCATACACAAAGCCAGTTCTAGTTAATAAAACTTACAGTTATTGAATAGAAAATACACTTTGATTCCTTTTCCTGGGAAAGGTTCTATATATAACATTTGATATAACACAGTAGAGGTCCTACAGCACATGGGAACCTTAAATTTATTGACAGATTATATGGGAAAAAAACAAATTGAGCCCATACAGTGATGTTTGTTTGTGTTTGTTCATTTGGCTCCACTGTGAGCAATGCTCAGGGAAATTGAACACATAATACAATTATGAAGTATGCAGAGTAAGTAGGAATATACCCAACGCCAAGAACAGCCTTTTGGGGGGGGATGCTCCGCTCCCTATCATGCATTATCTAAGAGAGAAAAATTTGTAAACCATCACCATTCCAACAGTAAACTTCTCGACACGCATTACAGTAGGACAACAATAGCAAAAAAGTGTTAATCACCATCACATGCAATCTGCCCTACATAAAGTGCTTACATGAGGTTGATACTATTATGATGATTAATTCACTTTGAATAAGCTCGAAATTATAACTTTATACTTATGTTATGCTTAAATTTCAATTTCCCATGTAATTTCTATTACCTTAAAGATATGTTTGAGAAAGACATAACTTGAAACGAGAAATTCTCATTATTACTGCATGGGTATTATTTGGGAGGACAGTATACAGGGTGGAAGGTATTGCTTGAACCATATGTTAATCATGGATTCTATATAATGAGTAGTGCAAATATGTCCAATACAATTTTTGTCATTAAACCTACAAAAATGAAACATAGTGATGTTCCTTGTGCCTGTGTCAATTAGCCATTTTATTACAGTTCAAGCAATACCTTTCAGCCTGTATAAGAAAACATTTAGAAGATGGTGGAGCTTGCATAGACATAAAACATTATAACATATAAAACTGGGATGCAACAGATCCATCTATCCCATTGACTAACAATTATACAATCACTGTGTGCTACCGGTATTCCTACTACTTTCTATCCAGAAATAGTATTTACATGGTAGCTCAAGTATTTAAAGTCCAATATCAAACCTGCTATGTCTGTAGAGACTGGCACTGTAGCAAGATGACAATATCACAAAAGACGTCAGGAATGGGGAGGAGTATAATTTCCTCTGCTTCCTCACCATGTGTGTTCAACTACAAGTCGACAGACAACCAAGGAATTATTGCACTTTGCTTCTACATGTGTTCAAACAAGCATTATACAAACTTATGCAACTCAATTAGGTGAAGTAGCACACAAAAGCTGAAATGGCAACCCTGTAGTCTCTAGACTACTTCATTATCACCATTTGGAAACGGAAGAAAGAAATTTCAGTTACAGTTGTGTCCATGTGATAACTCTGCATAGACCAGCAGCAGAAGACTAGTCATGATGTACAATCAGAAAAGCAGCAGAACAAATCCAGCACACCAGAAAAATCTTGGCACTACCCTTCTCTAGCTACTCAGTGATTGGTGCAAATCCACTACTGAGCTGTACTGCTAACTGGTTACATTCTTCATGATTGGGCTTTTTAAAATGTGAAGATAATTTCATAGTTTTCTTTTTTGTAGAGTAAAACATGACATTTCTCTGTGGACATACCTTTTTGTTAGCTGGCTCTTTTAAAGTTCCAGCTTGGCAAATGAAATCTGTTGTATGTTCTTGTGTTTGCTCTGCATTTTTCACCACTATCTCAAGAGGAGCGGCCCATTTCTGTAAAGCAAAAAGCCCAGCTTCTGTTTTTATGCCATTTATAACTTTCATTAGCCTTTCTGCTTCACATTTCTTCCTCAACTCTAAGTCATCTACTTTCCTCCTTGGCAAGAAATTATGCATTTTCAGTGGGTAGATGCACTTCAGTATTTATTTCAGGCTCCTTATTTTGGGGGCATGCAAGTACAGGCTTATATGCTTGGCATACTAAATGAATATGTTTACACATATTCCACAGGACAGCAGAATCTGTGCATGTGCATTTTCCTCTGTTGCTAAAATTTACCAGTTACACAACATTATACAAAATTCCTTCCGAATGAAGAGGACTCCAAAAGCTATTCCCAGAAAATTAAAAATAAAATTTTATTTTTCATGTAAATATCTTGAATACAATGGCATTTTAATCAAAATCGTTTGAGTCATTTTTCAACAAAAAAATCGAGAATTCTTCCGTGTAAAGGGTTATTTTGGGTGGGGAAGTTTCTTGAAAATCTTTGTGTCGCATCTTTGGAAGGTACTGAACTTAAACCGATTTGTACTATGTATGTACAAATTTCTGCTTTGAAACGCATGGCTTTATGTATTCACTTTCAATTGCCAGTCGAAATGCGCGCGCCAACGTCCCACGTTACGTATTTGAGCACAGCCAATGGGAGCAAAATGTGCCGGAATGGACTACCTTCGCCCTTGAACTGGAATGCTCCCTAAGATCGTTCGCTTTCGTTCATTTTCGGCATTCGCTCGAACTTCTTCGGGCAACTTCGGGAGAGCTATCTGCAAGCGCTTGTCTACCGTCGACCATCTGGTCTCTCTGTCGACGCATATTATGAATGGGTTTCTGAGAAAGTGTCAAACAGTGGCTGTGTTTTTTGACCTAGAGAAAGCTTATGACACTTGTTGGAGGGGCGGCATTTTACGTACACTTCACGCATGGAATTTACGCGGTCGACTTCCCATATTTCTTCGGGAATTTATGACGGACCGCGTCTTTCGTGTACATGTGGGCTCGGTTTTATCTAGTCGTTTTATTCAAGAGAACAGTGTACCGCAGCGCTCTGTACTCAGTGTCACACTTTTTGCGATTGCTATCAACCCCATTGTTGATTGTATTCCACCTGGCATTTCATCGTCCCTTTTCGTTGACGATTTTGCCATTTATTGCTGTTCACGGCGGACCTGTCTGCTCGAACGCCGTCTCCAGAGCTCTATCGACCGTCTCTACGCCTGGAGTAACGCCAACGGCTTTAATTTCTCCGCCGAGAAATCCGTCTGCATCAATTTCTGGCGCCGGAAGGCTTTCCCTCCGCCCTCTTTCCATCTTGGGTCGGAGGTCCTTCCATTTGCAGACGAGGTGAAATTTTTGGGGTTGATCTTTGATAGGAAGCTGAGCTGGACTTCTCACATTTCCTTTTTAAAAGCAAAGTGTGACCGTTCTCTTAATATTTTACGTGTTTTAAGTGGCACATCCTGGGGAGCTGATCGGGCCGTTCTTCTGCGGCTTTATCGCTCCTTGGTCCAATCCAACCTTGATTACGGGTGCATTGTCTATTCATCGGCACGTCTATCTGAGTTACGTCGTTTGAATGCCATTCATCATCGTGGTATAAGAGTCGCTACGGGAGCCTTTCCAACTAGACCTGTACTCAGTCTGTACGCTGAAGCTGCTGAGCCTCCGCTGTCCTTTAGGCGTGAGATGCTTTTGTGCAGCTATGCATGTCGACTCTCAAGCATGCCTGAGCACCCGTCTTTCGAGTTATTTTTCGAGGATTCGCTTGATCGGCAATATTTAATTAGCACCTCTGCATTGCTCCCTCCAGGGGTTCAATTTCGACAGCTTCTTCGTCATCTGGACATTACACCAGCGCCGGCCCTTCCCAGAGGCGTAAAGTGTTTTCCTCCATGGTTGCACGCTTAGGCCCACTGTCACCTTGGGTTAACGTCAATGCAGAAGGATGAGACCCCTTCTTCAGTTCTTACATCAGTGTTTTTAGAACTCCAGGCGCAAATCGGGAACTTTCATTTTATATACACTAGTAGACATAGTATGTATGTTTGAGCGCAAAGGAAGATGCCGACAAGCGATAAGCTTCTTTGTTCTACGCCGACAAGCCCGCCGGTTCCCTTTGAGGTCTCACATGCCGCCAGGTCTCGATTCGTTAGGCCCCGCCCCCTCTCGCTTTGTGTGCCTACCTAATGCCAACTGTATCTGTGCCAACAGGTCCTACCCCCTCCCCCATGCGTTCTACTGTGGCGTCCTGACTTGAGGGATTTGTTTTCTCGAGGCCTGCCGCCCCATGGCAAATTAATTAGGTAATGTTCGTCAAACATTTTTTTATGACTACTAATGCCTGCACATTGCATCCTCGAGCAATTAAGTTTTTTGAATAATGAATTGTATATGAATTGACTCGAGCGTGAGTGTTAGCGTGTATAAGTAGACCGCTCACGGGAACAGTCTGTCATGTAATGAAAACACTGCAACCTACTTCTGTCTGAGGAAAGCGGTTGTCCATTAGCTGACAATGTTAGACGCTTTCACCACATTAATAGACTTTTAAGTTTGCATTCCGGATCTGTTTACATACATTAGCGAACAACAACCTACTTCTGCCTGGTGGTAACGGTGACCTCCATTAGCTGACAACGTTAGACGCTTTCACCACATTAGCGAACAATGTCAGTAATTGTTTTCCTAAGTGCTCTGCACAACTCTCACCACTTCAGCTTTTAGCGGGGGAAATGATATAAAAAGCAGCAGCTTCTCCAGTGAGTTCCAAGCTGACCGGGATGGCCGGGGTCGAATCCTAGGAGTGATTACAAATTCAGCTTCTAATAACTCAGAGACTAATTACGATAAAGACGTCAAATAAAGTTTATTACATTAATGTCATTAGGTAGTTTCTTGTGAATGTATATTTGGGTACATGGTGTCCAGGCTTCGAATACCGATAAAATGTAATTTAATTATAAATTTAATAACTCCTAAACTAATTAAGATAAAGACGTCAAATAAACTTTATTGCGTTTATGTTATTAGTTAGTATCTTGTAGATGTATATTTGGGTACCTGGTGTTCTGGGTTCAATCCTTAATTTTTTAAATCGTCATTATCTCAGAAACTAAGAGAGGTAGAGGAGTGGACCAAAGCATGATTGATAGCTCCTATGATGGGTAATTAATACTGTATATAATTTTCAATCAGCTGTCATTATTTCGAATCCCGATCTTTCAATCACTTACTTATTTTTCTCTATACTCTAGAATATATCACTTAGATTGATGCTGTAACTGCATACAGCACCTTTAAACATATCAAACTAATATTGTAAATAATTTTGTTTCTGGTGTCCAGGGTTCGAATACCGATAAAATGTAATTTAATTATAAATTTAATAACTCCTAAACTAATTAAGATAAAGACGCCAAATAAACTTCATTGCGTTTATGTTATTAGGTAGTATCTTGTGGATGTATACTTGGGTACGTGGTGTTCCGGGTTCAATCCTTAATTTTTTAAATCGTCATTATCTCAGAAACTAAGAGAGGTAGAGGAGATGACCAAAGCATGATTGATAGCTCCTGTGATGGGTAACTAATACTGTATATAATTTTCAATCAGTTGCCCTTACTTCGAATCCCGATCTTTCAATCACTTACTTATTTTTCTCTATACTCTAGAATATATCACTTAGATTGATGCTGTAACTGCATACACCACCTTTAAACATGTCAAACTAATATTGTAAATAGTTTTGTTTCTGGTGTCCAGGGTTCGAATACCGATAAAATGTAATTTAATTATAAATTTAATAACTCCTAAACTAATTAAGATAAAGACGCCAAATAAACTTTATTGCGTTTATGTTATTAGGTAGTATCTTGTGGATGTGTAATTATATACCTGACGTTCTGGGTTCGATCCTAATTTTTAAATCACCATTATCTCGGAATTTAAGAAAGCTAGAGGGATGGACCAAAGCATGATTGATAGCTCCTGTGATGGGTAATTAATACTGTATATAATTTTCAATCAGTTCTTATTTCGAATCCCGATCTTTCAATCACTTACTTATTTTCTTCTCTATACTCTAGAATATATCACTTAGATTGATGCTGTAACTGCATACAGCACCTTTAAACATATCAAACTAATATTGTAAATTATTTTGTTTCTGGTGTTCTGGGTTCGAATACCGATTCAATGAAATTTATTTATAAATTTAATAACTCCTAAACTAATTAAGATAAATATACCAAATAAACTTTATTGCGTTTATGTTATTAGGTAGTATCTTGTGGATGTGTAATTAGATACCTGACGTTCTGGGTTCGATCCTAATTTTTAAATCACCATTATCTCAGAAAGTAAGAGAGGTAGAGGAGTGCACCAAAGCATGATTGATAGCTCCTGTGATGGGTAATTAATACTGTATATAAGTTTCAACCAGTTGTCCTTATTTCGAATCCTGATCTTTCAATCACTTACTTATTTTTTCTCTATACTCTAGAATATATCACTTAGATTGATGCCGTAATTGCATACAGCACCTTTAAACACATCAAACTAATATTGTAAATAATTTTGTTTCTGGTGTCCTGGGTTCGAATACCGATAAAATATAATTTAATTATAAATTTAATAACTCCTAAACTAATTAAGATAAAGACGCCAAATAAACTTTATCGCGTGTATGTTATTAGGTAGTATCTTGTGGATGTGTAATTAGATACCTGACGTTCCGGGTTCGACCATAATTTTTAAATCACCATTATCTCAGAAAGTAAGAGAGGTAGAGGAGTGGACCAAAGCATGATTGATAAGTTCTATACTGGGTGATTAATGCTGTATATAATTGCCAATCAGTTGTGCATGATTCGATTCCCCATCTTTTAATGACTTCCTTAATTTTCCTCTGTACACTAGAATATATCACTTAGATCGATGATGTACCTGCATACAGCTTTGTTTAACATGTTGAGCTAATATCATAAATTATTTTGTTCCTGGTGTTCTGGGTTCGAATACCGATTCAATGAAATTTATTTACAAATTTAATGACGCGTAATCTAATTTAGATAGACATGTCAAGGTAAACGCAAACAGAGTATCTAGTCCTTAAATATCGTTATCATGACAAATATTACTTTAAAGTACTCAGATCGAATCCCGAAGGGATGATTTGATATATCTTCAAGGCTAGGGATCATATCAGGTTCTAATAAAGATTAAATGCTTGATGCTGATGTGGGGGAGCTAAAATACATTTATTAAAAGTATTACCCGGTTCGATTTAGAAGCTTAGAATCTGTGTAACTATGAAAAAATTGCTTTTCTCGTGATTGTAGTGAAATGTAATGGGCTTTCTGTGAGAAGGTGGAAAGAAAGAATTGAAAAGGGAATGAAAACATGAGATAATGTAGTATATACATACATTTAACTAAATAAGGAGGAAAATCTTCTCGTTACCTTTTAAGCTTTTACTTTAAGTATTGTGATAATACAGCTGGAATTAACCTTGGTACAATAGGTGGTGGTGGTGGTGGTTGTAGGCTTTGAATTTGAAATATATGTCTGAATGAGCGTGTGAGAATGCTTCTCTTGCTGGTGTGACAGCATAAGCAGGTAGTTATGAGACGAGTTTAAACGTGTTTGATGCTGTCAGACATCCTGTCTCTAGGTGTGACGTCATAAACATCCTGCTTCTGGGCGTGAGGTTATATGGCTGAGATTAATACACGTTGAGTGATCATATACAGCTGGTTATGGAGCGAGTTTATGATTGATCTAAAAGGTTCGTGCTCCCTCTAAATATGTTATAGGGGAAAGGATGCTCTCCTGAAACATTAGGTCTCTAGACAGAAATTGTTCACAGAGACGGAGACGTCAGGATGGATGGGTGCATCTTATATATGAGAGAGGTAGGGGAATATGAGGAGAAGTGCTAGGCTAGTCAGGGTTTGAGGTGTGGAATACGCGTTTATATGGGAAAGATAGGGGAAACGTGTACAGGTAATAGGCTAGACAGATGCTGAAGGACGGGAATATAGGCTTATACGGGGAGAGATAGGGAAATACGAGGAGAGGTGCTAGACTAGACTGATGCTGAAGGAGGAGAGGATACGCTTTATGCGGAAGAGATAGGGAATACGAGAGGTACTAGAAGGGTAGAATATAGCGTTTTTATATAGGAGAGCTAGCAAACCGAGGAGAGATATTAGGCGGGAAGGCTTGAATGACAGAGTATACGTTTATATGGAGAGACGAGGAAAACGAAGGTAGGTGGTAGGTTGAGAGAGTCTTCAAGGAGGAAAATGCATTTATATGAGAGCATTAGGGAATACGATGAGAGGTGCTAGTCTAGAGAGAGTTGAGGAGTAGAGTATACGTTTATATGGGAGAAATACGGAAAACGGGAGAGATACAAGGGTAGACAGTGGTTGAAGGAGTAGGAATGTAGGTTTATACGGTAATATAGAGAGTAATTCGATTATAAAACTTTTCTCATCCAGCATTACAACACTTTAATATACTTATTTTCTAAACCTTACAAACTTTATATATGTTAAACAGTAGTGCGCGAGACGGAGAGGGACAAACTGTATATCGGTTTACAGTGAAGTATACGTCCTAACCTATTCCCACCTTGTTTGTTCTGGATCTTCTCATTCCTATCATCATCTAACGTAACCACGTAACAAGACGTAACAACGTAACATAACAACATGACTTGACGTCATACTAAGTAACATAACCACGCAACATCACGTGACATCTCGTAACCAGAAACGTTACATTCTTCGAGTGTAGGAGAGAGAGTCGATTCGGTATAACAGGTTGCTCTATGAAGCTTAAATCTTGACAAAGAACGATTCTTAAAAATCCGCCATATACAGCATCTAATAACGCGTTTTCCTCCATGTGTAATGTATGAAAAATTGAGTTTCTCATTCGTTAGTTGCACAGATTTTCTCCGGCAGTAGCTCATGCTAAAACTAAAAGAAATTAAATGAATACGTGAATGCTAACGCTCGAAGGAATTAAAAAGCGAATGAATGAATTCATAACACGCAACTATGTATATATCCAGGATGAGGACGACGGAGGGAATTGCGATCAATGCATAGCAGGGGGAAGGGATACTCTCTTGAAACATTAGTCATCTAGACAACTATTGTTCACGGAGCCCGTAGACGTCAGGTTGAAAGGGACAGACCTCAGGTTCAAATCTTTAAGGGTACGGACCCCCGCCTTTTGCCTGTCATGTATACTAAACCATCCTAACAGCGTAACATTACGTTACAACGACACGTAACCAGAACATGGCGAGTGCGAGCATGGAAAAAGGATGCTCTCAGGGAACATTCGTGAAACAGGATGCTCTCTGGAAACACTAGTCATCCGCACAACGGATTGTCCCTCACATTTCCATATTTCGGAACGTTCAACATCGTGACGCGCTCCTGTCATCTACATTTCGACGAAATTTTACCTCCTGAATTAAAGTTTGGTGCTCTGTATAGAACTGCACAACTTGCATTACGCTGTGTGTCCCTAGCGTTTCCATCTCCTGAATCGTTCCAGCTAGTGGACTGCCTCTACCATCTTCATGTCAACGATCTGTTACTCTGAATTAAAGTTTGGTGATCTGTATAGGCCTGTACAATATGCATTACGCTATGTAACAGACTCATCACGTTATGTAACAACATGATCACGCTATGTAACAACCTGATCACGCTATGTAACAACCTGATCACGCTATGTAACAGCCCGATCACGCTATGTAACAACCTGATCACGCTATGTAACAACCTGATCACGCTATGTAACAACCTGATCACGCTATGTAACAACATGATCACGCTATGTAACAACATGATTACGCTATGTAACAACCTGATCATGCTATGTAACAACCTGATCACGCTATGTAACAACCTGATCACGCTATGTAACAACCTGATTACGCTATGTAACAACATGATCACTCTATGTAACAATATGATCACGCTATGTACCAACCTGATCACGCTATGTAACAACATGATCACGCTATGTAACAACCTGATCACGCTATGTAACAACCTGATCACGCAATGTAACAACCTGATCACGCTATGTAACAACATGATCACGCTATGTAACAACCTGATCACGCTATGTAACAACCTGATCACGCAATGTAACAACCTGATTACGCTATGTAACAACCTGATCACACTATGTAACAGCCTCATCACGCTATGTAACAACATGATCACGCTATGTAACAACCTGATCACGCTATGTAACAACCTGATCACGCTATGTAACAACGTGATCACGCTATGTAACAACCTGATCACGCTATGTAACAACATGATCACGCTATGTAACAACATGATCACGCCATGTAACAACATGATCACGCCATGTAACAACATGATCACGCTATGTAACAACCTGATCACGCTATGTAACATGATCACGCTATGTAACAACCTGATCACGCAATATAACAACCTGATCACGCTATGTAACAACATGATCACGCTATGTAACAACCTGATCACGCTATGTAACAACCTGATCACGCTATGTAAAAACCTGATCACGCTATGTAACAACCTGATCACGCTATGTAAGAACCTGATCACGCTATGTAACAACATGATCACGCTATGTAACAACATGATCACGCTATGTAACAACATGATCACGCTATGTAACAACATGATCACGCTATGTAACAACCTGATCACGCTATGTAACAACATGATCACGCTATGTAACATGATCACGCTATGTAACAACCTGATCACGCTATGTAACAAGCTGATCACGCTATGTAACAAGCTGATCACGCTATGTAACAACATGATCACGCTATGTAACAACATGATCACGCTATGTAACAACATGATCACGCTATGTAACAACCTGATCACTATGTAACAGACTCATCATGCTATGTAACAACATGATCGCGCTATGTATCAACAGGATCACGCTATGTAACAACCTGATCACGTTATGTAACAACATGATCACGCTATGTAACAGCCTCATCACGCTATGTAACAGCCTCATCACGCTATGTAACAGCCTCATCACACTATGTAACAACATGATCACGCTATGTAACAACCTGATCACGCTATGTAATAACCTGATCACGCTATGTAACATGATCTCGCTATGTAACAACATGATCACGCTATGTAACATGATCTCGCTATGTAACAACATGATCACGCTATGTAACAACATGAGCACGCTATGTAACAACATGATCACGCTATGTAACAACCTGATCACGCTATGTAACAACATGATCACGCTATGTAACAACCTGATCACGCTATGTAACAACATGATCACGCTATGTAACAACCTGATCACGCTATGTAACAACCTGATCACGCTATGTAACATGATCTCGCTATGTAACAACATGATCACGCTATGTAACAACATAATCACGCTATGTAACAACATGATCACGCTATGTAACAACATGATCACGCTATGTAACAACATGATCACGCTATGTAACAACCTGATCACGCTATGTAACAACATGATCATGCTATGTAACAACCTGATCACGCTATGTAACAACATGATCACGCTATGTAACAACATGATCACGCAATGTAACAAACTGATCACGCTATGTAACAACATGATCACGCTATGTAACAACCTGATCACGCTATGTAACAACATGATCACGCTACGTAACAACATGATCACGCTACGTAACAACATGATCATGCTATGTAACAACCTGATAACGCTATGTAACAAGCTGATCACGCTATGTAACAACATAATCACGCTATGTAACAGACTCATGCTATGTAACAACATGATCACGCTATGTAACAACAGGTTCACGCTATGTAACAACATGATCACGCTATGTAACAGCCTCATCACGCTATGTAACAGCCTCATCACGCTATGTAACAACATGATCACGCTATGTAACAACATGATCACGCTATGTAACAACCTGATCACGCTATCTAACAACCTGATCACGCTATGTAACAACCTGATCACGCTATGTAACAACCTGATCACGCTATGTAACAACATGATCACGCTATGTAACAGCATGATCACGCTATGTAACAACCTGATCACGCTATGTAACAACATGATCACGCTATGTAACAACCTGATCACTCTACGTAACAGCCTCATCACGCTATGTAACAACATGATCACGCTATGTAACAACATGATCACGCAATGTAACAACCTGATCACGCTATGTAACAGCATGATCACGCTATGTAACAACCTGATCACGCTATGTAACAACATGATCACGCAATGTAACAACATGATCACGCTATGTAACAACCTGATCACTCTATGTAACAAGCTGATCACGCTATGTAACAACATGATCACGCTATGTAACAACCTGATCACGCTATGTAACAACATGATCACGCTATGTAGCAACATGATCACGCTATGTAACAACATGATCACGCTATGTAACAACATGATTACGCTATGTAACAACCTGATCACGCTATGTAACAACCTGATCACGCTATGTAGCAACCTGATCACTCTATGTAACAGCCTCATCACGCTATGTAACAACATGATCACGCTATGTAACAACATGATCACGCTATGTAACTACCTGATCACGCTATGTAACAACATGATCACGCTATGTAACAACATGATCACGCTATGTAACAACCTGATCACGCTATGTAACAATATGATCACGCTATGTAACATGATCACGCTATGTAACAATCTGATCACACTATGTAACAACATGATCACGCTATGTAACAACCTGATCACGCTATGTAACAAATACAGAGCACCAAACTTTAATTCAGGATGCAAAATTTCGTCGAAATGTAGATGACAGGAGCGCGTCACGATGTTGAACGGTCCGAAATCTGGAAATGTTAGGGACAATGCGTTGTGCGGATGACTAGTGTTTCCAGAGAGCATCCTTTTTCACGAATGTTCCCAGAGAGCATCCTTTTTTCCATGCTCGCACTCGCCATGTTCTGGTTACGTGTCGTTGTAACGTAATGTTACGCTGTTAGGATGGTTTAGTATACATGACAGGCAAAAGGCGGGGGTCCGTACCCTTAAAGATTTGAACCTGAGGTCTGTCCCATTCAACCTGACGTCTACGGGCTCCGTGAACAATAGTTGTCTAGATGACTAATGTTTCAAGAGAGTATCCTTTCCCCCTGCTTGCATTGATCGCAATTCCCTCCGTCGTCCTCATCCTGGATATATACATAGTTGCGTGTTATGAATTCATTCATTCGCTTTTTAATTCCTTCGAGCGTTAGCATTCACGTATTCATTTAATTTCTTTTAGTTTTAGCATGAGCTACTGCCGGAGAAAATCTGTGCAACTTACGAATGAGAAACTCAATGTTTCATACATTACACATGGAGGAAAACGCGTTATTAGATGCTGTATATGGCGGATTTTTAAGAATCGTTCTTTGTCAAGATTTAAGCTTCATAGAGCAACCTGTTATACCGAATCGACTCTCTCTCCTACACTCGAAGAATGTAACGTTTCTGGTTACGAGATGTCACGTGATGTTGCGTGGTTATGTTACTTAGTATGACGTCTTGTCATGTTGTTATGTTACGTTGTGTTACGTCTTGTTACGTGGTTACGTTAGATGATGATAGGAATGAGAAGATCCAGAACAAACAAGGTGGGAATAGGTTAGGACGTATACTTCACTGTAAACCGATATACAGTTCGTCCCTCTCCGTCTCGCGCACTACTGTTTAACATATATAAAGTTTGTAAGGTTTAGAAAATAAGTATATAAAAGTGTTGTAATGCTGGATGAGAAAAGTTTTATAATCGACTTACTCTCTATATTACCGTATAAACCTACATTCCTACTCCTTCAACCACTGTCTACCCTTGTATCTCTCCCGTTTTCCGTATTTCTCCCATATAAACGTATACTCTACTCCTCAACCTTCTCTAGACTAGCACTTCTCATCGTATTCCCTAACGCTCTCATATAAATGCATTTTCCTCCATGAAGACTCTCAACCTAGCACCTACTGTCAGTGACTCAGGAGATTGACTTTGTCCTTGAACTGCAAGCGTGCAGTGGACTGGGAGTTTCTTGCGTAAGGTGTAGATAATATAACACCAACAGTTCAAAAATATTAACTAGTGCAGTCTTACTGTAGGCAGTGTCAGAGAATGCTACAGTGTTAAAACGCGTTGTATCGCGAGTGTCAAATTAATATAATCCATTAGTGAAATGGCTAACTTTCGGAAAAAGGGAAAAACCATTCATAGCGAGGCTCGCGAAATAATAAACCATGTAAACGAGCAATGCAAAAAGGAAGCAGAGCAGAAAAAACTAATTCTGCCGATTTCGCGAGGGATGAGAGAGCAGGCAATTACTGCGGTGTGTCTGTGGGAATGTTTAAGAATATAAGACAAGAAAATGCGAAGAGAACAGAAGGAAGCCCTTTACGCACTGCAGGCAAGACAAGACCTCCAAATCTAGAACGAAATATAAATATAGACGATTTCGACATGTGCTCATTAAGCGGACAATAATGGACTTCTACGTCAATAAAAAGATAGTTGCGACATGAAGAAAGTTACTCCTGTAGTTAGAAGTAATATACAATTTCCTTGGGGGGTAGAGTCTTTAAGGAGAGTTATTCGGAAATTGGGATTTAGATGGCGCAAGTGCCGAGGAAAGTGAACAATCTTAATCGAAAAGCCAAGAATTATTGAATGGAGATGCAAATACTTGGCTGAGCTAAGGGAATACCGAAGATATCGGGATATCGTTTATTTGGATGAAATGTGGATGGACAATAATTTAACATTCAAGAAATGTTGGCAAGCTGATGGGATCACAGGGGTGCTTACTGATGGTAGTGCAGGAAAAAGACTCACTGTTGTTCACGCATGCTCCGAGAATGGATTTGTTTCTGGAGCATTGCTGATTTACAAGGCAGGATCAGTAACAGGTGATTACTATGGGCAAATGAACGGTGTCAACTTCGAACGATGGGTGAATGAATGCTTGATTCCAAACCTTCCGGAAAAATCTGTAATCATTCTAGATAATGCTCCTTATCACACCATTCAGATTAATAAGCCCCAAATAAATACGACACTAAAGTTAACATGATGCCATGGCTTCAGAGTTCATTGCGAAGAAAGCATGCTAAAGCATCAACTTTTTTCTTTGATAGAAATGAACATACCAAGAGAAAAGGTATTTAAGATTGACCGCATCCTCAGTGCACATGGCCACTCCACTCTGTATCTGCCGCCTTACAATTACGATCTTAATCCTATGGGCGACAGTAAAGCACTTCATAAGGGAGCGCAATGTTACTGGCGAATTTTCGTTATCTCGTTTATTGAGTTTAACCAACGAAGGAATCTCTGCGGTACCTGCAGAACACTGTGTAGGATATCACCGGCATGTTAGCAACTTAGAAGATTGTTACTGGTCCATGGATTGTGTGGTTTCTGATATGATCGATCAGATTGTTATTTCAAATGCAAACGACAGTTCTTCTGATGAGCAAGAAGGGATATCATCCGATGACTCGGCCCCTCAGGGGCTCACCTTATGTGAGTACGGGTTTTTGGCGCACCCGGGGGTCCCCGAGCCAGTCATCGCCACATTCATCCCCTCACCCCCATCCGGTCGAGGTGGGTTCTTCAAGTGACCGGTGGACACAAGGTAGGCTCTCGTGCGTTCGTTACATTCCATTCATACCGCACCTCACCATCGTTTCTTTCTTCTCTTGTCACTTTCCGGCCATTTCGCACCACGACATTCGCATATCTCTCTTTTTCTTCCCCGCCGGCCTACCTTGCGTGCGAAACGCCCACACAGTTTTAGTTTCTTTTATCTTTTTATTTAAATCCTCCGTGGACACAGCTTGACGGATACCCGCGCACCGCGTGCGCAGCTGGGTGAGTGGGTAATGGCGTCATCCCCACCACCCGGGGTCGTCATGTAGGGTTGTTGTTCGTATCCGCTGTTCAACTGCAGTCCCGCGGGGGGGCCATTGCATGAGCTGCTGGCTTCCGACGGCGATTGGGTCCCTCTGTCTATGTTCTGGGAGGTGTGACCCTGGGGTGAGCTAGGTATAGATAGGCCACTCACCCAAGCCGGGGTAACGCCCGGGAAGTCAGAGCCCGAGGTCGGAGACGGTTGCAATGGTGGAGGATTTATTTCGCTATGGAGCACCCTTCCTCCATTACTACTAACAAGCGCCGAAAAGTTTATGTAACAGAAGTGACACCACCGACAACTTGTTGTTACTTGGTCATTTCACGAACCGAAGAAGGACAAAGTTTTGAGAAGGTGAACCCTTTCATCATACAAAAGGGGATTGATGCAATTGCTGGTGCGGTTCAGTCCTGCACTCGTCTACGGAATGGTTCCTTATTAGCCCAAACGAAATCCGATCAGCAAGGTAAGACCTTGTTGCGCGCTACGCTTCTCCACGGCTATCCCATCCGTGTCGAGAAGCACCGCACATTGAATTCCTGTCGAGGCGTTATTACCACCCATAGCCTCGATGGTATATCGGACGAGGACCTGGTAGAATATCTTGCAGACCAGAAGGTGACAGCGGTCCATCGAGTGCAGGCCAAACGCGACGGCGTATTGGTACCCACTCGTACCCTGTTTATTACATTTGATGGCGTCGATCTGCCCACGAGCATTTCCGCAGGGTACGAACGGATTTCTGTGAGGCCTTATATTCCTAGACCTCTGCGTTGTTTTAAATGCCAACGTTTTGGGCATACGCAAGTCTCCTGTAAGAGTGCCGTTAACATCTGTGCAACATGTAGCCAGCCCTCACACGAAGGTACCTGTTCAACAGCCCCCGTCTGCGTTAATTGTAAAGGGTCACATTCTGCTTCGTTTGCCGACTGTCCGCGTATTTGGACGAGAAGGCGATCCAGGAGATCCGGGTAAAGGAAAAACTCTCCTTCGCTGAAGCCCGGAGGCGTTACCATGCGCGCCAACCTTCACTCCTGCGATCTGGCACATTTAGTTCTGTTGTTGCCTCGCCAGTACCACGAGTAGATGCCGAAACTCAGACCTGGACCTTGACTGGATTAAACGCCACTACCATCCGGCCGTCTATTAAGGCTACAGTTACCAAGCCGTATAAACCTGGTCCCAAGTCAATGAAGTCGCAAGCCGTTGAAAAGAAGCCCAAGCAGAAACTTCGTAGGAAAGATTTTTTGAAAGACCCTCCGCGTGCGCGCGGTAACAAAAGTTCACCTTCTCCTCCTCGGAGGTCGCTGTCCCAGGATGGTCCTGGGACAAGCCGCGCTCAGCGGCACCCTTCACCCATGCCACCCAGAACCGATTCACGGCGCTTGAATCGGTTTCTGGCACTGAGCGCGTGGGCCCTCCCTCCGAGGAAGCTATGGAGTCTGACCAACTCCATACCAAAAGCCCAAGCCCAAAGGTTAAACAAAAGGTAATTTTAAGCCGCCCTTCTAAATAGAAAGTTTATCCCCTTATTCTTAATGGCTATCCTGACCTGGAATGTACGTGGTGTACGATCGCATAGGGCGGAACTGCAACTTTTATTGCGTTCCCATTCGCCTATGGTCGTATGTTTGCAGGAGACTAAGCTTCGCCCTCACGATCCTTTTGATCTCCGAGGATATACTCCGGTTCGCTACGACCTTGAACCGGAGGAGGGTACTCCAGCTCATGGAGGTGTCATGTTCTTAGTGCGTAACGACGTTCATTTTACACCTGTCACACTTACATCCGACTTGCAAGCTGTTGCCGTTCGCCTTCACTTACCCGGCTTTTTGTTTTCTGTTTGCTCTGTATATTCACCTCCATCGTCTCCCCTCGCTCCCGCGGACATTCGAGCTCTCCTGTCCGCTCTCCCAACACCATTTCTTCTTTTGGGAGATTTTAATGCCCATCACCCACTATGGGGTTCGCCAAGGGCTTGTGCGAGGGGAACTCTTCTTTCCGACATTTTTTATCAGTTCAATCTTTCCATCCTCAATACAGGTGCACCTACTTTTATTTCTGATTCTTCTGGTACTTTCTCTCACCTGGACCTTGCCCTTTGCTCAATCCAGCTTGCACGTCGCCTTCAGTGGAACGTCGTCGCTGACACCTACTCCAGCGACCATTTCCCCTGCATCGTTTCTCTTCTGTCGCACCACGTACAGCATTCCAGAGTTCCTACCTGGATATTCTCAAAAGCCGACTGGAGCTTGTATTCCAGCCTCGTGCATTTTGACGACCAGCCCTTCTCCGACATTAATCAACTAGTGCAGCACCTTACGTCTATTATTTTCTCAGCCCCCGAACGTGCAATACCCCGTTCATCCTCCCAACCTCGGCGGCCACCTGTTCCGTGGTGGAACGAGGATTGTCGGGACGCCGTTCGTGCCCGTAGGACTGCACTTAGGGTGTTTCGGCGCCACCCTACACTTGATAATTTGGTGACTTTTAAACAATCGCGCGCCAGGGCTCGTCGCATTATTCAGGATAGCAAGAAGGCATCTTGGGCTCGTTTTGTCGAGTCTTTTAATCGTTTTACGCCTTCATCCGTTGTTTGGGATAAACTTCGTCGCTTCTCAGGTAAAGTGTCACATTGTACTGTTTCTGGCCTTCAGGTTTCTAATGCCACCATAGTGGATCCGGCTGCCATCGCTAACACTCTGGGTTCTGCCTTTGAGGCGGTTTCCAGTTCAGACCATTATTCCGCCGGCTTTCGCTCTATTAAAGACCGGCAGGATTCCGCATCATATACTTTTCGGTCTGTTAATGATGAATGCTATAACGAACTATTCACAATGAGGGAGCTGGAGCACGCTCTTCATTGCTCTCGGCACTCCGCTCCCGGGCCGGACGGCATTCATGTCCTGATGTTAAAGAACCTTTCAGCCGACAGTAAACTCTTTCTCTTACAGGTCTATAACCGTATTTGGCAATACGGCATTTTTCCTTCCGTTTGGCGCGAAGCCACCATTGTCCCTATACTTAAGCCTGGGAAGGATCGCCAACTACCTTCCAGCTACCGCCCTCTCTCCCTCACCAGTTGCATTTGTAAGGTGATGGAGCGCATGATCAACGGGCGGTTGACATGGTGGCTTGAGTCTCAGAAACTTCTAGCGAACGCTCAGTGCGGGTTTCGTCGCTATCGCTCTACCGTCGACCATCTGGTGTCCTTGTCGACGCATATTATGAATGGATTTCTGAGAAAGTGTCAAACCGTGGCTGTATTGTTTGACCTGGAGAAAGCTTATGACACTTGTTGGAGGGGCGGCATTTTACGTACACTTCACAATTGGAATATCCGCGGTCGTCTTCCCATATTTCTTCGGGAGTTTACGACGGACCGCGTCTTTCGTGTACGTGTGGGCTCGGTTTTATCTCGTCGTTTTATTCAAGAGAACGGAGTACCGCAGGGCTCTGTACTCAGTGTCACACTTTTTGCGATTGCTATCAACCCCATTGTTGATTGTATTCCACCTGGCATTTCATCGTCCCTTTTTGTTGACGATTTCGCTATTTATTGTAGTTCACGGCGGACCTGTCTACTCGAACGCCGTCTCCAGAGCTGTATCGACCGTCTCTACGCCTGGAGTAACGCCAACGGCTTTAATTTCTCCGCCGAGAAATCCGTCTGCATCAACTTCTGGCGCCGGAAGTATTTCCCTCCGCCCTCTCTCCATCTTGGGCCAGGGATACTTCCGTTTGCAGACGAGGCGAAATTTTTGGGGTTGATTTTTGATAGGAAGTTGTGTTGGACCTCGCACGTTTCCTTTTTAAAAGCAAAGTGTGACCGTTCTCTTAATCTTTTACGTGTTTTAAGTGGCACATCCTGGGGAGCTGATCGGACCGTCCTTCTTCGCCTTTATCGCTCTTTGGTCCGATCCAAACTTGATTACGGGTGTTTTGTTTATTCGTCGGCACGTCCATCTGTGTTACGTCGTTTGAATCCCATTCATCATCGTGGTCTTAGAGTCGCTACAGGGGCCTTTCCAACTAGCCCCGTGCCCAGTCTTTATGCTGAAGCTGCAGAGCCTCCGCTGTCCTCCAGGCGTGAGATGCTCTTGTGCAGCTATGCCTGTCGACTCTCAAGCTTGCCTGAGCACCCGTCTTTCGCGGCATTTTTCGAGGATTCACTTGACCGGCAATATTTAGTTAGCTCCTCTGCATTGCTCCCTCCAGGGGTTCGATTTCGACTGCTACTTCGGCATTTGGACGTTACGCCAGCGCCGGCCCAACGCGTTTTCCTCCATGGTCGCTCGCTGAGGCCCTCTGTCACCTTGGGTTATCGTCAATGCCGAAGAATGACACCCCTTCTTCAGTCTTTAGATCAGCGTTTTTAGAACTTCAGTCGCAATTCGGGGACTTGCCTTTTATCTTTACCGATGGATCTAAGACTGATGCAGGAGTAGGATGTGCCTTTTTTTGTGGTGGAAATAGTTTTACCTTTCGTTTACCAGAGCAATGTTCGATTTTTACCGCCGAACTTTTTAGCATTTATCAGTCTCTTTTATATATTCAGCGGCACGACTTACGGCACTGTTTTATTTGTTCCGACTCCCTGAGTGCTCTTCAAAGTATTAGCTCGCTGTACAGTTACCACCCGCTCGTACAGCGCATTCATGACCTGCTCCACTTGCTTGATGTCTCTGGCATCAGCGTCTCCTTCATGTGGATTCCAGGTCATGTGGGCATCTCAGGTAATGAGTCTGCCGATGTCGCTGCCAAGTCGGCGATTTTATCACCCAGACGTTTTACCTGTGTTGTTCCCTCGTCAGATTTGTTTATTGTTTTACGTCGCCGCATCCTCTCGCTTTGGAGCGATGAGTGGACGGCCCTCCGGGGGAACAAGTTGCGGGAGGTTAAGCCTCTCCCGTTAGTCTGGGCTACCTCTTCCCGTGCTTCTCGTCGGGAAGAGGTAATTTTAACACGCCTTCGTATCGGTCATTGCATTTTTAGTCATGAGTATTTGCTGAGTGGTGACCCCGCGCCACTCTGTGGGCAGTGTGACGTGCCCTTAACGGTGCGTCACATTTTAACAGAGTGTCAGGTTTTAGCTGCATTGCGTGCTCGTGTGGGTCTGCCTGTTGGCCTAGCCAACGTTTTGGCAGACGACACGCATGCTGTGGAATGTGTTTTACGTTTTATTCATGACAGTGATTTTAATCTGCGCATTTAATGCGTTGGGCGTCTGTTAGCTTCGTACTTTTATCCTGTCGGTTTTTTATGGGAACTCTTATCCCCAGTGGACATATGGCGCTCATGTCCCTCGCATTCTATAGTTCCTGACACGTTTTAATCCTTTACTGCCTATGCTTTTAGTGTGTTGTTTTTCAGATCTTTGTCTTGTTCTTATTATTGTTGTTATTGTTATTATTGTTTTTATTGTTATTGTTGTTATTGTTATTATTGTTATTGTTTTATTTGTTATTGTTATATTGTTAGTTTTAGCTTTTTGATCATCGCGGGTTTGGGTCCCGTTTTTAAATATGCGGTTCTTTTACCTGTTTTATATTTTGACCTTATCTTTTATACACTGTAAGGGCGCTGATGACCATAGCAGTTTAGCGCCCTTAAACCGCATATCATCATCATCATCATCACCGATGACTCGGACTCCGAATCATCTGCATCGATCTTGCATACCCTTTGGATTAATGAGGTTATTAAAATAATATTCCACATTTATAGTGTCATAAATATACTGTTTTGCATGTATACACGCTTTACAAGTTCACTTATTGAAAGTATGATCCTAATTGTTTTGCTTGATGCGGTAATAATGTACTATTTATGTTACTTCGCCTAATATTTGTTGTCACTGAAAGAAAGGATATGTACCTTTGGAACAGGGTGTAAAACAATAAAGCGATAGGAAAGAATAACACAACCCTCTCTCAGGTTCGCTTACGTCAACCTCAAGGACAAAGCTAAACTTCTGAGTCACAGACAGTACCTTCGTTTTCCTCGTCTCTCCATATAAACGCATACTCTGTCATTCAAGCCTTCCCGCCTAATATCTCTCCTCGGTTTGCTAGCTCTCCTATATAAAAACGCTATATTCTACCCTTCTAGTACCTCTCCTCGTATTCCCTATCTCTTCCGTATAAAGTGTATCCTCTCCTCCTTCAGCATCAGTCTAGTCTAGCACCTCTCCTCGTATTTCCCTATCTCTCCCCGTATAAGCCTATATTCCCGTCCTTCAGCATCTGTCTAGCCTATTACCTGTACACGTTTCCCCTATCTTTCCCATATAAACGCATATTCCACACCTCAAACCCTGTCTAGCCTAGCACTTCTCCTCATATTCCCCTACCTCTCTCATATATAAGATGCACCCATCCATCCTGACGTCTCCGTCTCTGTGAACAATTTCTGTCTAGAGACCTAATGTTTCAGGAGAGCATCCTTTCCCCTATAACATATTTATAGAGGGAGCACGAACCTTTTAGATCAATCATAAACTCGCTCCATAACCAGCTGTATATGATCACTCAACGTGTATTAATCTCAGCCATATAACCTCACGCCCAGAAGCAGGATGTTTATGACGTCACACCTAGAGACAGGATGTCTGACAGCATCAAACACGTTTAAACTCGTCTCATAACTACCTGCTTATGCTGTCACACCAGCAAGAGAAGCATTCTCACACGCTCATTCAGACATATATTTCAAATTCAAAGCCTACAACCACCACCACCTATTGTACCAAGGTTAATTCCAGCTGTATTATCACAATACTTAAAGTAAAAGCTTAAAAGGTAACGAGAAGATTTTCCTCCTTATTTAGTTAAATGTATGTATATACTACATTATCTCATGTTTTCATTCCCTTTTCAATTCTTCCTTTCCACCTTCTCACAGAAAGCCCATTACATTTCACTACAATCACGAGAAAAGCAATTTTTTCATAGTTACACAGATTCTAAGCTTCTAAATCGAACCGGGTAATACTTTTAATAAATGTATTTTAGCTCCCCCACATCAGCATCAAGCATTTAATCTTTATTAGAACCTGATATGATCCCTAGCCTTGAAGATATATCAAATCATCCCTTCGGGATTCGATCTGAGTACTTTAAAGTAATATTTGTCATGATAACGATATTTAAGGACTAGATACTCTGTTTGCGTTTACCTTGACATGTCTATCTAAATTAGATTACGCGTTATTAAATTTGTAAATAAATTTCATTGAATCGGTATTCGAACCCAGAACACCAGGAACAAAATAATTTATGATATTAGCTCAACATGTTAAACAAAGCTGTATGCAGGTACATCATCGATCTAAGTGATATATTCTAGTGTACAGAGGAAAATTAAGGAAGTCATTAAAAGATGGGGAATCGAATCAAGCACAACTGATTGGCAATTATATACAGCATTAATCACCCAGGACAGAACTTATCAATCATGCTTTGGTACACTCCTCTACCTCTCTTAGTTTCTGAGATAATGGTGATTTAAAAATTATGGTCGAACCCAGAACGTCAGGTATCTAATTACACATCCACAAGATACTACCTAATAACATAAACGCAATAAAGCTTATTTGGCGTCTTTATCTTAATTAGTTTAGGAGTTATTAAATTTATAATTAAATTACATTTTATCGGTATTCGAACCCAGGACACCAGAAACAAAATTATTTACAATATTAGTTTGATGTGTTTAAAGGTGCTGTATGCAGTTACGGCATCAATCTAAGTGATATATTCTAGAGTATAGAGAAAAAATAAGTAAGTGATTGAAAGATCAGGATTCGAAATAAGGACAACTGATTGAAACTTATATACAGTATTAATTACCCATCACAGGAGCTATCAATCATGCTTTGGTCCACTCCTCTACCTCTCTTAGTTTCTGAGATAATGGTGACTTAAAAATTAGGATCGAACCCAGAACGTCAGGTATCTAATTACACATCCACAAGATACTACCTAATAACATAAACGCAATAAAGTTTATTTGGTGTCTTTATCTTAATTAGTTTAGGAGTAATTAAATTTATAAATAAATTTCATTGAATCGGTATTCGAATCCAGAACACCAGAAACAAAATAATTTACAATATTAGTTTGATATGTTTAAAGGTGCTGTATGCAGTTACAGCATCAATCTAAGTGATATATTCTAGAGTATAGAGAAGAAAATAAGTAAGTGATTGAAAGATCGGGATTCGAAATAAGAACAACTGATTGAAAATTATATACAGTATTAATTACCCATCATAGGAGCTATCAATCATGGTTTGGTCCATCCCTCTAGCTTTCTTAGTTTCCGAGATAATGGTGATTTAAAAATTAGGAACGAACCCAGAACGTCAGGTATCTAATTACACATCCACAAGATACTACCTAATAACATAAACCCAATAAAGTTTATTTGGCGTCTTTATCTTAATTAGTTTAGGAGTTATTAAATTTATAATTAAATTACATTTTATCGGTATTCGAACCCTGGACGCCAGAAACAAAATTACTTACAATATTAGTTTGATATGTTTATAGGTGCTGTATGCAGTTACAGCATCAATCTAAGTGATATATTCTAGAGTATAGAGAAAAATATAAGTAAGTGATTGAAATATCGGGATTCGAAGTAAGGACAACTGATTGAAAATTATATACAGTATTAATTGCCCATCATAGGAGCAATCAATCATGCTTTGGTCAATTCCTCTACCTCTCTTAGTTTCTGAGATAATGACGATTTAAAAATTAGGCTCGAACCCAGAACGTCAGGTATCTAATTACACATCCACAAGATACTACCTAATAACATAAACGCAATAAAGTTTATTTGGCGTCTTTATCTTAATTAGTTTAGGAGTTATTAAATTTATAATTAAATTACATTTTATCGGTATTCGAACCCTGGACACCAGAAACAACATTATTTACAATATTAGTTTCATATGTTTAAAGGTGGTGTATGCAGTTACAACATCAATCTAAATGATATATTCTAGAGTATAGAGAAAAATAAGTAAGTGATTGAAAGATCGGGATTCGAAGTAAGGACAACTGATTGAAAATTATATACAGTATTAATTGCCCATCATAGGAGCTATCAATCATGCTTTGGTCAACTCCTCTACCTCTCTTAGTTTCTGAGATAATGATTTAAAAATTAGGATCGAACCCTGAACGTCAGGTATCTAATTACACATCCACAAGCCCCTCAGGGGCTCACCTTATGTGATTACGGGTTTTTCGCGCACCCGGGGGTTCCCGAGCCAATAATCGCCACATTCATCCCCTCACCCCCATCCCCCCCAGGGGCTCACCTTTTGTGAGTACGGGTTAGGCGCACCCGGGGTCCCGAGCCATCCATAGCCATTTTCACCCTTTCATCCCCATCCGGTCGAGGTGGGTTCTTCTCGTGACCGGTGGACACAAGGTAGGCTCTCGTGCGTTCTTTGCATTACATTCATACCGCACCTCACCATCGTTTCTTTCTTCTCTTCTATTTCTGCACATTTCGCCCCACGCCCATTCATTTACACGTCTCTTTTACTTCTTCGCCGGCCTACCTTGAGTGCGAAACGTCCACACAGTTTTAGTTTCTTTTAACTTTTTATGTTAATCCTCCGTGGACACAGCCTGACGGATACCCGCGCACCGCGTGCGCAGCTGGGTGAGTGGGTAATGGCGTCATCCCCACCACCCGGGGTCGTCATGTAGGGTATGTGTTCGTATCCGCTGTTCAACTGCAGTCCCGCGGGGGGGCCATTGCATGAGCTGCTGACTTCCGACGGCCATTGGGTCCCTCTGTCTATGTTCTGGGAGGTGTGACCCTGGGGTGAGATAGGTATAGATAGGCCACTCACCCAAGCCGGGGTAACGCCCGAGAAGTCAGAGCACGAGGTCGGAGACGGATGCAATGGTGGAGGATTTATCTCGCTATGGAGCACCCTCCCTCCATTAATACAAACAAGCGCCGAAAAACTTTTGTAACAGAAGTAACACCGCCGTCATCTGGTTGTTACTTGGTCATTTCAAGAACAGAAGGACAAAACTTTGAGAAGGTGAACCCTTTTATAATTCATAAGGGCATAGATGCTATTGCTGGTGCGGTTCAATCCTGCACTCGTTTACGGAAGGGATCCTTATTGACACAAACTAAGTCCGATCCGCAAAGTAAGACCTTGTTGCGCGCTACGCTTCTCCACGGTTATCCCATACGTGTCGAGAAGCACCGCACATTGAACTCCTGTCGGGGCGTCGTTACCACCCATAGCCTCGATGGTATATCGGACGAGGATCTAGTAGACTATCTATCCGATCAAAAGGTGACTGCAGTGCATCGAGTGCAGGCCAAACGCGACGGCGTATTGGTACCCACTCGTACCCTGTTTATTACAAATGTCAATGAAGTCGCAAGCCGCTGAAAAGAAACCCAAGCAGAAACTACGTAGGAAAGATTTTTTGAAAGACCCTCCGCGTGCGCGCGGTAATAAAAGTTCACCTTCTCCTCCTCCTCGGAGGTCGCTGTCCCAGGAAGGTCCTGGTACAAGCCGCGCTCAGCGGCACCCCTCACCCATCGCCACCCAGAACCGATTCACGGCGCTTGAATCGGTTTGTGGCACTGAGCGCGTGGGCCCTCCCTCCGAGGAAGCTATGGAGTCTGACCAACTCCATACAAAAAGCCCGAGCCCAAAGGTTAGGCAAAAGATTCTTTTAAGCCGCCCTTCTAAGTAGACCGTTTATCCCTTTTATTCATGGCTATCCTGACCTGGAATGTACGTGGTGTACGATCGCACAGGGCGGAACTACAACTTTTATTGCGTTCCCATTCGCCTATGGTCGTATGTTTGCAGGAGACTAAGCTTCGCCCTCACGATCCTTTTGATCTCCGAGGATATACTCCGGTAAGCTACGACCTTGAACCGGAGGAGGGTACTCCTGCTCATGGAGGTGTCATGCTGTTAGTGCGTAACGACGTTCATTTCCCCCTCAGGGGCTCACCTTATGTGAGTACGGGTTTTTGGCGCACCCGGGGGTTCCCGAGCCAATCATCGCAATCTTCATCATTTCACCCCCGTCCGGTCGAGGTGGGTTCGTTCTCGTGACCGGGGGACTCAAGGTAGGCTCTCGTGCGTTCTGTGCATATCATTACATCTCGGCCCTCCCCCTCAGGGGCTCACCTTATGTGAGTACGGGTTTTTTGCGCACCCGGGGGTTCCCGAGCCACTCATCGCCACATTCATCCTCTCACCCCCATCCGGTCGAGGTGGGTTCTTCTCGTGACCGGTGGACCCAAGGTAGGCTCTCGTGCGTTCTTTGCATTCCATCCATACCGCACCTCACCATCGTTTCTTTCTTCCCTTATCACTTTCCGGCCATTTCGCACCACGACATTCGCATATCACTCTTTTTCTTCCCCGCCGGCCTACCTTGCGTGCGAAACGCCCACACAGTTTTAGTTTCTTTTATCCTTTTATTTAAATCCTCCGTGGACACAGCCTGACGGATACCCGCGCACCGCGTGCGCAGCTGGGTGAGTGGGTAATGGCGTCATCCCCACCACCCGGGGTCGTCATGTAGGGTTGTTGTTCGTATCCGCTGTTCAACTGCAGTCCCGCGGGGGGGCCATTGCATGAGCTGCTGGCTTCCGACGGCGATTGGGTCCCTCTGTCTATGTTCTGGGAGGTGTGACCCTGGGGTGAGCTAGGTATAGATAGGCCACTCACCCAAGCCGGGGTAACGCCCGGGAAGTCAGAGCCCGAGGTCGGAGACGGTTGCAATGGTGGAGGATTTTTTTCGCTATGGAGCACCCTTTCTCCATTGTTAACAACAAGCGCCGCAAAGTTTTTGTAACAGAAGTAGCACCGCCAACAGCTGGTTGTTACTTAGTGATTACCCGTACAGAGGAGGGACAATCATTCGAGAAGGTGAACCCTTTTATTATCCAGAAGGGCATTGACTCAATTGCTGGTCCGGTTCTTTCCTGTACTCGTCTTCGTAATGGTTCGTTGCTAGTTCAAAGCAAATCCGAGGCACAAAGTAAGTCCTTGTTGAGCGCCACGCTTCTCCACGGTTATCCTATCCGTGTTGAGAAGCACCGCACCTTGAATTCTTGTAGAGGCGTTGTCACCACGCATAGCCTCGATGGTATCTCTGACGAAGACCTGGTGGAATATCTTGCAGACCAGAGGGTGACAGCGGTTCATCGAGTGCAGGCCAAACGCGACGGCGTGTTGGTACCCACTCGTACCCTGTTTATTACATTTGATGGCGTCGATCTGCCCACGAGCATTTCCGCAGGGTACGAACGGATTTCTGTGAGGCCTTATATTCCTAGACCTCTGCGTTGTTTTAAATGCCAACGTTTTGGGCATACGCAAGTCTCATGTAAGAGTGCCGTTAACATCTGTGCAACCTGTAGCCAGCCCTCACACGAAGGTACCTGTTCAACAGCCCCCGTCTGCGTTAATTGTAAAGGGTCTCATTCTGCTTCGTTTGCCGACTGTCCGCGGTACTTGGACGAGAAGGCGATCCAGGAGATCCGGGTGAAGGAAAGACTCTCCTTCGCTGAAGCCCGGAGGCGTTACCATGCGCGCCAACCTTCACTCCTGCGATCTGGCACATTTAGTTCTGTTGTTGCCTCGCCAGTACCACGCGTAGATGCCGAAACTCAGACCTGGACCTTGACTGGATTAACCGCCACTACCATCCGGCCGTCTATTAAGGCTACAGTTACCAAGCCGTATAAACCTGGTCCCAAGTCAATGAAGTCGCAAGCCGTTGAAAAGAAGCCCAAGCAGAAACTACGTAGGGAAGATTTTTTGAAAGACCCTCCGCGTGCGCGCGGTAAGAAAAGTTCACCTTCTCCTCCTCGGAGGTCGCTGTCCCAGGAAGGTCCTGGGACAAGCCGCGCTCAGCGGCACCCTTCACCCATCGCCACCCAGAACCGATTCACGGCGCTTGAATCGGTTTCTGGCACTGAGCGCGTGGGCCCTCCCTCCGAGGAAGCTATGGAGTCTGACCAACTCCATACAAAAAGCCCGAGCCCAAAGGTTAAACAAAAGGTAATTTTAAGCCGCCCTTCTAAGTAGACAGTTTATCCCTTTTATTCATGGCTATCCTGAGCTGGAATGTACGTGGTGTACGATCGCATAGGGCGGAACTGCAACTTTTATTGCGTTCCCATTCACCTATGGTCGTGTGTTTGCAGGAGACCAAGCTTCGCCCTCACGACCCTTTCGATCTCCGAGGGTACACTCCGGTTCGCTACGATCTTGAACCGGAGGAGGGTGCTCCTGCTCATGGAGGTGTCATGTTGTTGGTGCGTAATGACGTTCATTTTCATCCTATCACACTTACGTCCGACTTGCAAGCTGTTGCCATTAGACTGCAGTTACCCGGTTTTTTCTTTTCTGTTTGTTCTGTGTATACACCTCCATCGTCTCCCCTCGCTCCCGCGGACATTCGATCTCTCCTGTCCGCTCTCCCAACACCATTTCTTCTGTTGGGAGATTTTAATGCCCATCACCCACTATGGGGTTCGCCAAGGGCTTGTGCGAGGGGAACTCTTCTTTCCGACATTTTTTATCAGTTCAATCTTTCCATCCTCAATACAGGTGCACCTACTTTTATTTCTGATTCTTCTGGTACATTCTCTCACCTGGACCTTGCGATTTGCTCAATCCAGCTTGCACGTCGTCTTCAGTGGAACGTCGTCGCTGACACCTACTCCAGCGACCATTTCCCCTGCATCGTTACTCTTCTGTCGCACCACGTACAGCATTCCAGAGTACCTACCTGGATATTCGCAAAAGCCGACTGGAGCTTGTATTCCAGCCTCGTGCATTTTGATGACCAGCCCTTCTCCGACATTAATCAACTAGTGCAGCACCTTACCTCTATTATTTTCTCAGCCGCCGAACGTGCAATACCCCGTTCATCCTCCCAACCTCGGCGGCCACCTGTTCCATGGTGGAACGAGGATTGTCGGGACGCCGTTCGTGCCCGTCGGACTGCACTTAGGGTGTTTCGGCGCCACCCTACACTTGATGATTTGGTGACTTTTAAACAATCGCGCGCCAGGGCTCGTCGCATTATTCAGGATAGCAAGAAGGCATCTTGGGCTCGTTTTGTCGAGTCTTTTAATCGTTTTACCCCTTCATCCGTTGTTTGGGATAAACTTCGTCGCTTCTCAGGTAAAGTGTCACATTGTACTGTTTCTGGCCTTCAGGTTTCTAATGCCACCATCGTGGATCCGGCTGCCATCGCTTACACTCTGGGTTCTGCCTTTGAGGCGGTTTCCAGTTCAGACCATTATTCCGCCGGCTTTCGATCTATTAAAGACCGGCAGGATTCCGCATCATTTACTTTTCGGTCTGCTAATGATGACTGCTATAACGAACTATTCACAATGAGGGAGCTGGAGCACGCTCTTCATTGCTCTCGGCACTCCGCTCCCGGGCCGGACGGCATTCATGTCCTGATGTTAAAGAACCTTTCAGCCGACAGTAAACTATTACTCTTACAGGTCTATAACCGTATTTGGCAAGACGGCATTTTTCCTTCCGTTTGGCGCGAAGCCACCATTGTCCCTATACTTAAGCCTGGGAAGGATCGCCAACTACCTTCCAGCTACCGCCCTATCTCCCTCACCAGTTGCATTTGTAAGGTGATGGAGCGCATGATCAACGGGCGGTTGACATGGTGGCTTGAGTCTCAGAAACTTCTAGCGAACGCTCAGTGCGGGTTTCGTCGCTATCGCTCTACCGTCGACCATCTGGTGTCCTTGTCGACGCATATTATGAATGGATTTCTGAGAAAGTGTCAAACCGTGGCGGTATTTTTTGACCTGGAGAAAGCTTATGACACTTGTTGGAGGGGCGGCATTTTACGTACACTCCACGATTGGAATATCCGCGGTCGTCTTCCCATATTTCTTCGGGAGTTTATGACGGACCGCGTCTTTCGTGTACGTGTGGGCTCGGTTTTATCTCGTCGTTTTATTCAAGAGAACGGAGTACCGCAGGGCTCTGTACTCAGTGTCACACTTTTTGCGATTGCTATCAACCCCATTGTTGATTGTGTTCCACCTGGCATTTCATCGTCCCTTTTTGTTGACGATTTCGCTATTTATTGCAGTTCACGGCGGACCTGTCTACTCGAACGCCGTCTCCAGAGCTGTATCGACCGTCTCTACGCCTGGTGTAACGCCAACGGCTTTAATTTCTCCGCCGAGAAATCCGTCTGCATCAACTTCTGGCGCCGGAAGTATTTCCCTCCGCCCTCTCTCCATCTTGGGCCAGGGATACTTCCGTTTGCAGACGAGGCGAAATTGTTGGGGTTGATTTTTGACAGGAAGTTGTGTTGGACCTCGCACGTTTCCTTTTTAAAAGCAAAGTGTGACCGTTCTCTTAATATTTTACGTGTTTTAAGTGGCACATCCTGGGGAGCTGATCGGACCGTCCTTCTTCGCCTTTATCGCTCTTTGGTCCGATCCAAGCTTGATTACGGGTGTATTGTTTATTCGTCGGCACGTCCATCTGTGTTACGTCGATTGAATGCCATTCACCATCGTGGCATCAGAGTCGCTACAGGGGCCTTTCCAACTAGCCCTGTACCCAGTCTGTACGCAGAAGCTGCAGAGCCTCTGCTGTCCTTCAGGCGTGAGATGCTCTTGTGCAGCTATGCTTGTCGACTCTCAAGCTTGCCTAACCACCCGTCCTTCGAGTTATTTTTCGAGGAGTCACTTGATCGTCACTATTTTATTAGCTCCTCTGCCTTGCTCCCACCAGGGGTTCGCTTTCGACAGCTCCTTCGGCATTTAGACGTTCCGCCAGCGCCGGCCCTTCCACGGGGGGAAACGCGTTTTCCTCCATGGTCTCGCGCTGAGGCCCACTGTCACCTTGGGCTAACGTCGATGCCGAAGACTGAGACCCCTGCTTCAGTCTTTAGATCGGCTTTTTTAGAAGTACGGGCTCAATTCGGAGACTACTATTTTATCTATACCGATGGATCTAAGACTGAAGCTGGAGTTGGATGTGCCTTTGTGTCTGGTCACTGTAGTTTTAAGTTTCGTTTACCTGGACAATGTTCAATTTTTACTGCCGAACTTTTTAGCATTTATCAGTCTATTTTATACATTCAGCGGCACGCCTTACAGCACTGTTTTATTTGTACGGACTCTCTGAGTGCCCTTCAGACTATTACTGCGCTGTACCATTACCACCCGCTTGTACAGCGCATACATGACCTGCTCCACTCGCTTGGTGTCACTGGCATCAGCGTGTCCTTCATGTGGATTCCAGGTCATGTGGGCATCTCAGGTAATGAGTCTGCCGACGCCGCTGCGAAATCGGCGATTTTATTACCCAGATTTTTTACCTCTGTTGTTCCCTCGTCAGATTCGTGTGTTATTTTACGTCGCCGCATCCTCTCGCGCTGGCGCGATGAGTGGACGGCCCTCCGGGGGAACAAGTTGCGGGAGGTTAAGCCTCTCCCGTTAATCTGGGGTACCTCTTCTCGTTCTTCACGTCGGGAAGAGGTACTTTTAGCCCGTTTACGAATTGGACATTGTCGTTTTAGTCACAGTTACCTGCTCAGTGGTGATCCCGCTCCGCTGTGTCAGCAGTGTGACGTGCCCTTAACGGTGCGTCACATTTTAACTGAGTGTCAAGTTTTAGCTCCACTGCGCGTTCGCCTGGGTCTGCCTGTTGGCATAGCCAACGTTTTGGCAGACGACGCGCATGCTGTAGAATGTCTTTTACGTTTTATAAGTGACATTGATTTTAATCGTCGCATTTGATGCGCTGAGCGTCTTTTAGCTTTGTTATTTTCTTCTGTATGTTTTTATAGGGACTTACTCCCCAGTGACATGTGGCGCTCATGTCCCGCATTCTACAGTTCTTGACACGTTTTAATCTTTTATTGGCTATGCTTTTAGTGTGTTGGTTTTTGAGATATATTTATTGTTATTATTGTTGTTATTGTTATTCTTGTTGTTATTGTTATTCTTGTTGTTATTTTTATTCTTGTTGTTATTGTTATTGTTATACTATTGTTAGTTTTAACTTTTTGGACATCGCGGGTTTGTGTCCCGTTTTTTAATTATGCGGTTTTTTTACCTTTTATACTTTGACCTTATATTTTACACATTTTAAGGGCGCTGATGACCCTAGCAGTTTAGCGCCCTTAAACCGCATATCATCATCATCATCTCGGCCCTCGCCATCGCTTCTGTCTTCTCTTTTATTTATGCACATTTCGCCCCACGCATATTCATTTACAAGTCTCTTTTACTTCTTAGCCGGCCTACCTTGAGTGCGAAACGCTCACACACTTTTAGTTTCTTTTAACCTTTTATGTTACTCCTCCGTGGACACAGCCTGACGGATACCCGCGCACTGGGTGCGCAGCTGGGTGAGTCGGTATGGGCGTCATCCCCACCACCCGAGGTCGTCATGTAGGGTATGTGTTCGTATCCGCTGTTCAACTGCAGTCCCGCGGGGGGCCATTGCATGAGCTGTTGGCTTCCGACGGCGATTGGGTCCCTCTGTCTATGTTCTGGGAGGTGTGACCCTGGGGTGAGTCTGGTATAGATAGGCCACTCACCCAAGCCGGGGTAACGCCCGGGAAGTCAGAGCCCGAGGTCGGAGACGGTTGCAATGGTGGAGGATTTATTTCGCTATGGAGCACCCTTCCTCCATTAATACAAACAAGCGCCGAAAAGTCATTGTAACAGAAGTAGCACCGCCGTCATCTGGTTGTTACTTGGTCATTTCAAGAACAGAAGAAGGACAAAACTTTGAGAAGGTGAACCCTTTTATAATTCAGAAGGGCATAGATGCTATTGCTGGTGCGGTTCAATCCTGCACTCGTTTACGGAATGGATCCTTATTGACACAAACTAAGTCCGATCAGCAAAGTAAGACCTTGTTGCGCGCTACGCTTCTCCACGGTTATCCCATCCGTGTCTAGAAGCACCCCACATTGAACTCCTGTCGGGGCGTCGTTACCACCCATAGCCTCGATGGTATATCGGACGAGGATCTAGTAGACTATCTATCCGATCAAAAGGTGACTGCAGTGCATCGAGTGCAGGCCAAACGCGACGGCGTATTGGTACCCACTCGTACCCTGTTTATTACATTTGATGGCGTCGATCTGCCCACGAGCATTTCCGCAGGGTACGAACGGATTTCTGTGAGGCCTTATATTCCTAGACCTCTGCGTTGTTTTAAATGCCAACGTTTTGGGCATACGCAAGTCTCATGTAAGAGTGCCGTTAACATCTGTGCAACATGTAGCCAGCCCTCACACGAAGGTACCTGTTCAACAGCCCCCGTCTTTGTTAATTTAAAGGGTCTCATTCTGCTTCGTTTGCGGACTGTCCGCGGTACTTGGACGAGAAGGCGATCCAGGAGATCCGGGTAAAGGAAAAGCTCTCCTTCGCTGAAGCCCGGAGGCGTTACCATGCGCGCCAACCTTCACTCCTGCGATCTGGCACATTTTGTTCTGTTGTTGCCTCGCCAGTACCACGAAAAGATGCCGAAACTGAGACCTGGACCATGACTGGATTAACCGCCACTACCATCCGGCCGTCCATTAAGGCTACAGTTACCAAGCCGTATAAACCTGGTCCCAAATCAATGAAGTCGCAAGCCGTTGAAAAGAAACCCAAACAGAAACTTCGTAGGGAAGATTTTTTGAAAGACCCTCCGCGTGCGCGCGGTAACAAAAGTTCACGTTCTCCTCCTCGGAGGTCGCTGTCTCAGGAAGGTCCTGGGACAAGCCGCGCTCAGCGGCACCCCTCACCCATCGCCACCCAGAACCGATTCACGGCGCTTGAATCGGTTTCTGGCACTGAGCGCGTGGGCCCTCCCTCCGAGGAAGCTATGGAGTCTGACCAACTCCATACAAAAAGCCCGAGCCCAAAGGTTAAGCAAAAGATTCTTTTAAGCCGCCCTTCTAAGTAGACAGTTTATCCCTTTTATTCATGGCTATCCTGACCTGGAATGTACGTGGTGTACGATCGCATAGGGCGGAAGTGCAACTTTTTTTGCGTTCCCATTCACCTATGGTGGTGTGTTTGCAGGAGACCAAGCTTCGCCCTCACGACCCTTTCGATCTCCGAGGGTACACTCCGGTTCGCTACGATCTTGAACCGGAGGAGGGTGCTCCTGCTCATGGAGGTGTCATGTTGTTGGTGCGTAACGACGTTCATTTTCAAACTCTCGCTCTTACGTCCGACCCCCTCAGGAGCTCACCTTATGTGAGTACGGGTTTTTGGCGCACCCGGGTGTTCCCGAGCCAGTCATCGCCACATTCATCCCCTCACCCCCATCCGGTCGAGGTGGGTTCTTCAAGTGACCGGTGGACACAAGGTAGGCTCTCGTGCGTTCGTTACATTCCATTCATACCGCACCTCACCATCGTTTCTTTCTTCTCTTGTCACTTTCCGGCCATTTCGCACCACGACATTCGCATATCTCTCTTTTTCTTCCCCGCCGGCCTACCTTGCGTGCGAAACGCCCACACAGTTTTAGTTTCTTTTATCTTTTTATTTAAATCCTCCGTGGACACAGCCTGACGGATACCCGCGCACCGCGTGCGCAGCTGGGTGAGTGGGTAATGGCGTCATCCCCACCACCCGGGGTCGTCATGTAGGGTTTGTGTTCGTATCCGCTGTTCAACTGCAGTCCCGCGGGGGGGCCATTGCATGAGCTGCTGGCTTCCGACGGCGATTGGGTCCCTCTGTCTATGTTCTGGGAGGTGTGACCCTGGGGTGAGCTAGGTATAGATAGGCCACTCACCCAAGCCGGGGTAACGCCCGGGAAGTCAGAGCCCGAGGTCGGAGACGGTTGCAATGGTGGAGGATTTTTTTCGCTATGGAGCACCCTTTCTCCATTGTTAACAACAAGCGCCGCAAAGTTTTGGTAACAGAAGTAGCTCCGCCAACAGCTGGTTGTTACTTAGTGATTACCCGTACAGAGGAGGGACAATCATTCGAGAAGGTGAACCCTTTTATTATCCAGAAGGGCATTGACTCAATTGCTGGTCCGGTTCTTTCCTGCACTCGGCTTCGTAATGGTTCGTTGCTAGTTCAAAGCAAATCCGAGGCACAAAGTAAGTCCTTGTTGAGCGCCACGCTTCTCCACGGTTATCCTATCCGTGTTGAGAAGCACCGCACCTTGAATTCTTGTAGAGGCGTTGTCACCACGCATAGCCTCGATGGTATCTCTGACGAAGACCTGGTGGAATATCTTGCAGACCAGAGGGTGACAGCGGTTCATCGAGTGCAGGCCAAACGCGACGGCGTGTTGGTACCCACTCGTACCTTGTTTATTACATTTGATGGCGTCGATCTGCCCACGAGCATTTCCGCAGGGTACGAACCCCCTCAGGGGCTCACCTTATGTGAGTACGGGTTTTTGGCGCACCCGGGGGTTCCCGAGCCAATCATCGCCACATTCATCCCCTCACCCCCATCCTTCGCGGTGGGTTCTTCAAGTGACCGGTGGACCCAAGGTAGGCTCTCGTGCGTTCTTAACATTCCATTCATACCGCACCTCACCGTCGTTTCTTTCTTCCCTTATCACTTTCCGGCCATTTCGCACCACGACATTCGCAATATCTCTCTTTTTCTTCCCCGCCGGCCTACCTTGCGTGCGAAACGCCCACACAGTTTTAGTTTATTTTATCTTTTTATTTAAATCCTCCGTGGACACAGCCTGACGGATACCCGCGCACCGCGTGCGCAGCTGGGTGAGTGGGTAATGGCGTCATCCCCACCACCCGGGGTCGTCATGTAGGGTTTGTGTTCGTATCCGCTGTTCAACTGCAGTCCCGCGGGGGGGCCATTGCATGAGCTGCTGACTTCTGACGGCGATTGGGTCCCTCTGTCTATGTTCTGGGAGGTGTGACCCTGGGGTGAGTCTGGTATAGATAGGCCACTCACCCAAGCCGGGGTAACGCCCGAGAAGTCAGAGCCCGAGGTCGGAGACGGTTGCAATGGTGGAGGATTTATTTCGCTATGGAGCACCCTTCCTCCATTACTACTAACAAGCGCCGAAAAGTTTATGTAACAGAAGTGACACCACAGACAACCGGTTGTTACTTGGTCATTTCACGAACCGAAGAAGGACAAAGCTTTGAGAAGGTGAACCCTTTCATTATTCAAAAGGGTATTGATGCAATTGCTGGTGCGGTTCAGCCCTGCACTCGTCTACGGAATGGTTCCTTATTAGCCCAAACGAAATCCGATCAGCAAAGTAAGACCTTGTTGCGCGCTACGCTTCTCCACGGCTATCCCATCCGTGTGGAGAAGCACCGCACATTGAATTCCTGTCGAGGCGTTATTACCACCCATAGACTCGATGGTATATCGGACGAGGACCTGGTAGAATATCTTGCAGACCAGAAGGTGACAGCGGTCCATCGAGTGCAGGCCAAACGCGACGGCGTATTGGTACCCACTCGTACCCTGTTTATTACATTTGATGGCGTCGATCTGCCCACGAGCATCTCCGCAGGGTACGAACGGATTTCTGTGAGGCCTTATATTCCTAGACCTCTGCGTTGTTTTAAATGCCAACGTTTTGGGCATACGCAAGTCTCCTGTAAGAGTGCCGTTAACATCTGTGCAACATGTAGCCAGCCCTCACACGAAGGTACCTGTTCAACAGCCCCCGTCTGCGTTAATTGTAAAGGGTCACATTCTGCTTCGTTTGCCGACTGTCCGCGGTATTTGGACGAGAAGGCGATCCAGGAGATCCGGGTAAAGGAAAAACTCTCCGCGCTCAGCGGCACCCTTCACCCATCGCCACCCAGAACCGATTCACGGCGCTGGAATCGGTTTCTGGCACTGAGCGCGTGGGCCCTCCCTCCGAGGAGGCTATGGAGTCTGACCAACTCCATACAAAAAGCCCGAGCCCAAAGGTTAAACAAAAGGTAATTTTAAGCCGCCCTTCTAAATAGAAAGTTTATCCCCTTATTCTTAATGGCTATCCTGACCTGGAATGTACGTGGTGTACGATCGCATAGGGCGGAACTGCAACTTTTATTGCGTTCCCATTCACCTATGGTCGTGTGTTTGCAGGAGACCAAGCTTCGCCCTCACGACCCTTTCGATCTCCGAGGGTACACTCCGGTTCGCTACGACCTTGAACCGGAGGAGGGTACTCCTGCTCATGGAGGTGTCATGTTCTTAGTGCGTAACGACGTTCATTTTACACCTGTCACACTTACATCCGACTTGCAAGCTGTTGCCGTACGCCTTCACTTACCCGGCTTTTTGTTTTCTGTTTGCTCTGTATATTCACCTCCATCGTCTCCCGTCGCTCCCGCGGACATTCGAGCTCTCCTGTCCGCTCTCCCAGCACCATTTCTTCTGTTGGGAGATTTTAATGCCCATCACCCAGTATGGGGTTCGCCAAGGGCTTGTGCGAGGGGAACTCTTCTTTCCGACTTTTTTTATCAGTTCAATCTTTCCATCCTCAATACAGGTGCACCTACTTTTATTTCTGATTCTTCCGGTACATTCTCTCACCTGGACCTTGCCATATGCTCAATCCAGCTTGCACGTCGTCTTCAATGGAACGTCGTCGCTGACACCTACTCCAGCGACCATTTCCCCTGCATCGTTTCTCTTCTGTCGCACCACGTACAGCATTCCAGAGTACCTACCTGGATATTCGCAAAGGCCGACTGGAGCTTGTATTCCAGCCTCGTGCATTTTGACGACCAGCCCTTCTCCGACATTAATCAACTAGTGCAGCACCTTACGTCTATTATTTTCTCAGCCGCCGAACGTGCAATACCCCGTTCATCCTCCCAACCTCGGCGGCCACCTGTTCCGTGGTGGAACGAGGATTGTCGGGACGCCGTTCGTGCCCGTAGGACTGCACTTAGGGTGTTTCGGCGCCACCCTACACTTGATAATTTGGTGACTTTTAAACAATCGCGCGCCAGGGCTCGTCGCATTATTCAGGATAGCAAGAAGGCATCTTGGGCTCGTTTTGTCGAGTCTTTTAATCGTTTGACGCCTTCATCCGTTGTTTGGGATAAACTTCGTCGCTTCTCAGGTAAAGTGTCACATTGTACTGTTTCTGGCCTTCAGGTTTCTAATGCCACCATAGTGGATCCGGCTGCCATCGCTAACACTCTGGGTTCTGCCTTTGTGGCGGTTTCCAGTTCAGACCATTATTCCGCCGGCTTTCGCTCTATTAAAGACCGGCAGGATTCCGCATCATATACTTTTCGGTCTGTTAATGATGAATGCTATAACCAACTATTCACAATGAGGGAGCTGGAGCACGCTCTTCATTGCTCTCGGCACTCCGCTCCCGGGCCGGACGGCATTCATGTCCTGATGTTAAAGAACCTTTCAGCCGACAGTAAACTATTTCTCTTACAGGTCTATAACCGTATTTGGCAAGACGGCATTTTTCCTTCCGTTTGGCGCGAAGCCACCATTGTCCCTATACTTAAGCCTTGGAAGGATCGCCAACTACCTTCCAGCTACCGCCCTATCTCCCTCACCAGTTGCATTTGTAAGGTGATGGAGCGCATGATCAACGGGCGGTTGACATGGTGGCTTGAGTCTCAGAAACTTCTAGCGAACGCTCAGTGCGGGTTTCGTCGCTATCGCTCTACCGTCGACCATCTGGTGTCCTTGTCGACGCATATTATGAATGGATTTCTGAGAAAGTGTCAAACCGTGGCTGTATTTTTTGACCTGGAACAAGCTTATGACACTTGTTGGAGGGGCGGCATTTTACGTACACTTCACGATTGGAATATCCGCGGTCGTCTTCCCATATTTCTTCGGGAGTTTATGACGGACCGCGTCTTTCGTGTACGTGTGGGCTCGGTTTTATCTCGTCGTTTTATTCAAGAGAACGGAGTACCGCAGGGCTCTGTACTCAGTGTCACACTTTTTGCGATTGCTATCAACCCCATTGTTGATTGTATTCCACCTGGCATTTCATCGTCGCTTTTTGTTGACGATTTCGCTATTTATTGCAGTTCACGGCGGACCTGTCTACTCGAACGCCGTCTCCAGAGCTGTATCGACCGTCTCTACGCCTGGAGTAACGCCAACGGCTTTAATTTCTCCGCCGAGAAATCCGTCTGCATCAACTTCTTGCGCCGGAAGTATTTCCCTCCGCCCTCTCTCCATCTTGGGCCAGGGATACTTCCGTTTGCAGACGAGGCGAAATTTTTGGGGTTGATTTTTGATAGGAAGTTGTGTTGGACCTCGCACGTTTCCTTTTTAAAAGCAAAGTGTGACCGTTCTCTTAATCTTTTACGTGTTTTAAGTGGCACATCCTGGGGAGCTGATCGGACCGTCCTTCTTCGCCTTTATCGCTCTTTGGTCCGATCCAAACTTGATTACGGGTGTTTTGTGTATTCGTCGGCACGTCCATCTGTGTTACGTCGTTTGAATCCCATTCATCATCGTGGTCTTAGAGTCGCTACAGGGGCCTTTCCAACTAGCCCCGTGCCCAGTCTTTATGCTGAAGCTGCAGAGCCTCCGCTGTCCTCCAGGCGTGAGATGCTCTTGTGCAGCTATGCCTGTCGACTCTCAAGCTTGCCTGACCACCCGTCTTTCGCGGCATTTTTCGAGGATTCCCTTGACCGGCAATATTTAGTTCGCTCCTCTGCATTGCTCCCTCCAGGGGTTCGATTTCGACTGCTACTTCGGCATTTGGACGTTACGCCAGCGCCGGCCCTTCCAAGGGGGGAAACGCGTTTTCCTCCATGGTCGCGCGCTGAGGCCCTCTGTCACCTTGGGTTATCGTCAATGCCGAAGAATGAGACCCCTTCTTCAGTCTTTAGATCAGCGTTTTTAGAACTTCAGTCGCAATTCGGGGACTTGCCTTTTATCTTTACTGATGGATCTAGGACTGATGCAGGAGTAGGATGTGCCTTTTTTGTGGTGGAAATAGTTTTACCTTTCGTTTACCAGAGCAATGTTCGATTTTTACCGCCGAACTTTTTAGCATTTATCAGTCTCGTTTATATATTCAGCGGCACGACTTACGGCACTGTTTTATTTGTTCCGACTCCCTGAGTGCTCTTCAAAGTATTAGCTCGCTGTACAGTTACCACCCGCTCGTACAGCGCATTCATGACCTGCTCCACTCGCTTGATGTCTCTGGCATCAGCGTCTCCTTCATGTGGATTCCAGGTCAGGTGGGCATCTCAAGTAATGAGTCTGCCGATGTCGCTGCCAAGTCGGCGATTTTATCACCCAGACGTTTTACCTCTGTTGTTCCCTCGTCAGATTTGTTTATTGTTTTACGTCGCCGCATCCTCTCGCTTTGGAGCGATGAGTGGACGGCCCTCCGGGGGAACAAGTTGCGGGAGGTTAAGCCTCTCCCGTTAGTCTGGGCTACCTCTTTCCGTGCTTCTCGTCGGGAAGAGGTAATTTTAACACGGCTTCGTATCGGACATTGCATTTTTAGTCATAAGTATTTGCTGAGTGGTGACCCCGCGCCACTCTGTGGGCAGTGTGACGTGCCCTTAACGGTGCGTCACATTTTAACAGAGTGTCAGGTTTTAGCTGCATTGCGTGCTCGTGTGGGTCTGCCTGTTGGCCTAGCCAACGTTTTGGCAGACGACACGCGTGCTGTAGAATGTGTTTTACGTTTTATTCATGACAGTGATTTTAATCTGCGCATTTAATGCGTTGGGCGTGTGTTGGCTTAGTACTTTTATTCTGTCTGTTTTTTATGGGAACTCTTATCCCCAGTGGACATATGGCGCTCATGTCCCTCGCGTTCTACACTTCCTGACACGTTTTAATCTTGTATTCCCCTTGCTTTTACTGTGTTGATTTTTCAGAACTTTGTATTGTTATTGTTATTCTTGTTGTTCTTGTTATTATTGTTGTTATTGTTATTGTTATTGTTGTTATTGTTATTTTGTTATTGTTCTGTTGTTAGTTTTAGCTTTTTCAACATCGCGGGTTTGTGTCCCGTTTTTAACTATGCGGTTTTTTACCTGTTTTATATTTTGACCTTATCTTTTATTCATTGTAAGGGCGCTGATGACCGTAGCAGTTTAGCGCCCTTAAACCGCATATCATCATCATCATCAGGGTACGAACGGATTTCTGTGAGGCCTTATATTCCTAGACCTCTGCGTTGTTTTAAATGCCAACGTTTTGGGCATACGCAAGTCTCATGTAAGAGTGCCGTTAACATCTGTGCAACCTGTAGCCAGCCCTCACACGAAGGTACCTGTTCAACAGCCCCCGTCTGCGTTAATTGTAAAGGGTCTCATTCTGCTTCGTTTGCCGACTGTCCGCGGTACTTGGACGAGAAGGCGATCCAGGAGATCCGGGTAAAGGAAAAACTCTCCTTCGCTGAAGCCCGGAGGCGTTACCATGCGCGCCAACCTTCACTCCTGCGATCTGGCACATTTAGTTCTGTTGTTGCCTCGCCAGTACCACGAGTAGATGCCGAAACTCAGACCTGGACCTTGACTGGATTAACCGCCACTACCATCCGGCCGTCTATTAAGGCTACAGTTACCAAGCCGTATAAACCTGGTCCCAAGTCAATGAAGTCGCAAGCCGTTGAAAAGAAGCCCAAGCAGAAACTACGTAGGGAAGATTTTTTGAAAGACCCTCCGCGTGCGCGCGGTAACAAAAGTTCACCTTCTCCTCCTCGGAGGTCGCTGTCCCAGTAAGGTCCTGGGACAAGCCGCGCTCAGCGGCACCCTTCACCCATCGCCACCCAGAACCGATTCACGGCGCTTGAATCGGTTTCTGGCACTGAGCGCGTGGGCCCTCCCTCCGAGGAAGCTATGGAGTCTGACCAACTCCATACAAAAAGCCCGAGCCCAAAGGTTAAACAAAAGGTAATTTTAAGCCGCCCTTCTAAATAGACAGTTTATCCCCTTATTCTTAATGGCTATCCTGACCTGGAATGTACGTGGTGTACGATCGCATAGGGCGGAACTGCAACTTTTATTGCGTTCCCATTCGCCTATGGTCGTATGTTTGCAGGAGACTAAGCTTCGCCCTCACGATCCTTTTGATCTCCGAGGATATACTCCGGTTCGCTACGACCTTGAACCGGAGGAGGGTACTCCTGCTCATGGTGGTGTCATGATTTTGGTGCGTAATGACGTTCATTTTACACCTGTCACACTTACATCTGACTTGCAAGCTGTTGCCGTTCGCCTTCACTTACCCGGCTCTTTGTTTTCTGTTTGCTCTGTGTATACACCTCCATCGTCTCCCCTCGCTCCCGCGGACATTCGATCTCTCCTGTCCGCTCTCCCAACACCATTTCTTCTGTTGGGAGATTTTAATGCCCATCACCCACTATGGGGTTCGCCAAGGGCTTGTGCGAGGGGAACTCTTCTTTCCGACATTTTTTATCAGTTCAATCTTTCCATCCTCAATACAGGTGCACCTACTTTTATTTCTGATTCTTCTGGTACATTTTCTCACCTGGACCTTGCAATTTGCTCACTCCAGCTTGCACTTCGTCTTCAGTGGAACGTCGTCGCTGACACCTACTCCAGCGACCATTACCCCTGCATCGTTTCTCTTCTGTCGCACCACGTACAGCATTCCAGAGTACCTACCTGGATATTCGCAAAAGCCGACTGGAGCTTGTATTCCAGCCTCGTGCATTTTGACGACCAGCCCTTCTCCGACATTAATCAACTAGTGCAGCACCTTACGTCTATTATTTTCTCAGCCGCCGAACGTGCAATACCCCGTTCCTCCTCCCAACCTCGGCGGCCACCTGTTCCGTGGTGGAACGAGGATTGTCGGGACGCCGTTCGTGCCCGTAGGATTGCACTTAGGGTGTTTCGGCGCCACCCTACACTTGATAATTTGGTGACTTTTAAACAATCGCGCGCCAGGGCTCGTCGCATTATTCAGGATAGCAAGAAGGCATCTTGGGCTCGTTTTGTCGAGTCTTTTAATCGTTTTACGCCTTCATCCGTTGTTTGGGATAAACTTCGTCGCTTCTCAGGTAAAGTGTCACATTGTACTGTTTCTGGCCTTCAGGTTTCTAATGCCACCATAGTGGATCCGGCTGCCATCGCTAACACTCTAGGTTCTGCCTTTGAGGCGGTTTCCAGTTCAGACCATTATTCCGCCGGCTTTCGCTCTATTAAGGACCGGCAGGATTCCGCATCATATACTTTTCGGTCTGCTAATGATGAATGCTATAACGAACTATTCACAATGAGGGAGCTGGAGCACGCTCTTCATTGCTCTCGGCACTCCGCTCCCGGGCCGGACGGCATTCATGTCCTGATGTTAAAGAACCTTTCAGCCGACAGTAAACTCTTTCTCTTACAGGTCTATAACCGTATTTGGCAAAACGGCATTTTTCCTTCCGTTTGGCGCGAAGCCACCATTGTCCCTATACTTAAGCCTGGAAAGGATCGCCAACTACCTTCCAGCTACCGCCCTATCTCCCTCACCAGTTGCATTTGCAAGGTGATGGAGCGCATGATCAACGGGCGGTTGACATGGTGGCTTGAGTCTCAGAAACTTCTAGCGAACGCTCAGTGCGGGTTTCGTCGCTATCGCTCTACCGTCGACCATCTGGTGTCCTTGTCGACGCATATTATGAATGGATTTCTGAGAAAGTGTCAAACCGTGGCTGTATTTTTTGACCTGGAGAAAGCTTATGACACTTGTTGGAGGGGCGGCATTTTACGTACACTTCACGATTGGAATATCCGCGGTCGTCTTCCCATATTTCTTCGGGAGTTTATGACGGACCGCGTCTTTCGTGTACGTGTGGGCTCGGTTTTATCTCGTCGTTTTATTCAAGAGAACGGAGTACCGCAGGGCTCTGTACTCAGTGTCACACTTTTTGCGATTGCTATCAACCCCATTGTTGATTGTATTCCACCTGGCATTTCATCGTCCCTTTTTGTTGACGATTTCGCTATTTATTGCAGTTCACGGCGGACCTGTCTACTCGAACGCCGTCTCCAGAGCTGTATCGACCGTCTCTACGCCTGGAGTAACGCCAACGGCTTTAATTTCTCCGCCGAGAAATCCGTCTGCATCAACTTCTGGCGCCGGAAGTATTTCCCTCCGCCCTCTCTCCATCTTGGGCCAGGGATACTTCCGTTTGCAGACGAGGCGAAATTTTTGGGGTTGATTTTTGATAGGAAGTTGTGTTGGACCTCGCACGTTTCCTTTTTAAAAGCAAAGTGTGACCGTTCTCTTAATCTTTTACGTGTTTTAAGTGGCACATCCTGGGGAGCTGATCGGACCGTCCTTCTTCGCCTTTATCGCTCTTTGGTCCGATCCAAACTTGATTACGGGTGTATAGTTTATTCGTCGGCACGTCCATCTGTGTTACGTCGTTTGAATCCCATTCATCATCGTGGTATTAGAGTCGCTACAGGGGCCTTTCCAACTAGCCCCGTGCCCAGTCTTTACGCTGAGGCTGCAGAGCCTCCGCTGTCTTTCAGGCGTGAGATGCTCTTATGTAGCTATGCTTGTCGGCTCTCAAGCTTGCCTAACCACCCGTCCTTCGATGTATTTTACGAGGATTCGCTAGATCGGCAATATTTCGTTAGCTCCTCGGCATTGCTCCCCCCAGGGGTTCGATTTCGACTGCTACTTCGGCATTTGGACGTTACGCCAGCGCCGGCCCTTACCCGAGGGGAAACGCGTTTTCCTCCATGGTCGCGCGCTGAGGCCCACATCCACCTTGGGCTAACGTCGATGCCGAAAAATGCGACCCCTGCTTCTGTTCTTAGATCCGCCTTTTTAGAACTACAGGCGCAGTTCGGGGACTGTCATTTTATATATACTGATGGGTCTAAGACTGATGTTGGAGTAGGATGTGCCTTTGTTTTTGGTGTTCAGAGTTTTACTTTTCGTTTACCTCAACAATGTTCAATTTTTACCGCCGAACTTTTTAGCATTTATCAATCTGTTTTATTCATTCAGCGGCACGACTTACGGCACTGTTTTATTTGTACGGACTCTCTGAGTGCCCTTCAGGCTATTCATGCGCTGTACAATTACCACCCACTCGTACAGCGCATACATGACCTGCTCCACTCGCTCGGTGTCTCTGGCATCAGCGTCTCCTTCATGTGGATTCCAGGTCATGTGGGCATCTCAGGTAACGAGTCTGCCGACGCCGCTGCGAAATCGGCGATTTTCTTACCCAGATTTTTTACCTCTGTAGTTCCCTCGTCAGATTCGTGTGCTCTTTTACGTCGCCGCATCCTCTCGCGCTGGCGCGATGAGTGGACGGCCCTCCGGGGGAACAAGTTGCGGGAGGTTAAGCCTCTCCCGTTAATCTGGGGTACCTCTTCTCGTTCTTCACGTCGGGAGGAGGTACTTTTAGCCCGCTTACGAATTGGACATTGTGTTTTTAGTCATAGGTATTTGCTCAGTGGTGACCCCGCACCACTCTGTGGGCAGTGTGACGTGCCCTTAACGGTGCGTCACATTTTAACAGAGTGTCAGGTTTTAGCTGCATTGCGTGCTCGTGTAGGTCTGCCTGTTGGCTTAGCCAACGTTTTGGCAGACGACACGCATGCTGTGGAATGTATTTTACGTTTTATTCATGACAGTGATTTTAATCTGCGCATTTAATGCGTTGAGCGTCTGTTAGCTTGGTACTTTTATTCTGTCTGTTTTTTATGGGAACTCTTATCCCCAGTGGACATATGGCGCTCATGTCCCTCGCATTCTACAGTTCCTGACACGTTTTAATCCTTTACTGCCTATGCTTTTAGTGTGTTGGTTTTCAGATATTTGTCTTGTTCTTTTTATTGTTGTTATTGTTATTATTGTTGTTATTGTTGTTATTGTTATTATTGTTATTGTTATATTTGTTATTGTTATATTGTTAGTTTTAGCCTTTTGAACATCGCGGGTTTGTGTCCCGTTTTTAACTATGCGGTTCTTTTACCTGTTTTATATTTTGACCTTCTCTTTTATACACCGTAAGGGCGCTGATGACCATAGCAGTTTAGCGCCCTTAAACCGCATATCATCATCATCATCATTATTGCGTTCCCATTCACCTATGGTCGTATGTTTGCAGGAGACTAAGCTTCGCCCTCACGATCCTTTTGATCTCCGAGGATATACTCCGGTTCGCTACGACCTTGAACCGGGGGAGGGTACTCCTGCTCATGGTGGTGTCATGATTTTGGTGCGTAATGACGTTCATTTTACACCTGTCACACTTACATCTGACTTGCAAGCTGTTGCCGTTCGCCTTCACTTCCCCGGCTTTTTGTTTTCTGTTTGCTCTGTGTATACACCTCCATCGCGTCCCCTCGCTCCCGCGGACATTCGAGCTCTCCTGTCCGCTCTCCCAACACCATTTCTTCTGTTGGGAGATTTTAATGCCCATCACCCACTATGGGGTTCGCCAAGGGCTTGTGCGAGGGGAACTCTTCTTTCCGACGTTTTTTATCAGTTCAATCTTTCCATCCTCATAACAGGTGCACCAACTTTTCTTTCTGATTCTTCTGGTACCTTCTCTCACTTGGACCTTGCGATTTGCTCCATCCAGCTTGCACGTCGTCTTCAGTGGAACGTCGTCGCTGACACCTACTCCAGCGACCATTTCCCCTGCATCGTTTCTCTTCTGTCGCACCACGTACAGCATTCCAGAGTACCTACCTGGATATTCGCAAAAGCCGACTGGAGCTTGTATTCCAGCCTCGTGCATTTTGACGACCAGCCCTTCTCCGACATTAATCAACTAGTGCAGCACCTTACGTCTATTATTTTCTCAGCCGCCGAACGTGCAATACCCCGTTCATCCTCCCAACCTCGGCGGCCACCTGTTCCGTGGTGGAACGAGGATTGTCGGGACGCCGTTCGTGCCCGTAGGACTGCACTTAGGGTGTTTCGGCGCCACCCTACACTTGATAATTTGGTGACTTTTAAACAATCGCGCGCCAGGGCTCGTCGCATTATTCAGGATAGCAAGAAGGCATCTTGGGCTCGTTTTGTCGAGTCTTTTAATCGTTTTACGCCTTCATCCGTTGTTTGGGATAAACTTCGTCGCTTCTCAGGTAAAGTGTCACATTGTACTGTTTCTGGCCTTCAGGTTTCTAATGCCACCATAGTGGATCCGGCTGCCATCGCTAACACTCTGGGTTCTGCCTTTGAGGCGGTTTCCAGTTCAGACTATTATTCCGCCGGCTTTCGCTCTATTAAAGACCGGCAGGATTCCGCATCATATACTTTTCGGTCTGTTAATGATGAATGCTATAACGAATTATTCACAATGAGGGAGCTGGAGCACGCTCTTAATTGCTCTAGGCACTCCGCTCCTGGCCCGGACGGCATTCATGTCCTGATGTTAAAGCAACTTTCAGCCGACAGTAAACTCTTTCTCTTACAGGTCTATAACCGTATTTGGCAAGACGGCATTTTTCCTTCCGTTTGGCGCGAAGCCACCATTGTCCCTATACTTAAGCCTGGGAAGGATCGCCAACTACCTTCCAGCTACCGCCCTATCTCCCTCACCAGTTGCATTTGCAAGGTGATGGAGCGCATAATCAACGGGCGGTTGACATGGTGGCTTGAGTCTCAGAAACTTCTAGCGAACGCTCAGTGCGGATTTCGTCGATATCGCTCTACCGTCGACCACCTGGTGTCCCTGTCGACGCATATTATGAATGGATTTCTGAGAAAGTGTCAAACCGTGGCTGTTTTTTTTTACCTGGAGAAAGCTTATGACACTTGTTGGAGGGGCGGCATTCTACGTACACTTCACGCATGGAATATCCGCGGTTGTCTTCCCATATTTCTTCGGGAATTTATGACGGACCGCGTCTTACGTGTACGTGTGGGCTCGGTTTTATCTAGTCGTTTTATTCAAGAGAACGGAGTACCGCAGGGCTCTGTACTCAGTGTCACACTTTTTGCAATTGCTATCAACCCCATTGTTGATTGTATTCCACCTGGCATTTCATCGTCCCTTTTTGTTGACGATTTTGCCATTTATTGCAGTTCACGGCGGACCTGTCTACTCGAACGCCGTCTCCAGAGCTGTATCGACCGTCTCTGCGCCTGGAGTAACGCCAACGGCTTTAATTTCTCTACCGAGAAGTCGGTCTGCATCAATTTCTGGCGCCGGAAGGCTTTCCCTCCGCCCTCTCTCCATCTTGGGTCGGAGTTCCTTCCATTTGCAGACGAGGTGAAATTTTTGGGGTTGATCTTTGACCGGAAGCTGAGCTGGACTTCTCACGTTACCTTTTTAAGAGCAAAGTGTGAACGTTCTCTTAATATTTTACGTGTTTTAAGTGGCACATCCTGGGGAGCTGATCGGACCGTCCTTTTTCGCCTTTATCGCTCTTTGGTCCGATCCAAGCTTGATTACGGGTGTATTGTTTATTCGTCGGCACGTCCATCTGTGTTACGTCGATTGAATGCCATTCACCATCGTGGCATAAGAGTCGCTACAGGGGCCTTTCCAACCAGCCCTGTTCTTAGCCTGTATGCTGAAGCTGCAGAGCCTCCGCTGTCCTTCAGGCGTGAGGTGCTCTTCTGCAGCTATGCCTGTCGACTCTCCAGCTTGCCTGACCACCCGTCGTTCCCGACATTTTACGAGGAATCGCTTGACCGGCAATATTTAGTTAGCTCCTCTGCATTGCTCCCTCCAGGGTTTCGATTTCGCCTGCTACTTCGGCATTTCGACGTTACGCCAGCGCCGGGCCTTACCCGAGGGGAAACGCGTTTTCCTCCATGGTCGCGCGCTAAGGCCCACAGCCACCTTGGGCTAACGTCGATGCCGAAAAATGCGACCCCTGCTTCTGTTCTTAGATCCGCCTTTTTAGAACTACAGGCGCAGTTCGGGGACTGTCATTTTATATATACTGATGGGTCTAAGACTGATGTTGGAGTAGGATGTGCCTTTGTCTTTGGTGTACAGAGTTTTACTTTTCGTTTACCTGAGCAATGTTCGATTTATACCGCCGAACTTTTTAGTATTTATCAATGTGTTTTATACATTCAGCGGCACGTGTTTCGGCGCTGTGTTGTATGTACCGACTCTCTGAGTGCCCTTCAGGGTATTAACGCACTGTACAGTTACCACCCTCTCGTACAGCGCATACATGACCTGCTCCACTCGCTCGGTGCCTCTGGCATCAGCGTCTCCTTCCTGTGGATTCCAGGTCATGTGGGCATCTCAGGCAACGAGTCTGCCGACGGCGCTGCCAAATCGGCAATTTTATCACCCAGATGTTTTACCTGTGTTGTTCGTTCCTCGGAGTTTTCTGCTATTTTACGTTACCGTCTCCTCTCGCGCTGGCGTGATGAGTGGGCGGCTCTTAGGGGGAACAAGTTGCGGGAGGTTAAACCTCTTCCGTTGGTCTGGGGTACCTCTTCTCGTTCTTCTCGTCGGGAAGAGGTGCTTTTATCCCGTCTACGAATCGGACATTGTCTTTTTAGCCATAGATATTTCCTCAGTGGTGACCCCGCACCACTCTGTGAGCGGTGTGATGCGCCCTTAACGGTGCGTCACATTTTAGCAGAGTGTCAAGTTTTAGCTCCGTTGCGCGTTCGTGTTGGTCTGTCTGTTGGCCTAGCCAACGTTTTGGCAGACGACGCGCATGCTGTAGAATGTGTTTTGCGTTTTATCACTGACATTGGTTTTAGCCGTCGCATTTGATGCGCTGAGCGCCTTTTAGTTGTTCGATTTTACGTTATCTTTTAATGGGGGCACTCCTCCCCAGTGGATATCTGGCGCTCGTGTCCTTCGCATTCTACAGTTCTTGACACGTTTTAAACTGTTGTTGACCATGATTTGTGTGTTGATCTTAATAATTGGTCTGTTGTGTTTTTCAGTGTTTATGACCAAGCTCTTTGTGTGTGGATTTTTAATTTTTAGCTTTTCTGTTCCTATTTTACACATAGTAAGGGCGCTAATATCCTTAGTGGTTGAGCGCCCTTAAGCCCCACCTCATCATCATCATCATCATCACATCCACAAGATACTACCTAATAACATAAACGCAATAAAGTTTATTTGGCGTCTTTATCTTAATTAGTTTAGTAGTTATTAAATTTATAATTAAATTACATTTTATCGGTATTCGAACCCTGGACACCAGAAACAAAATTATTTACAATATTAGTTTGATATGTTTAAAGGTGCTGTATGCAGTTACAGCATCAATCTAAATGATATATTCTAGAGTATAGAGAAAAATAAGTAAGTGATTGAAAGATCGGGATTCGAAATAAGGACAACTGATTGAAAATTATATACAGTATTAATTACCCATCACAGGAGCTATCAATCATGCTTTGGTCAACTCCTCTACCTCTCTTAGTTTCTGAGATAATGACGATTTAAAAAATTAAGGATTGAACCCGGAACACCAGGTACCCAAGTATACATCCACAAGATACTACCTAATAACATAAACGCAATAAAGTTTATTTGGCGTCTTTATCTTAATTAGTTTAGGAGTTATTAAATTTATAATTAAATTACATTTTATCGGTATTCGAACCCTGGACACGAGAAACAACATTATTTACAATATTAGTTTGATATGTTTAAAGGTGCTGTATGCAGTTACAGCATCAATCTAAGTGATATATTCTAGAGTGTAGAGAAAAATAAGTAAGTGATTGAAAGATCGGGATTCGAAATAATGACAGCTGATTGAAAATTATATACAGTATTAATTACCCATCATAGGAGCTATCAATCATGCTTTGGTCCACTCCTCTACCTCTCTTAGTTTCTGAGATAATGACGATTTAAAAAATTAAGGATTGAACCCAGAACACCAGGTACCCAAATATACATTTACAAGATACTAACTAATAACATAAACGCAATAAAGTTTATTTGGCGTCTTTATCTTAATTAGTATAGGAGTTATTAAATTTATAATTAAATTACATTTTATCGGTACCCTCAGGGGCTCACCTTATGTGAGTACGGGTTTTTGGCGCACCCGGGGGTTCCCGAGCCAATCATCGCCACATTCATCCCCTCACCCCCATCCGGTCGCGGTGGGTTCTTCAAGTGACCGGTGGACCCAAGGTAGGCTCCCGTGCGTTCTTTACATTCCATCCATACCGCACCTCACCATCGTTTCCTTCTTCCCTTATGACTTTCCGGCCATTTCGTACCACGACATTCGCATATCTCTCTTTTTCTTCCCCGCCGGCCTACCTTGCGTGCGAAACGCCCACACAGTTTTAGTTTCTTTTATCCTTTTATTTAAATCCTCCGTGGACACAGCCTGACGGATACCCGCGCACCGCGTGCGCAGCTGGGTGAGTGGGTAATGGCGTCATCCCCACCACCCGGGGTCGTCATGTAGGGTTGTTGTTCGTATCCGCTGTTCAACTGCAGTCCCGCGGGGGGGCCATTGCATGAGCTGCTGGCTTCCGACGGCGATTGGGTCCCTCTGTCTATGTTCTGGGAGGTGTGACCCTGGGGTGAGCTAGGTATAGATAGGCCACTCACCCAAGCCGGGGTAACGCCCGGGAAGTCAGAGCCCGAGGTCGGAGACGGTTGCAATGGTGGAGGATTTTTTTCGCTATGGAGCACCCTTTCTCCATTATAAACAACAAGCGCCGTAAAACTTTAGTAACAGAAGTAGCACCGCCAACAGCTGGTTGTTACTTAGTGATTACCCGTACAGGGGAAGGACAATCGTTCGAGAAGGTGAACCCTTTTATCATCCAGAAGGGCATTGACTCAATTGCTGGTCCGGTTCTTTCCTGCACTCGGCTTCGTAATGGTTCGTTGTTAGTGCAAAGCAAATCCGAGGCACAAAGTAAGTCCTTGTTGAGCGCCACGCTTCTCCACGGTTATCCTATCCGTGTTGAGAAGCACCGCACCTTGAATTCTTGTAGAGGCGTTGTCACCACGCATAGCCTCAATGGTATCTCTGACGAAGACCTGGTGGAATATCTTGCAGACCAGAGGGTGACAGCGGTTCATCGAGTGCAGGCCAAACGCGACGGCGTGTTGGTACCCACTCGTACCCTGTTTATTACATTTGATGGCGTCGATCTGCCCACGAGCATTTCCGCAGGGTACGAACGGATTTCTGTGAGGCCTTATATTCCTAGACCTCTGCGTTGTTTTAAATGCCAACGTTTTGGGCATACGCAAGTCTCATGTAAGAGTGCCGTTAACATCTGTGCAACCTGTAGCCAGCCCTCACACGAAGGTACCTGTTCAACAGCCCCCGTCTGCGTTAATTGTAAAGGGTCTCATTCTGCTTCGTTTGCCGACTGTCCGCGGTACTTGGACGAGAAGGCGATCCAGGAGATCCGGGTAAAGGAAAAACTCTCCTTCGCTGAAGCCCGGAGGCGTTACCATGCGCGCCAACCTTCACTCCTGCGATCTGGCACATTTAGTTCTGTTGTTGCCTCGCCAGTACCACGAGTAGATGCCGAAACTCAGACCTGGACCTTGACTGGATTAACCGCCACTACCATCCGGCCGTCTATTAAGGCTACAGTTACCAAGCCGTATAAACCTGGTCCCAAGTCAATGAAGTCGCAAGCCGTTGAAAAGAAGCCCAAGCAGAAACTACGTAGGGAAGATTTTTTGAAAGACCCTCCGCGTGCGCGCGGTAACAAAAGTTCACCTCCTCCTCGGAGGTCGCTGTCCCAGGAAGGTCCTGGGACAAGCCGCGCTCAGCGGCACCCTTCACCCATCGCCACCCAGAACCGATTCACGGCGCTTGAATCGGTTTCTGGCACTGAGCGCGTGGGCCCTCCCTCCGAGGAAGCTATGGAGTCTGACCAACTCCATACAAAAAGCCCAAGCCCAAAGGTTAAACAAAAGGTAATTTTAAGCCGCCCTTCTAAATAGACAGTTTATCCCCTTATTTTTAATGGCTATCCTGACCTGGAATGTACGTGGTGTACGATCGCATAGGGCGGAACTGCAGCTTTTATTGCGTTCCCATTCACCTATGGTCGTATGTTTGCAGGAGACTAAGCTTCGCCCTCACGATCCTTTTGATCTCCGAGGATATACTCCGGGTCGCTACGACCTTGAACCGGAGGAGGGTACTCCTGCTCATGGTGGTGTCATGATTTTGGTGCGTAATGACGTTCATTTTCAAACTATCACACTTACGTCCGACTTGCAAGCTGTTGCCATTAGACTGCAGTTACCCGGTTTTTTCTTTTCTGTTTGTTCTGTGTATACACCTCCATCGTCTCCCCTCGCTCCCGCGGACATTCGAGCTCTCCTGTCCGCTCTCCCAACACCATTTCTTCTGTTGGGAGATTTTAATGCCCATCACCCACTATGGGGTTCGCCAAGGGCTTGTGCGAGGGGAACTCTTCTTTCCGACATTTTTTATCAGTTTAATCTTTCCATCCTCAATACAGGTGCACCTAGTTTTATTTCTGATTCTTCTGGTACATTCTCTCACCTGGACCTTGCCATTTGCTCAATCCAGCTTGCACGTCGTCTTCAGTGGAACGTCGTCGCTGACACCTACTCCAGCGACCATTTCCCCTGCATCGTTTCTCTTCTGTCGCACCACGTACAGCATTCCAGAGTACCTACCTGGATATTCGCAAAAGCCGACTGGAGCTTGTATTCCAGCCTCGTGCATTTTGACGACCAGCCCTTCTCCGACATTAATCAACTAGTGCAGCACCTTACGTCTATTATTTTCTCAGCCGCCGAACGTGCAATACCCCGTTCATCCTCCCAACCTCGGCGGCCACCTGTTCCGTGGTGGAACGAGGATTGTCGGGACGCCGTTCGTGCCCGTAGGACTGCACTTAGGGTGTTTCGGCGCCACCCTACACTTGATAATTTGGTGACTTTTAAACAATCGCGCGCCAGGGCTCGTCGCATTATTCAGGATAGGAAGAAGGCATCTTGGGCTCGTTTTGTCGAGTCTTTTAATCGTTTTACGCCTTCATCCGTTGTTTGGGATAAACTTCGTCGCTTCTCAGGTAAAGTGTCACATTGTACTGTTTCTGGCCTTCAGGTTTCTAATGCCACCATAGTGGATCCGGCTGCCATCGCTAACACTCTGGGTTCTGCCTTTGAGGCGGTTTCCAGTTCAGACCATTATTCCGCCGGCTTTCGCTCTATTAAAGACCGGCAGGATTCCGCATCATATACTTTTCGGTCTGCTAATGGTGAATGCTATAACGAACTATTCACAATGAGGGAGCTGGAGCACGCTCTTCATTGCTCTCGGCACTTCGCTCCCGGGCCGGACGGCATTCATGTCCTCATGTTAAAGAACCTTTCAGCTGACAGTAAACTATTTCTCTTACAGGCCTATAACCGTATTTGGCAAGACGGCATTTTTCCTTCCGTTTGGCGCGAAGCCACCATTGTCCCTATACTTAAGCCTGGGAAGGATCGCCACCTACCTTCCAGCTACCGCCCTATCTCCCTCACCAGTTGCATTTGCAAGGTGATGGAGCGCATGATCAACGGGCGGTTGACATGGTGGCTTGAGTCTCAGAAACTTCTAGCGAACGCTCAGTGCGGGTTTCGACGCTATCGCTCTACCGTCGACCATCTGGTGTCCTTGTCGACGCATATTATGAATGGATTTCTGAGAAAGTGTCAAACCGTGGCTGTATTTTTTGACCTGGAGAAAGCTTATGACACTTGTTGGAGGGGCGGCATTTTACGTACACTTCACGATTGGAATATCCGCGGTCGTCTTCCCATATTTCTTCGGGAGTTTATGACGGACCGCGTCTTTCGTGTACGTGTGGGCTCGGTTTTATCTCGTCGTTTTATTCAAGAGAACGGAGTACCGCAGGGCTCTGTACTCAGTGTCACACTTTTTGCGATTGCTATCAACCCCATTGTTGATTGTATTCCACCTGGCATTTCATCGTCCCTTTTTGTTGACGATTTTGCTATTTATTGCAGTTCACGGCGGACCTGTCTACTCGAACGCCGTCTCCAGAGCTGTATCGACCGTCTACGCCTGGAGTAACGCCAACGGCTTTAATTTCTCCGCCGAGAAATCCGTCTGCATCAACTTCTGGCGCCGGAAGTATATCCCTCCGCCCTCTCTCCATCTTGGGCCAGGGATACTTCCGTTTGCAGACGAGGCGAAATTTTTGGGGTTGATGTTTGATAGAAAGTTGTGTTGGACCTCGCACGTTTCCTTTTTAAAAGCAAAGTGTGACCGTTCTCTTAATCTTTTACGTGTTTTAAGTGGCACATCCTAGGGAGCTGATCGGACCGTCCTTCTTCGCCTTTATCGCTCTTTGGTCCGATCTAAACTTGATTACGCGTGTATTGTTTATTCGTCGGCACGTCCATCTGTGTTACGTCGTTTGAATCCCATTCATCATCGTGGTCTTAGAGTCGCTACAGGGGCCTTTCCAACTAGCCCCGTACCCAGTCTTTACGCTGAGGCTGCAGAGCCTCCGCTGTCTTTCAGGCGTGAGTTGCTCTTATGTAGCTATGCTTGTCGGCTCTCAAGCTTGCCTAACCACCCGTGCTTCGATGTATTTTACGAGGATTCGCTTGATCGGCAATATTTAGTTAGCTCCTCTGCATTGCTCCCCCCAGGGGTTCGATTTCGACTGCTACTTCGGCATTTGGACGTTTCGCCAGCGCCGGCCCTTACCCGAGGGGAAACGCGTTTTCCTCCATGGTCTCGCGCTGAGGCCCATCCACCTTGGGCTGACGTCGATGCCGAAAAATGCGACCCCTGCTTCTGTTCTTAGATCCGCCTTTTTAGAACTACAGGCGCAGTTCGGGGACTGTCATTTTATATATACCGATGGGTCTAAGACTGATGTTGGAGTAGGATGTGCCTTTGTTTTTGGTGTACAGAGTTTTACTTTTCGATTACCTCGACAATGTTCAATTTTTACCGCCGAACTTTTTAGCATTTATCAATCCGTTTTATACATTCAGCGGCACGGCTTACGGCACTGTTTTATTTGTACGGACTTTCTGAGTGCCCTTCAGAGTATTACTGCGCTGTACAATTACCACCCACTCGTACAGCGCATACATGACCTGCTCCACTCGCTGGGTCTCTCTGGCATCAGCGTGTCCTTCATGTGGATTCCAGGTCATGTGGGCATCTCAGGTAATGAGTCTGCCGACGCCGTTGCGATATCGGCGATTTTATTACCCAGATTTTTTACCTCTGTTGTTCCCTCGTCAGATTCGTGTGTCATTTTACGTCGCCGCATCCTCTCGCGCTGGCGCGATGAGTGGACGGCCCTCCGGGGGAACAAGTTACGGGAGGTTAAGCCTTTCCCGTTGATCTGGGATACCTCTTCTCGTTCTTGTCGTCGGGAAGAGGTAATTTTAGCTCGTTTACGGATTGGACATTGTGTTTTTAGTCATAGGTATTTGCTCAGTGGTGACCCCGCACCACTCTGTGGGCAGTGTGGCGTGCCCTTGACGGTGCGTCATATTTTAACAGAGTGTCAGGTTTTAGCTGCATTGCGTGCCCGCGTGGGTCTGCCTATTGGCCTAGCCAACGTTTTGGCAGACGACACGCGTGCTGTAGAATGTGTTTTACGTTTTATTCATGATAGTGATTTTACTCTGCGCATTTAATGCGTTGAGCGTCTTTTAGCTTAATCCTTTTCTTCTGTCAGTTTTTATGGGGACTCTAATCCCCAGTGGACATATGGCGCTCATGTCCCTCGCATTCTATAGTTCTTGACACGTTTTAATCGTTTATTGCCTATGCTTTTAGTGTGTTGGTTTTTTCAGATATTTATATTGTTATTATTGTTGTTATTGATTTTATTGTTGTTATTGATTTTATTGTTATTGTTGTTATTGTTATCTTATTGTTATTTTTAGCCTTTTGGACATCGCGGGTTTACGTCCTGTTTTTACTTATGCGGTTCTTTTACCTGTTTTTATATTTTGACTTTATATTTTATACATTGTAAGGGCGCTGATGACCTCAGTAGTTTAGCGCCCTTAAGCCGCATATCATCATCATCATCATCATTTTATCGGTATTCGAACCCTGGACACTATGTACCCAAATATACATTCACAAGAAACTACCTAATGACATTAATGTAATAAACTTTATTTGACGTCTTTATCGTAATTAGTCTCTGAGTTATTAGAAGCTGAATTTGTAATCACTCCTAGGATTCGACCCCGGCCATCCCGGTCAACTTGGAACTCATTGGAGAAGCTGCTGCTTTTTATATCATTTCCCCCGCTAAAAGCTGAAGTGGTGAGAGTTGTGCAGAGCACTTAGGAAAACAATTACTGACATTGTTCGCTAATGTGGTGAAAGCGTCTAACGTTGTCAGCTAATGGAGGTCACCGTTACCACCAGGCAGAAGTAGGTTGTTGTTCGCTAATGTATGTAAACAGATCCGGAATGCAAACTTAAAAGTCTATTAATGTGGTGAAAGCGTCTAACATTGTCAGCTAATGGACAACCGCTTTCCTCAGACAGAAGTAGGTTGCAGGGTTTTCATTACATGACAGACTGTTCCCGTGAGCGGTCTACTTATACACGCTAACACTCACGCTCGAGTCAATTCATATACAATTCATTATTCAAAAAACTTAATTGCTCGAGGATGCAATGTGCAGGCATTAGTAGTCATAAAAAATGTTTGACGAACATTACCTAATTAATTTGCCGAGGGGCGGCAGGCCTCGAGAAAAC